>JAJJWW010010511.1:0-453318 GCA_023531295.1 Papaver armeniacum | reverse complement strand
ACAAATATATTTATAAATTAAGGAATGCAATCCTTGCAAACCGTAGCTATAATGTTCATGAACCGAGTTCTTTTGAATTAATCCTATTTTATTTCAATTGTGTCTTGTATACTTCTATGATAATATAAAAAATTAAACAACTCTATGAGTAAATCAATTAGATTCATTTGATTATCAATTGATGTAGAAGTTTTAAGATGAACATGGTTAATACAAAAATATGCATATGGCTAACTTCGGTTAACTGCTATTGAGACAACTCACGTTTAGGTACGGTTTCCCATATCTAAATGAAGGTATATTTCATTTGTGTGTAACACGCTAATTTCATCTAACGGTGGAAAGATATTAGCTTGAATCTTAAATCAGGTTTCATCCAACGGTAAATATTGATTGCTTTGTTCCAAAGTTATCAAACCCTGATTTGAAGACTATATAAGGGAGAACTGTAACAACTGGGAAACCTAATCCCCACACCTCTTGTGTGATACTAGTTGCGACTAGAGTCGATTCTCCTTTAACCTAAGTTTTTCCTAAAACCATTATAGTTAACGACGTAAATACTTCATTAGGATTCTGAAGCCAGACCCAATTATTTTCTCTGTATTTGTATGTTCTGATCTTACTTTTTTATATCGTATTGATTACTATCTTCTCTATGATTTGCTCGAGATTTATCTCTGATAGGTAAAATATAAAAAGTAATCACAAAGCTATTCGTCTCATTCTTTGTGATTCCACAATAACTTGTTCTACTACCATATAGTCAAGTTATTGTGAGGTGATTGTTATTTCTAGCTTGTTCTTCGGGAATATAAGACCGGATTATCAATTGGTTCATGTTCACCTTGATTTATCAAAAGACAAACAAAAACTTCGTAGGTATTTCTGTGAGAGACAGATTTATCTCTCAGAATAGAGTTTTCTGTGGGAGACAGATTTCTTTGTAAAGTCGTTGACTTGGGGTCGTAGCAACTCTTAGTTGTGCGTGAGATCAGCCAAGGGAATCAAGTGCGTAGAGTCCTGTTGGGATTCAGAGACGTAAGGAACGCGACTGTACCTTAATCAGTGTGAGATTGATTAGGGCTCAACTACATTCCAATTTGAAGTTAACTTGTAGTAGGCTAGAGTCCTAGCGGCTTAATACTGATGGTGTTCAAATCTGGACTAGGTCCCGGGGTTTTCCTGCATTTGCGGTTTCCTCGTTAACAAAACTTCTGGTGTGTGTGTTATTTCTTTTCCGCTTTATATTTTCTATATAATTGAAATATCACAGGTTGTGCGTAGTTCAATCAATTGGTAAATCCAACCTTTGGTTGTTTATTGAAATTGATTGACACTTGAACATTGGTCTTTGGTACCGTTCAAGTTATTTTTCATAATAATCGGAGCTCACGGATTTCTATCCTGCTTGATTTGGTTGATTACATTGAGAAACAGAGATATAACTCTTAGATATATTTTCCTTGATTGAGTCTGGCCGTCTAGTTGATTCTCTTGGAATTATATTGGAGTTAGTCCATACAGATTGCCTAAACGAAATATTGGCTGTGGTTGTTAGACCCCCGCTTTTTCAGTTGGTATCAGAGCAGGCAAACACGTTTAAGACCTCATAAGTCTTTGTTTGTATAAATATAACTCTATGAATAATAAAGTCTCCATAAACACTTCACCAAAATTAGATCTACTCAACTCCGAGTGTGTTTTAGAAACCATCGATGAGGTTGAATGCTTTGATCTAGAAAAAATCATCAAAAATCTTTGTCGAGAAAAACGGCGATTGATAAGGAAAATTGATGGTCTTCATTGCGAAATTTATATCAAAAACTCTGATCTTTGAGAACGTTCTGAAGAGCTAGTTAATCTCTAGAAGAAGTTGGATGAACAAATCCGGATCAATTCGATCTTGTTACACATATTGCAAAATATAAGGATTTGAAGTTTGTCAAAGTGTCTTCAATGGATTTGGAAAACTCCTTTAATTCTTCCCTGAAGAATTATCGAAACTCAGAAGATAAGTGAGGTTTAGGCTTTGTGAAACCTGATGCAACTCAGAACCTCTCATATGAGTTTAAAGATGTTGGTATATGTATGTTTTGTGGTTCACATAATCATTTTCAACATACATGTACATCTTTCAAGCAAAGTTTAAAGGTTGCTAGTGATCTTCACAAGAAAGCTGAACATTTGTTTACTACTCTTAAAAGTTGTACAAATCTAACAAGAAAACCCAAACGGGATAGTAGTGTTAGTATGGGAGCTTTGCTCTAAAATCAACATCACCCTTTCAATGGTTCCTTGATAGTGGATGCAGCCAACATATGACTGGAGATCTTTCGTGGTTTGTGAATTCAAGCAATTTTGAAGGAGGTCCAGTAACATTCGGGGATGGGAGTTTTTGCTACATAAGCAAGAAGGGGACGATCAAACTACCTGGCGTTCCTGAAATCCATGATGTGGTGTACGTTAAAGGTATGACTGTTAATCTTCTTTCTGTTAGTCAAATTTGTGACAAAGGCCATCAAGTTGTCTTCAATGTGAATGGATGTGACATTGTATACAAAACTGGAAAAGTAATTCTTCAGGGAACTCATGGTAAAAATAATTGTTCTCTCTTAGATACTCAGTTTAGCAATTGTTGCAATTTGACTAAGGTGGAATTTATACATTTTTGGCATGAACGTTTTGGTTACATCAATTATCGCCTTCTAACTAAGATCATCAACAAAGAACTTGTTAGAGGTGCTCCCAAAATCAATGCTAAGATTGATGGTGTCTGTGGTGCCTGTCAAAAGGGTAAACAAACGAAAGTTCCACATAAATCATATCGAGATATTCTCACTAAAGCTCAACTTGATTTAATTCATATGGATCTCGTCGGCACTATTCAACAACCTACTATTGCTGGGAAGGAGTATGCTTTATTTATGGTAGATGATTACACCAGATTCACTTGGGTGGCTTTTATAGCTCAAAAGAATAAAACCCTTAATAAATTCAACATGAAAAAGCGGGGGTACAACAACCACACCCAATATTTCGCTTAGCAATCTGTATGGACTAACTCCGATATACTTTTAAGAGAATCAACTAGACAGACAGACTCAATCTTAATAAAATTATATCAAAAAGTTATATCTCACTTTCTCGATTCAATACTTACTCAAGCAAATAGAAATCTGCGAGTCTAATTGAATACAAGAGAAAACATTTGAACGGTACCAAAGACCAATGTTCAAGGATCAATCAATTTCAATCAACAACCAAAGGTTGAATTTCCAAATTGATCGATTCAACGCACAACCTGTGATATTTCAATTATATAACAAAATATAATGCGGAAAAGAAATAACACAGACACCATAAATTTTGTTAACGAGGAAACCTCAAATGAAGAAAAAACCCCAAGACCTAGTCTAGATTGAACAAACACTGTAATAAGCCGCTACGGACACTATCCAACTACAAACTAACCCCGATCTAGGCCGAGGTTGAACCCCAATCAATCTCACACTGATCCAAAGTACGAGTTTCTGCTCCTTACGTCTCTGTTCCCAGCGGATACTACGCACTTGATTCCCTTAGTTGATCTCACCCACAACTAAGAGTTGCTACGACCCAAAGTCGAAGACTTTAATAAACAAATCGTATCACACGAAAAAGTCTACGGTAATATATAAATCTCTCTCACAAATACCTACGAGTTTTGTTCCATCTTTTGATAAATCAAGGTGAACAGGAACCAATTGATAACCAGGACATATATTCCCAGAATAACATCCTAGAATTATCAATCACCTCACAATAATCTTAATTAACTAGCAAAAGAAGATATTGTGGAATCACAAACGATCAGACGAAGATGTTTGTGACTTCTTTTTATATCTTTCCTATCGGAGAAATCAATCTCAAGCCAATCTTACGATTGTACTTAGTACGATAGAAACAACAAGATCGGATCACGCAACTACAAAGAAAATAGTTGGGTGCGAAGCTACAATCCCAATGAAGTCTTCAAGTCGTTAACGTACGGGTCTCGGTAGAAACCTAAGGTTAAAGTAGAATCGACTCTAGCTCATACAACTAGTATCACACAAGAGGTGTGGGGATTAGGTTTCCCAGTTGCTAGAGTTCTCCTTTATGTAGTCTTTCAAATCGTGGTTTGCAATCTAAGTTACCTTGGTAACAAAGCATTCAATATTCACCGTTAGATGAAAACTGATTAGATTCAAGCTATCTTTCAAACTGGTTAGATCGAAACTTAGCTTGTTACACACAAATGAAATGCACGTTTATTTAGGTTTGTGTAACCGTACCCAAACATGTACACTCGAGTTGGTTCAACAGTAGTTAAACAAATGGTTAGCCATATGAGCACTTTCATATCAACCATATTCTTCTTTACCATAACTAGTTCAAATAACTCAAATGAACTAGTTAGAGAGTTTTTTTAATTGCTTAGATCTTATAGAAGTATACAAGACACAATCGAAGCAAAAATGATTTGATTCACTCGAATCGATTCATGAAATTTATAGCCACGGTTTGAAATTATGCATTCCTTAGTTTATATAAGTTTAAGTTCATGAATAATCGTTTTTAGAAAATAACCAACTTAAGTATGCATACTGGTACGCGGAATAAGTACGCAGTTCACAAACTCCAGCATATTTTCACGGGACGTGAACTTCCGATGGTGCGCGTACTTGTACGCGGACTTTTGTTCAGTTTTCTGAGCAGACAAAATACATACTTTGGTTCAAGAAATAAGGACTTACACACGTATGAGTTATCCCACAATGTTTATATCCAACAATTATATATTCTAAACTCTCATTTCAATCATTGAAACATTCTTAGAGGACGTTATATAGTTGTTGTTCACAAACCATTTTTCGTCAAAGCAATTTTCAAGTAATTGAAACTTAATATGACTTTCATCACTAGTGAAGATGAACTTGGCCAAAGCGAAACCTTACCAACACATATTTCGAGAAATAGATAAGCGAGATAAACTCGGTTCGAAATAGCAAATGTGTATAATCAAAGTCTATATAGTAATACGACTTTTGTATCAAGATAGGAGATAGAGTAGATAGACTTTTGAGTGATAGATAAGTTCAAGTCTCCACATACCTTTTAGTCGATGAAGTTCCACCCCGGTTCCTTGAGTAGTTCTTCGTCTTTGTATGATGATCGCCATGGAGTCTAGAGCTCAACTACACTTTCTATCCTAGTCCGAGACTTAGATATAAGTAGATGGAAATCAATACTTATAGTTTTGATCACTAACATTGACAAACATGCTTGAGATAGCAACGCGTGTTAATTTGTAGCGTGCTCTAACACAACATTATTGTTAATAGAATATGAAACGAGAACAAAGGTTAGCAAGCTAAAGAAAATTAGAAGCGACCATGGAAATGAATTCGGGATACTAATGTAACGACCCTCAAGCTCGTCCAACGCTTATTTGACTGGTCATGGATGATCAAGAGATTAAGCCGCTAATGACTCGATCAATTAGAGACGAACGTTAATTAATAGAAATTAATATAACTACGATCTAGATACGAAATTAGTACCATCGAATAGATCACGAATAGTTACGCGAAATAGACTACTCGAACGTGTCATTCGGACAATCGGACAGAAGAAGATATCATCGGATAAGTATGAAGAGGTAAAATAGTAATTATGTCGTAGACCGCAGCTACCGTATCAATATTACGGGTACCTAAAGTATTTTCGTTGGCCTTATCTTCACCAAAACGTGTCGAAGAGATTCATTTTCTCTTTTTTCTTCTTCTCTCTTCTTTTCACTTCTTTTCTTCTATTCTTCATTTCTTTCTCACTATCGATCTCGATTCGGAAAAATGAGTTATTTATGTGTGAGATATTCATAGAAAGTTAGGTAGCTTGATGAATCAAAGAAGATGAAGTTAGAATTGAGGTTGTTTGAGTTCCGGAGAAGAAGAAGAGGTGATGTTGATGTTGAATTGAAGCCAGGGTTTCTAGTAGTTAAATTCAAGTTGATTTCGTGATGTTTAGGAAGAATTGAGGATTTGGATTTAGTTAATTGAGGTTGAATTGAAGTTACAAAATGTCTTGGTGATGAATCGACATTAAAGAAGGTAAATTAGGGTTTCTCTGTTTAATGTTCAATTCATACAATTTTGATTCAATTAGCATATGGGTTTGTGTTTGATTGAAGTCTAAATAGTTATATGAAGTTTAATTTCGAGTTCTTAAGGATTAGGATTCTGTTCTTCCCCAATTTTGGAATTAGGGTTCCTGGATTAGAAATTTAGGATGAATATAAAGATGTAGAAGTATGTTGGTGATGAGTATTTACGGTGGTTGTGGTGTATTGGCTCTTGTGATGAGTTTAAGATGGTGATGACGATTGAGGTGACCTTGAGAATGAGTATCTTAGTTAGACGAAGTAGTCTTGCTGGTGAATATGAAGATGATGCTGGAGATTGGTGAAGGATGATTAGATATTGCAGTTAGATGTCGCAGATTATGATTAGTATGCATACGATTTATGGAAGAGACTTTGATGATGAAACTCGAATCGAATTGGATGGTTGGAGTGTTCTTTATTGAGATGGTTGAATTGAAAATAAAGTTGGAGTTGGAATTAATGTTGTTGTTGATCAGTTGTTGGTAAACAAAAAGAAGATGAAGGTCGGTGTTGTTGATTATAGGAGATGTAATGAGAATTGAAGGGGAGGTTATGGTAGTGAAATGTTGAATTGAATTGTAGGTAGTTGGAAGGTTATAGAATGGATGAGTTGATAATGCTAAGGGGTTGAGTAGATACAAGGCAGATTAAAGAAGATTGTTGTTCTGAACTTGCATAGAAGGATCTTTATGATAATTGGCAGAATCGGAAGTGCAAGATTGTAGAATTGAATCTAAGCTTTTGCTACTGAGATAGAGATGAAATGCATTGTGGTGGTTGTGTAGATATGATGATATTTAGGGAATCTTGGTATTGAATTGAAAGAGATGAGTTGTAATGAAGTGACAAGAGGTTATGGTAGAAGTTTAATGAAAATGAAGAAAGTTATGTCTTAGAACAAATTGTAATGGAATTGGATTTTGATTCAAGTCCTAGAGAAGTAGATTGATAGAAATTATGTGTTTACTTTTGCATCTTGTTTGTGAAGTAGAGTTCTTTGGCACAGGCAATAGCTATGGCTTATGCAGAAGTCTTAAACTTATTAGTCATTCTAGTCAGATTGTCTGTTCGACTGTCCTTAAATCGACTTAGGATATCTGACTAAGGTGAATCAGTCTAGCCCTGAGTTGACTCATTAACCAGTCTTGACCCGTTTTGACTCACTGACTTAACTCGTTGACCTGACCTTGGATCAGTTGACTTACCTTGACCGGGTTAACCCTTTGACCAAACTTGACCTTGACAAGTGGACTTTGGAATTGATTTTGAATAGATGTTGGTAATTCAATTGACCCCTTTGATTGTTAGCGGTCGTCGGTTGACTCTGGACTGCCTTGTGTATTGGGCTTTTTATTATTTATGGTGAAAACTATTTCTGCGGTTTTGGTAATTTGGGGTGTGTGGATGAGAAATGAGTCTAAACCTTAAACAAATGCACTGCAGGAGTGCTTGTAGATCGAAATCAATCTGTGCAAATCCGGCCTAAACCAAGAAATGGCCGTTCAGACTTGTTTCGGTCACAAAGTGAAGGATATGGGGTTGATCTTGGGGAGGGAAGCGAAGAAGGTGTTGAGATTGTGAAGGTGTTGGCTATGTATGACTTGTATCAGAAATCTAAATTGGCTTGCGGATGTAAGATATCGATTAGGTGTTTGAATACGATTGTATCAACACTTGCCTCTCATTGTCTTGTCTTGCCTTGTTCCTGTTTGGAAAATAGGGAGGAGAACCTATTTATACAAGTCTTTAAGCCTAACCCTCATATCTCGTGGGAAGTGGAGAAAGTTGAGTGATGGAGTAGTGGAGTCGTGTGTTAGTGTCACACGACCAGTCTTGCCCACTTCTCCCATCATCATTAATCGTCTATGACTTCCTGACACGTTCTTGTGATGGCGCGTTGCGCGCTGCACGCTGTAAACCGCCATACCAATACCCTAGTATGTACCCCCCGGTTGTGACATGATTGATGTCTCGAGTGTGTGGATCACCGGGACCCACGCGTAAAGTAGCATGTAATGCTAGATTAAATAACTAATTTATTTAGGAAGTCGATACTTGTGAAGTATCACGTGTGTATTCTATGCAGTGTCGCCAATTATATTCAAAGATGTATTAAGCATCGCTATTTGAGCGTCTCAAAATAGCCTCATGTCCAACCTACTTCATGTGATGGTTTGGAGGTTGCGCAAGCAAGTCCTCCTTGGCCGACCACATGGTGTGGTAAAGTGACGGGTGGTGATCACCATGACGCCTCACCGACCAATTAACTCGACCCGACTGTATAACCAAGCCGACGAAGTTGGGACTGGACGATATGATCTTTGAGACACTCATCTGCGACCGCTAGTGGAATTAGGGTTTTAGAAGAGGTGTGCAAGCACCACTTTTTCGGCTGGTCAATTCAAGCTTGGGACACGATTTTGGCATGGCCGATCGGGCATGCGTGTAGACATCATGCCGGGTATACATGCCCATACCTCATTGTCCCGTGAAAGTGTGATCTGGACCGCTCAATTTGTCCTAGGCAAATAGGAGCGGTCGGGATTGATTCTGACAAAGTTTGGTGCCGCAAATGCCGCGCGTCATGCCTTCTTCGGGCTCGCGTTTCGGGACAACCAAGCTTGGTCGGTCCCGACCAATTGGTTCGGCGTGTAGGTGGCGGGATGGTGTACATGCATATACCTTACTTTCCCATAAGAACGTGATCTAAGCCACTCAATTCGTCTGCGAAGTTGGAGTGGTCGAGACTCCGGTTGCGATTGGGAAGTGTGACCACGCTAGTTTGGGCGTGCGGGTGGAACGACCGGTCATGGTATGCCTTGGCCGATCGGGTGTGAAGATATATGGGTCCACGTTGATCATGTTGATGCTCACCGGACCTGCTCAATCGACTCCTAAACCCTCCATTCGATCGGGAGAAAATGGACGTTTGCGATCAATGCAAACCCTAATGGGTTTTTTACTCTTGGCCGTGCGGCATGCCCACTTTGGGTGCACGATGCGGAACGACCATCCATGGTTGGTCTGACCGATCGGTCATGTGTGTAGGTGGGCTTACAATGAGCGTGTTGACATGCTCTGGGCCCTTTGAATCTATATCTACACCCTCCATCTATGCCTGCGAAGATGGATGGTTGAGACTGTTTTGCGACACATGTAATGTGCCGCAAACCCTAATTTAGGGTTTTTCGTCCATCCGCTTTGGCTTGGACGGTTTGGCAAAGCTATGCCACCCTTTTTGGGGAGGCCGACCATGCGGGGCCCGCGTTGGGTCGGTAGTGAATATTTCAATACCTGCTTGGGCTCATGGATTCAATGTAAGCCATCCAATCATGTTGGTGAAGCTGGATGGTCGTGATCGTTTCTGAGACTGATATGGACAGTCCATATTCAAATATGCTCAATCGGGCTAGTATAACACACCGAGAGTTGTAGCCTGTACGGGTATTTATTATTATTCTGGATAGAGGTTATCTAAGATACTGAAGATTATGTTAAACTAGGGTTTAGCATGAATCTAGTCGCCTATAGGGATGTGTACATAGGAGGGGAGCTATTTGGATAACTACAAAAACCCTAAGGTTTCATCTGTTTTGGCCTATATATAGAGTTTAAATCTCAACCAAGGAGGTACACAATTCTATTCTTTTCACCACAATACACTTGCATAGAACATCCGCTGACTTTAGCATCGGAGTGTTTTTGCAGGTACCCCCACCTCCTTTAATCAGTTCTTTGGAGATTCTTCATCAACGGTAGCGATTGGATCAAGCTTTCTCGCATCTCGAAGATTGTTGGGGTGATCGTTTTTGCACCAACATCTTTTGGCGCCGACTAAGGGGATACGAGAAAAGATCGTGCTCCCCCCGTTTGTGGAAAGTTTTTTTCAAGTGTTTTGCAAACTAGGTTTTCAAAGACGTTTGAAAAGGAAGCAGACCAGATCGCAACTTTTCTGAAAATTGCAGGAAGATAACCAAGAAAAGTCGCAGAAGTTACGAACACTTTCGAGAGAGTTGTGGAAGCTTTACGAACGTTTCGAAAAAGTCGCGAGAAGTTACGAACGCTTTCAGAGAGTTGTGGAAGCTTTCTGAACGTTTCAAAAAAGTCGCAGGAAGTTCTAAACACTTTCAGAGAGTCGCGGAAGCTTTCTGAACGTTTCAGAAAAGTCACAGGAAGATTCACAACGTAACAGAAAGTTGCAGGAAGTTCTGAACACTTTCAGAGAGTCGCGGAAGCTTTCTGAACGTTTTAGAGAAGTCACAGGAAGATTCACAACGTAACGAAAGTTGCGAAGCTACGAACGCTTTTAGAAGGTTGTTGAAAGGTTCAGACTATTTCTTAGAGTTGTTGAAGATCCTAAAAGTCGCAGAAAGTTCTGCCAAAGTTGTTGAAAGGAAATCTAAAGAAACGAATGGAGGCATCAGGTGCAAATCAACCTGAGATGGATGTGGATGTACCCGCTCGGAACCAATCAAATCAGCAAGCAAATACTCTAACTTTGAGAAGTGCTGTTGTCCAAAACTTCGACGAAAGGGATGGAAGAACGACGTCGATGTCGTCAACAGCATCAGCTTCATGCTCGCGTTCAGAGGGGACTGATCCAAGGGTGAATTACGTGTTGCTGAATAGATTACCACCCCCAGCCACTAGCAGGAGGTTTCGACATCGAGGGGAGAACTCAGGCCGACATCCAAGCAACCAGACCCAACGAGAGGATGATATGGCAAGCAGAGGAGTGAGAGCTCGCGTTAATAACCCACATGGTGGACAGGTGAATGCCGCGACAGCTGATCAAACCGGCGTGGTACCTGTAGTGCAACCCAGCGTCCCGCCAATGGTTCAAGCTAACCGCCAGTCGGTCACACAGGTCAACGACAATCGAACTGCTGCTGCACACATCCAGCAAGTTACACGGAACAACAACCATCAGGCTGCACAGCATACCCAACAGGTCGCACAGGGAAACAATCCACTGGTGACACCCATCGACTTAACGGTCCGAGAGCGATTACAGCAACTGGAGAGAGAGAACAAGCGTCTTAAAGTTGCGCTGGAGAAGAGGAAGGAGCTAGAAGTGCCTGCTTTTTCACGCTCAGGAAGTGGGAGGACAAATCGACGGGAGATTGATGATTCACCAAGAA
Source organism: Papaver armeniacum (assembly GCA_023531295.1). Lineage (NCBI taxonomy): Eukaryota > Viridiplantae > Streptophyta > Magnoliopsida > Ranunculales > Papaveraceae > Papaver > Papaver armeniacum. Next base: position 441,990 of record JAJJWW010010511.1, on the reverse strand, counting down.
GGTACGTAGCTATTGATGATCGTTGGAGAAGCCGTAACGATAGACGAAGAAATGAGGAGGATAGAAGATGTTCACGGATTCATGGATTTCGCGGGAATAGCCAATATGATCGTCGTTTTCTTGACGGCAAAAGAGATAATGAAGTTGGGACAGATCGTATGAGGCGCAGTCGGAGGGAGGTCCGAACTGACAAAGGACATTCGAAAAGATCAAGGCACGAGAGGGTTCATTCAACAAGGAGGCCAGGTCTTGACAGGAACGGACGTACTCGGGCAGGCGCAAACAGTGGCTCTGAAGCGGAAGAAATGATTAGCAAAAAGGAGCTTAGCGCTGTGGTGGAGGAGTTGTTAGCACAGAGACAATCCAAAGACGAGGAGCAGCAGGTTCTGACCATGAGAAAGTCGATGGATTCTCCTTTCGTTTCGAAGATAAGAAGATACCTTCCTCCTTCCAATTTCAACCAGCCTCAGTTTAAGGATTTCTTTGACGGCAGGAGTGGAAACCCGGTGGAGCATGTCCAGCGGTTTCAAGCTTCGATGAGTCTTTGGGGAAACAAGATGACGGTGCTTTGCAGAACTTTTCCAATGACCTTAACGGGAAAGGCTTTGACTTGGTTTTCGCAGTTAGAGACAAACTCAATCAAGGATTTTGGAATGTTGTCGGATGCATTTTTTGAGCAGTATAAGATTAATCTCGAGGTCAAAAAAGAGAGTAGTCACTTATTCCTCTTGCATAGAGAGGTTGGTGAGGATCTTTTTGATTTTAATAGGAGATTTCGTCTTGAGGTTAGTGAGGTTGGGTTGGATGAAGGGATTGTGGTAGCGGCATATAAGAATGCATTGGAGTATGATGAGTTTGGAATATATAACTCGTTAACAGTGGAACCAGTGGGAAGCCTCAGAGAGTTGTATGATAGGGCCGATAGATATGCAAAGGCGGATAAGGAAAAGAAAGCGAAATTGTCGCGAGCATCGAGAAGGTCAGCGGCTGAAGCGACAACAAGGCCAAAGCAACAGTTTGATAGTAGTTCGAAAAGTAAAAGCATTGAAGGACCACCAAAGAAGGCGAGGAATGAAGAGGAATTTCATAAACCACAGGAAAGCGGGGTAAGGTTTCCCAAGCTGAGCATTGGACTTGGGGAACTTTATAAGAAGATTAAAAATACGCTACCCAATCCGGAGCCGCTACCAGTGGAGACCAAGGAGAAGAGGAACAAGAATAAGTATTGTGATTATCACAGGGATCACGGGCATAACACAGATACTTGTCGTGCTCTAGACACAGAAGTCCAGAAGATGGTGGATGAGGGAAAGTTGCAGCAATATTTGAAAGAGAGCCCGGCACAGGTTAATACACTGGTCAACACTCTGGATTTGCGTGAAATCAGAGTGAGCCACGCAAGGGTTAACACAACCTCGAGAAAAGCTCAGGAGAACGCGACACGGCTAAAGTTGCGTCATATAAATGAATGGCGAATATCTAACAAGGTTGACTACGCCAGTCATATTGGCACAGAGATCTTGGAAGAGGGAAAAACTGAAATAACCTTTTCAAACGTTGATCTCGCCGGAGTGTATCAACCTCATAATGATGCAATTGTGATTCTGGATCTCATTGGAATGTTCAAAGTTCGTCGAGTCTTGGTCGATACTAGGAGTTCAATTAGCGTCATATTTTCAGGAGCATACTCTTTAATGAATTTGTCTGAAAGTCAAGTTGAGGCGGATGATAGCCCTATCATTGGCTTTAGTGGGGAGATAATGACGGCGATGGGAAGAATTATTCTGCCCACTATTGTGGGAGGAAAGACGATTATGCAATACTTCTCATTGCTTGATTGTCGCGCACCTTACAATGCTATTCTTGGACGTGATTGGATCTACGCAATGGACGCTGTAACCTCCACTATCCACCAGTGTTTAAAGTTCATCGTTCCAGCCGGGGTGATGAAAGTTAGAAGCGACCAGGTGGCATCTTATAAATGTCACGAAAGCGCAATGGAGGAGTATAGAAAATCAGAACTAAAGGGTTCCGAAATACTCCGTGTAGAGAAGAAATTGTAGCAATCACAGTACCTCCCGACCTCTTATCATGGAAGAGGAAAGGAAGGACCGCCAACTATTGAGGAGTTGGTTGAGGTGCAGGTTGGGAATCAGATTTCAGCTGGAGATAAGCGGTGCAGAGATAACAAGCCATATTTCTTATAGTTTCGTGCTGAGAATTCGTGGAAACAGGCGTTGTAGTGTTCTATGAACATCCAAAGTCTCGGTTTTCATTCGAAGTAAAATCCTTCGGGGTATCGGAAGCCGTCGATCGGATGTTGTTCGGAATCCTCTTTCAAGACGGAACTGAACTATGAGCTGTACGCTTTTTGAGAAGGAAATGGCTCGTTTGAGGGAGCTGTTCGATCATAAGAGAATTGGGCTAGAGGAGCGGTGTTCTCATAAATTCGACACGGGGGCTTTGGTCGTAGGAAATTTGTCTTGCAAAGGTACATGCGGGTTTGCACTACAATTGGATATGGTCTATTTTGAAGCATTTGTTGCCAGGAGTTCTTAAACCTTCGAACGAGTCGAGGGTTAAGAAGGGGGCGATGTTTGTACCCTATCCAAAATAGCATACGTGCGTTCCGCATGAGGCTCTAAATGCAATTTAAATCCGGCTTATTATAGAAGCCGGTCGGGTTATTGAGGAATCCGAAGGGTTTATGAAAGAGACCTACGGGGCTTATAGCAGAAGTCTGAGTCCGGTTTAACAGGGGAACCGAGGATTTTGTTTGGGAACTCATGTGGCTTATTACGGAATCCCAAAGTAGTTCATTGACCACTTGGCTTATTAATGAGGCCCAGTGTTTGGCTTATTGTTGAAGCCCAGAGATCTTTGGATAAAGGGTTTCCATGGAATAATTAGTAAATATTATTTAAGATTAATCCTGATTGGAAAAGGATAATTATCTTAAGTAGTATTTATTATTATTCTGGATAGAGGTTATCTAAGATACTGAAGATTATGTTAAACTAGGGTTTAGCATGAATCTAGTCGCCTATAGGGATGTGTACATAGGAGGGGAGCTATTTGGATAACTACAAAAACCCTAAGGTTTCACCTGTTTTGGCCTATATATAGAGTTTAAATCTCAACCAAGGAGGTACACAATTCTATTCTTTTCACCACAATACACTTGCATAGAACATCCGCTGACTTTAGCATCGGAGTGTTTTTGCAGGTACCCCCACCTCCTTTAATCAGTTCTTTGGAGATTCTTCATCAACGGTAGCGATTGGATCAAGCTTTCTCGCATCTCGAAGATTGTTGGGGTGATCGTTTTTGCACCAACAGAAAGGACTTGTCCGGAGTACTACAACGTCTACCAGATAAAGAAAGGGAGCCTGCAGCCTATGGAGCCCTGTTAGAAGATTTATATCTCAAAACTCTTGTTGAAGCCCGGAAGACTGTCCAATCCGCATCGGCCTTTCATCCAAGTGAAGAAATGCTTGAGGAAGGAGAGATCGATCAGGACACACGCGAATACAGAGGATGGGAGCGTTCAATTCGATCACTCTGCAGTGACATTACGACACCTTCCACATCCCTTTACCCAGGCAAGCGATCCGCGGATATGACGGCACTCGCAAATCTTCCAACCTCATCTCCGGAACGTGCTCCACATCAAAGCCTCGTAGGGACATCACAACGCCCACTAACGCAGGAAGAGCCAGACTCAAGGTACTTACATTTCCCCTTCCCAATGAAGAAGATTAGAGCTCTTGGAGGCGTGGGTGCGAAATGGAGAGGTGGAGCTACCCCCGTGTATGGCATCCGCCATCGATCAAGAAGTAATGGACCCGAGGTACTTGTCATTTCCACCGGTTCCTCCATCACCCCACCAGTGAATGCAACGCTTTGAAGCGCATTGTTCAGGAAAAGCTTGGTCCAGAGCGATAGCTCTGAGAGATCGGCGCGGAGGATTTTCTTAGAAAGGCTACTCCAATTCGGTACAAGTGAGGCTTCAAAAGTAAGTAAGTTTTACTCAACAATTTTACAAGAAGGATAGTTTTAGAATTCACTGGGGACTTAACATCCCGCACGTGGAGAAAGAGGCTCAGTGGTCAAACGCCACATTTATTTCCCTTCATACCTCCCTCTTACGAGACATTTGCGATTTCATATGATATGTGCAATCATTCATGACCAAGATGCAAATTCCATTTCAAATAACCTCTTTCAGAAAAGTTATTCACAAAACTATCTCAATATACCAATTCAATTACCTATTAATTCAAAACCGGAAGTCAAATTACGAAAGGAAATCCTCACTATCACTCAAAAAGAAAAGCATCCAAAAGAAGAGGCAAGTATATAGACGAATCCTTCAAGGAAAGTCCTTCAAAGAACAACTCGTCCTTCCGGGCAAGAGCGACTTTCATCCTTTGAAGTACAAACTTCAGACTTCAACTCCTCGACAACTTTTCAACCTCTTCTTCCTGGCGAGTGATGCTTTCTGCAGAAGGGGCTTCACCTTGTAATTTCTGGAGCTCCTGAATCTCGGAGAACCTTTTGAGGAACCAAGGAGCATTGAAGTTGTACTGCACAAACACATCTCGATGGCACTTCCAGTCTTCAATCATCTCCTCAGAAACCGTTCGACCAGTCGCGACACTCATCCCATGGATAGAAAATAAAGCCTCCCCGAACGCGGTTGACCAATGCAAGACGACTTTTGAGTTTCGTGGTGGTAGCAATGTGGCCGTGCTTCTCCCATATCGATGTGTACAACTCTTCGAATCGAACCGCATCTTTGAATCCACCAACCAACACATGACCTGGATAAGGGACAGTAAAAGGAGGATTGAACAAAGCCCCAGGCTGCATCACCGGTAATCCACCAACCACATGAGCCTGGTCAGTTACAGGAGACCTTTCATAAGGAGTCACCACGACAGCTTTATTGGCCGAAACCTGCTCAGAATATTCTTCAAGGGGAGCAACTTCAACTATAACAGATGTTGCCTCTCTTACATTCCTCCCGATATCTACTTCGCTTTGGGCGCTAATTTTCATCACGGCCCCATCAACAAGATCACTCAGGGAGGCGGCTTGTCCGACCGAGCTTGCATCATCTCTGTCATGGTCGGGAAAAGGAGCGGTTTCTCCAGACTTCTCAGCATGAAGGTCAGTACTTGCATCATCTCTGTCATGGTCAGAAAAAGGAGCGGTTTGTCCAGACTTCTCGAGATGAAGATCGGTGCGCCGGACTTCTCGGATGAAGATCGATGCATCGCCGGACCTCTCGGATGAGGGCCAACATTACCGACCTTCTCATTCTCGAATGCGCGCCAACCTCGTGAAGACATTCTCTTTCGGAATCCCCTGATTTCAAGCAAGAATTACTCTTAGAAAGATTCACCCTGGAGAAATAAAGGAACCAACAGGAAGAGATTTAAATACCTGCATATTGGAGGAATTGAGGATCACCGAACCACATGCCTGCCTCTTGGATCTCTCTCCGCTTGGGGACCGCAATCCTCGCCTCCGGTCCGTTTGGCCGGAAGTGGCTTCAACCGGAAATGCTTTTTCAAAACGTCGAAGATGGTTCACCACGGAAACCTGTCACAATACTCTCCGAGAATTCTGGAAAATCAACGGTTACTGCTCCAAAATTCCTTGTACTTATCGATTACCACCGGGTTTCTCCCAATAGGCCGAGAAGGGAAGGCTCACCCGTTCCAAAAACACGTCGGCATTAAGAACATTCGGAGGAATTCTCTCGGAACCCCAGGTGGACGGATAAATGGGACACCCCGATCAAACCCCATTTGACGAGCCGCCACAGTCAATATTGTACGGAGTCACGGTAAATTCTTCGTTGAAGAAAGACGGGACATATCCTGGGATGCGGTACACGCAGTAAACAATTTCCCCGGATCTCATAGTCTTAACATCGCACGCAACACAACATCGGGGCCATCGAAGCAATAGCAAAAGTCTTTGGCTGAACAATGGAAGGGTGGACCGGCCCCCCATGGACGGAAATCTACATAAGACATATTGTCAAATGTGTCCACAAGTCTCGCACCGCCTCTGGGACGCCTCTTATTCCAAATGGAGTATTCTCGAGCCACCATACAAGTTGGTGAGCAAATTTGCGGGGGTAGGAGCATAGATTTTGAAGTGTTCCCATAAGAATGCCCGAATAAAAGCGAAGTGAACGTGCGATTCCACCTTCTTGTACCCATTAGAAACATGCATGTCCATTGCTAAGGCGTCCAGGATGAGAATACAAAATGATCCAAGGAACAAGGCACCAGGGGGAAGAACTTTACCTTTTGCCGGCTTTATAGCGATCTTAATGAGGTCACTCCTAATGGTCTTCTTTCCCGGAACCGTCATCGAATATGTCTCTGGGATAACCATAAAGACAGAACGCAATCACGCCGAGCTCATTTTCCAACTCTTGATCCGGCTCTGGGTCCAGAGACCACTCCGACACCCACCAGGTGTAAAAGCATCTCGTATCTTTTTTCTCCTCCTTGTCCAGATTGTCGAATTCCGCCACCTTTTGAAGTATAGCATCATAGTTACGTTGCTCCGTATCAGAGAGATCGTAAGAAAGACTTCCAGCAACAGGCAGGTTCATTAATGCAGCTACACTCTCCCGGGTAATAGTCATCTCTCCCCATCTAGATATGGCTGTATGAGTAGAAATACGCCACCGAGAAATGAAGGTAATCAAACCCGCAGCGTCTTTCTTAATTTCAAGAGCAGCAGATGCCATGACCGCATTGAGGATTTGCGCCAAAGAAAATTATCTTTAATGTCCTTATTACTCAACATGCGTCTCATCCATCCTTCATAAGAACCCGGTGGAGTATGGCAGATCTTGAAGTCAATAGGGAAGGCGGATATTCATTTCTCCGGAGACAAAATCTCATCACAAGTCTTGAAGAAGAAAATGGATCGGCATCCATATTTTCTCGAATCGGAAAGCGAGGACTATCTTATGAGAAGGATGCCTTCTAATGTTTGGAAAAGGCGAGGTAAACAACTCATCATCAATGTTCGGCATATCTTTGAAGCCGTTAACACTTCCCCGGCTTGGAACCAAAGATTATCTCCAAGACATCTCAACAGAGTTCTTTTCTTCATTCCACAATGAAAATAGGAGTTAGAACTTGTATGAAAAACGCATGGGGCATGTAGTCACGCATGACAAGACACAACCCACGTTGAAATACACAAAAGCGAGGATTGGGTCCAAGCACCAGATCATTCCAAGTCTCTGGTATTGGTTTCAAGTCCTAGTACAAGTTTCACTGGTATTGGTTTCAAGTCCGGTACAAGTTTCGATGCAGTATTGGTTTCAAGTCCGGTACAAGTTTCGATCCGGTATTGGTTTCAAGTCCGGTACAAGTTTCAAGTCTGGTATTGGTTTCAAATCAGTCAGGCATATGTGGGTGGGACCCACGTTCGGATCAAACACAAGGTGGGACTACATTCACGGGCATGTATTACAACACGGTTTTTCTCATGATCATGGGAATTATGTTTACGAAATCCAAGCCAAAGTCTCTTCCTAAGCTACAATCTAAGAAGCTAGTTTTGCATGCAATGGTGGAAAGAAGCAAAAACAACATGGTCATGGATTCACAGGTTGTTTCACTAAGCAATTCTAGAAAATATTGACGTATCAACCCTGGTGGAAAAACTAAGCATATACATGTCTTACAAAAGGTGTTTACCTAACAAACTAGGGTTTTACCTTTGAAAAAAAAAAAGCCTACCTCGGACGGGCGGACGGCGGCGCACGGCGGCAACTCCAGCAGCAACGGCAGCAACGAGCTCCGGCGGACGGCGGCGATTGGCGACGGCAGTGAAGACCCGGATGGGAGATGCTCGACAAAAAAAAAACTCGTGAGAAAATAAAAGGGGTTGGTCTCTTTTTATAGACAAAAAATTAGAAGAATCCCAATAGAACAAGGATACCTATTTTGGATTCCTTTTCTGATTCAAATACCCAAAGAAGGAAACCGGTCCCACCAAAGGATTCCATACAAGCACAACGGCGTGGGCAACTGGCGGTCGGTCAATACTCTTCCGGGTAAACTTCCTTTATCCCCGTCTTTCTCACATATGTATGTCACCATCTCATGCCTACCCCACAATAGTGTAACCATTATGTGCTAGGCAGGGGACTTAATGTTGATGGTGGATTTTCATTTAAGGTTAAAATTGTAAAAACCAGAAAAATTATTATGCGCTGACATCTTGTAAAAGATAAAGCCATTAATAAGTGTTGGATACTCCCTCACTTAATTCACCAAGAATGGAGCATGTGGCAACAATCCCATTCTGTGAATACATGAAATTCCTCCAGGTTGGAGCATGTGGCAACAATCCCATCCTGTGAATTTCTAATCGACCTTGTATTTCCGGTACTCATTATCGGTGTGGCATGACGACCGAGTGTTACTCTTACAGAGTAACACGAACCTCCAAGCACTATAATGAAACCATGTACGAAATACCCATACAGGTGACTCTCGGTGTGTTATACTAGCTCGATTGAGCCCCTCTCGGTGTGTTATACTAGCCCGATTGAGCATCCGGATTGGATCAGTATCGGTCCGGATATGATCGCAGTCATCCAACTCCATAAGCATGATTGGATGACCCGCATCAATTCCATCACCCCCAAGGTATGGAATATCCACCGCCGAACCAATACGGAACCCGCACGGTCGGCCATTGGCCTAGCTTGCCAAAAAACGTTCATACCAAGCATTATGGACGGAAAACCTAAATTAGGGTTTGCGGCATATTACATGTGTCGCAAAACAGCCTCAACCATCCATCTTCGCAGGTATAGATGTAGATTCAAAGGGCCCGAGCATGTCAACACGATCACCGTGGGCCCGCCTACACACTTGACCAATCGGTCAAGACCAACTATGTTTGGTCGTGACAAAATCGTCGCCCAAACAAGAGAAGACGCACGGCTTTGAAACCCAAAATTAGGGTTTTGAGCATCACGAGCGTCCATATTCTTCGGCATGAACGGAGGGTCCAAGATTAGATTAAGCGGTCCTGGTCATACCAAAGATGACCACCGTGGACCCATCTATTCCCTAACACGATCGGCCAAGGCATATCATGCCTGGCTAATCCAAAACGCACGCTCAAACTAGCGTGGTCACACCTCCCAAACCGCAAACTGATCTCGACCACTCAACTTCGCCGGACGATTTGGATGGCTCGGATCACGTTTTCATGGGATATTCAGGTATAGGCGTGAACATCATCCTACCACCTTCACACCAGGCCAATCGTCCAAGACCGACCAAGATTGGTCGTCTTGGAACGTGCGCCTGAAGAGGGCGTGACGTGCGGCCCTTGCGGCACTAGTTTTTGGTCGCAAATCGATCTCGACCACTCGATTTCACCGGATGAATTGAGTGACCCAGATCATGCTTTCATGAGGTAATGGGGTATAGGCACCTACACCATCATGCCATCTACACACATGTATGATCGGTTAGGCCAAAGTTGTATCCCATGCTTGGTTTCGACCAAGGCAAGAGTGATGCTGCGCACCTCTTCAAAACCCTAACTTCATCAACGGTCGCGAGATGGGTGTCTCAAAGATCATCTCATCCTTCCAACTTCACCATCTTGGTTATACAGCCACAGTCGGAGTTAATTGGTTAGTAAGGTGTCATTACCCATCACTTTACCACACCATGATGCAGTACCTGCATAAAATACACACGATACTTCACAAGTATCGACTTCCTGAATAACATAGTTATTCAATTCAGCATTACATGCTACCTATCGTGGATCCACGATCCACACATTCCAGACATCAATCATGTCACAAACTGGGGGGATACATACTCGGGGTATTGGTGCCGCGGTTTACGGCGTGCGGCGTGCAACGCGCCATCACAAGAACGTGTTAGGAAGTCATGGACGGTTAGAGATGAACATGAGAAGTGGGCAAGGCTGGTCGTGTATCACCAACGCACAACTCCACTACTCCATCACTCCACTTCCTCCACTTCCCATGAGAGACGTGAATAAGACTCAATGACTTGTATAAATAGGTTCTCCGCCCTATTTCCAGAGAACAGAGAAAAACAAAGAAGAAAACACCGAGCACGCTTACACCAATCGTAAGCTTGTTCACTTTCCCTGTTGCAAGTCATAAGCAAGTCTACACCTTCACATTCTCAACACCTTCTTCGCTTCCCTCCCTAAGATCAACCCCATCTCCTTCACTTTGTGACCGAAACAAGTCCTGGAACGGCCATTTCTTGGTTTAGGCCGGACTTGCACAGATTGATCTCTCGAATCTACAAGCACTCACCGCAGGTGCATTTGTTTAAGGTTTAAATTCATTCCTCATCCACACCCCAAATTACCAAATTCTGCGGAGTAGTTTTCACCCATAAACAGACTTGTATCGAAAAGTGAATCGGCTTGCAGGATGTAAGCTATCGATTCCGGTGTTTGAATACGATTGTATCAACACTTGCCTCTGTTGTCTTGTCTTGCCTTGTTCTGTTTGGAAAATAGGGAGGAGAACCTATTTATACAAGTCTTTAAGCCTAACCCTCGTATCTCGTGGGAAGTGGAGAAAGTGGAGTGATGGAGTGGAGTAGTGGAGTCGTGTGTTAGTGTCACACGACCAGTCTTTCCCACTTCTCCCATCATCACTAACCGTCCATGACTTCCTGACACGTTCTTGTGATGGCGCGTTGTAAACCGCCAGACCAATACCCCAGTATGTATCTCCCAGTTTGTGACAGGATTGATGTCTCGAGTGTGTGGATCGTGGGACCCACATAAAGTAGCATGTAATGTTAGATTAAATAACTAAGTTATTTAGGAAGTCGATACTTGTGAAGTATCGTGTGTATTCTATGCAGGTACTGCATCGAGTATATTCAGCATGTATGAAGCATCGCTGTTTGAGCATCTCAAAATAGCCTCATGTCCATCCTACTTCATATGATGGTTTGGAGGTTTCTCAAGCAAGTCCTCCCTTGGCCGACCACATGGTGTGCAGGTGGTGATCACCATGATGCCTCACTGACCAATTAACTCCGACTGTGGGTTGTATAACCAAGCCTAAGTTCGACTGACGAGATGATCTTTGAGACACTCATCTCGTGACCGTTAGTGGAATTAGGGTTTTAGAAGAGGTGCGCAAGCACCACTTTTCACTTGGTCGAATTCAAGCTTGGGACACGATTTTGGCATGACCGATCGGGCATGCGTGTAGACGGCATGCCAGTATACATGCCCATACCTCATTGTCTCGTGAAAGTGTGATCTCGGACCGCTCAATTTGTCCTAAAAGAGGAGCGGTCAGGATTGATTTACGACAGAATTTGGTGCCGCAAATGTCGCGCGTCATGCCTTCTTCAGGCTCGCGTTTCGGGACAACCAAGCTTGGTCGGTCCTGTCCGATTGGTTCGGCGTGTAGGTGGCAGGCTGGTGTACATGTATATACCTTACTTTCCCATAAGAACGTGATCTAAACCACTCAATTCCTCCGACGAAGTTGAGTGGTCGAGATCAGTTTGCGATTGGAAAGTGTGACCACGCTAGTTTGGGCGTGCGAATTGGAACGACCAGGCATGGTATGCCTTGGCCGATCGGGTGTGGAGATAGATGGGTCCACGTTGAGCATGTTGATGCTCACTGGACCTGCTCAGTCGACTCCTAAACCCTCCATTCGATCAGGAGAAAACGGACGTTTGCGATCAATGCAAACCCTAATTAGGGTTTTGCCGGCCGTGCGGCATGCCCACTTTGGGCGCACGATCTGGAACGACCAACCATGGTTGGTCCTGACCGATCGGTCATGTGTATAGGCCGGCTTACAGTGAGCGTGTTGACATGCTCTGGGCCCTTTGAATATACATCTACACCCTCCATCTATGCCTGCGAAGATAGATGGTTGAGACTGTTTTGCGGCACATGTAATGTGCCGCAAACCCTAATTTAGGGTTTTTCGTCCATACTGCTTTGGCTTGGACGGTTTGGCAAGCTATGCCACCCTTTTGGGGAGGCCGACCATGCGGGGCCCGCGTTGGGTCGGTAGTGAATATTCCAATACCTGCTTGGGGTCATGGATTCAATGTAAGCTATCCAATCATGCTGGTGAAGTTAGATGGTCGTGATCGTTTCTGAGACTGATATGGACAGTCCAGATTCAAATATGCTCAATCGGGCTAGTATAACACACCGAGAGTTGTAGCCTGTACATGTATTTCGTACATGCTTCATTATTAATGCTTGGAGGTTCGTGTTGCTCTGCTGAGAACAACACTCCGTCGTCATGCCGCACCGGTAATGAGTACATGAAATACAAGGCTGGTCATGCATTAATTAATAGTGTTGTAAATTCACAGAGTATATGGGATTGTTGCTACATGCTCCAACCTGGATGAATTTCGTGTACTTAATTCACAGAATACTGGGATTGTTGCCACATTCTCAATTCTAGGTGAATTAGTAAAGTGAAGAAGAATTCATCACTTTATCAGTGGCTATCCTTTGCAGGATGTCAGCGCATAAATTTGGTTTCACAATTTTAGCCCTGAACTAAAATCCACCATCAACACTTGTTTAGTGAACTTGGGCTTATAGCCAGTTTCCCTAATAAACATGTATTGGACCTTTGTGGTCTGATTTAGCATTTAGTTTCTTCTACAAAGTTGTGGATACTCTTTAGACTTATCAATTGGACTATAGATTCTACCTAACGGCATTAGTAAACCTTTGTTATGCTAAATATAGGTAATGAAAAGGTGTAAAATCATAAATGGATTTAGAACCATTAGATAATTCACTTAGCCTATAACTAGAAAATTGTATGAGATTGTGTTATGAGCCTTGTATGAGCCTTTTGGCTAATCTTTAGAGTTCTTGTGTGATTAATAGTTAATCTTTATTAACAACGATCGATTCAAAGGATGTACCATTGGATTATGGATCTTGAGGTAGGCGAGGCTTGTCATCAAAAGAGGTGGGAATCGATAACGAACTCTCTTGTATTCATTATTGTTTTACAAATCTATCTTTTGTGAAATCCATGCATATATTTGCTACTATATGATAGTGTATGCATGTATTATCTGTGTGTATTTCAAACTAGTTTTCTTTTACATTTTGGGATGGGCTTGGATCTTTAGAAACAACTAATATCTGTGTTTTGGGAGTATTTACTTATTTTTCAAAATGTGATTCTTTCCATTGACTGGAAAGCGGTTACATTCTTTATTATTTGTTAGCATGAAAGGGAGAAGGTTTCCTTTTGATTGGTGTGAGATGTGTGCCCCCAAATGTTATACCTAATTTAAGCAAACCTAGATAGGCCTCGTTGGGTTGAATATTATATAGGTCTGGTTTTTAATTTGGCCATTATATTTTCCCTATTTCTCGTACGGGGCAACGCATGTCTCATACATGGATGTTTATTATTCTTTTAAATTACTTTCAAAAGCTATTATATTATGTTTTGGTGTTTAGAGAGAATGATGTTGAGAATCTTATATAAGATTGTTGGATTTACGCGGGGATGGTAAAGGGGGATCTCCACTGTGTAAGCACTTCGATCGGATATAATGTTGTTACCATTAGATCTCTTTGGATACTTTCTATGTAGAGTGCGCGTAGAATAAGGTACTGGTAAGGTACACATCGTTTATGACTTGAGGACGGAAACCTCATGGGCGCTTTAATGATCCTTGAAGAATCCGCAACAGTCATGCCTTGCTACTCCGAAGGAAGACGTCGCTCAACTATTATTTATGTTATGAATGTGTGCCGGTTTAATGGTTGGTAGAACTTTATATTTCAGTACAACTTATTATTTAATATGTTTTATCTGTTTTTCCTTGATTTATCGGTTTTCTACAAAACATGCATTGTCTTTAAATCATTCTAGTGATTACTTGAAAGTTAGTTGTTATTTCTCACTGGGCACCCTTCGGGATGATGTGCTCACTCAATTCCCACTTTCGGTTCGTGACGATTCAAGATGTGCACGTGGCGATAAAGGCTTCGAGGAGTTGGTTTCGTTAGTTGGTTAGCTTCCGCTATATTATTTTGTGTTTATATTCTATTTGTAAATAAACTCACTATTAAATATGTAACACTTGAGAGGAGTTCTTGTATTTATTTCAGAGAGGGTTTAGATTCAGATTAATATTTGTTTAGAACTTCTTTCTTAATTTTTAAGCAGATGTTTTAGATCGTTGGTGCCTCATTTTATAGCTAATTTCTTGGATTAGTCAGCTGCTAGCTTAGGGGGCGCTACAACTAAGGTGTTTGTATTTTGTGACAAACGGGGGATTATTCAACAATACTCACCACCCATTACTCCACACGCAAATGGAGGTGAAGAAAGGAAAAACATGAACATTCAGGAAATGGCAAGGGTAATGCTTCATAACAAAAACTTACCATTAAAGTTTTGGGGAGAAGCTGTTTTTTATAGCATGCTATTTGATCAACCGTGTCTACCTACGGCTAAGACGAGAGGACAACTTCAAAATATTTGCAATTTTGGTTGTTATCTATCAGAAGTAGAGCCGAAAATATTGATGAAGCTCTTAGTGATCCCTTTTGGGTGAATGCAATGCATAAAGAATTAAATCAATTTCAAAGACAAGATGTATGAGAGCTCGTACATTGGCCCTCCAATATCGATATTGTTTGTACCAAATGGATATTCAAGAACAAGTTTGATGAATTTGGCACCATTGTCAGAAACAAAGCCAGACTTGTCTCTCAAGGATATTCACAGATTGAAGGTATCGATTTTGACGAAACCTTTTCTTCTGTGGCACGCCTTGAGTCCATTCGTTTTTTATTAGCTCATGCTTGTTTTCTCAAGGTTAAGCTATTTCAAATGGACATAAAATCCGCATTCCTAAACGGAAATTTAAAGGAAGAGATTTATGTCACTCAACCTAAAGGATTTGAAAATCCCGACTTCCCAGATCATGTCCTTAAGCTCAAAAAGGCATTATATGGGTTACAACAAGCACCTCGTGCCTGGTTCGAAAAACTAACTACTTCTGTTCTTAGGATAGGTTTTTCGAGAGGTGGAGCTGATAAAACATTGTTTACCAAATGGAGTGAGAAAGATGTAGTTATTGCTCAAGTTTATGTAGGTGATATCATCTATGGATCAACATCCGAGAAACTTGCTAAAGATTTTCAAGTCTCCCTTGGTAGGGAATTTGAAATGAGCAATGTTGGTGAATCACAATTCTTTTTGGGATTACAGATTCAACAATATAAGGATGAGATTTACTTATCTCAAGACAAATATGCTAAGGATCTTGTTACACGGTTCGGTCTTGATAAGTCAACTCCAAAGCTGACTCATATGCCCACCACTGGTAAACTGCATCGAGATGAGATAGGAGTAAATATGGATCAAAAACTTTATCGATCTATCATTGGAAGCCTTTTATATCTCACAGCTACTAGATCGGATATTGCTTTTAGTGTTGGTGGTTGTGCTAGATTTCAGGCTAATCCAAAGGAGTCTCATCTTGCAGCTGCAAAAATGATCATGTGATAAATTCAACACACTATCGGGTATGGTCTATCTTATACTTTTGATACCAACACTGATCTTACTTCCTATTCAGATGTTGATTGAGCTGGATGTGTGGAAGACATAAAGAGTACATCTGGGGGTTTCTATTATGTAGGATTGAATCTTGTGGCTTGGCATAGCAAGAAACAAAATTCACAATCCCTTTCAACGTGTAAAGCAGAATACATTGCTGCGGGATCATGTTGTACTAAACCTCTATGGATGAAGCAAATGCTTGTTGACTATGGAATTAACACTGGAATAATGAAAATATTTTGTGATAACTTTAGCGCGATTCGCATCACTAAAAATCTGGTGGAGCACTCAAGAACTAAGCACATCGACATCAAGTATCATTTTATTAGAGATCTCTATGAAAATAGTATCATTAATTAACATGGAATTTGTGCCTTCCGAACAACAATTGGCTGATATTCTCACCAAACCTCTAGATACTTCTATGTTTCAACACTTAAGGCAGTCTATTGGTGTTGTTTTGGTTCATTAGATTTCTAGCTTTTTCTTGCCCCTGGGTCTATCCATATCTTTTGGGCAATAAAACCTTGGAATTTCAGTGAAGTGTTGTTTCAATTCCTCATTTGTTTCCAGCAATAGTAGTTTGTTTCTGTTTAGTATCAAAATGTCCAAAGAAATCCTTTTTTTCTTGTAAAAACAAGGTCGCTCTTGTTGTTCTTTCGGGAATGACATTTTATGGGGGAGAGTTCTTAATTGAACTTTTGCTTAGTTGCCAATCTTTTTGGGGAGCACGGCTGTGGAATATTGTAGGAGTTATCTTGTATCTTTATAAACTCTTGATGAATACACTAAGTTTCGACCATGTGAAATCATCAAAACAAAGTTGATATGTTCTCTTTTAGTCATGAATACATTATGATCCCACTAGTTTTCGTACCTTTGTCAATTTATATTAACAAAAAGGAGAGAATTATTTTGTAGTTCACACTACATATACATATGGTTTACAGATCATTATGTAAGGGGAAGTGGTTTTCATTGTGAGATGAAGTATTGACTAAGGAGGAGTGATACATATCACCATAGTATTATTGTCAAAGTTGTGATACAATTGAACTTTGATGTCGTGTAATAATACTATGACACTGTATAAAAATGATTGAGAACAGATGTTTCATATGTTTTCTTATTGTTATGGCTACGGATCTTTAACAACTATGATCTTTGAGTTGAACACGTTCGAATCATTGGAGTACTTGGAGTGACGAAGAATTCGAGGAATGTTGAAAAACCAAGGAAATCAAGCATTTGGATGAGAACCTATGTGACAGCCCGGATTTTCGGACTTCCAACGGACACAGAGTCGACCTTGTGGGTCGGGTCCGATCCAGCTAGCAAGTCCAAATTTCCGGACAGCCACTCTCGTGTAGGACCGTTTTTCGTTCTAAAACATTTTGAATAAATAAAAATCTTAAATTTAAATTCAAATAAAAATTTCCTATAAGAAATATAATCTTAATTTTGAAATTACACAACTGTAAAAGAATTACATACTCAAAAGTGCATAACTTGAAATTCAAAACAGAATACCCAAATCCCCATGCTACAAAATAATTTCTTTTACGGATAGTCTTTCTTCATTCTCTGTGGAAAGGGAGGAAAAAGGGGTGAGCAAACCACGGCCCAGTAGGAGGTTTCAAAAAATAATAGAGTGCATCGAAAAACAAACAAATGTAGTAGATACAATAATAAAATTCATGCACAAAAATCCACAACAATACTTACGTCAATCTCAACCACGGATACTTAACATTTCTTACTCAAAATCTTCAACCTCAAATTCTAGATCATTAATCTAGTTTCCATAGTTATTCCGGTAAACAAACCACAATTATTCACAAACAATCTTTTTTTTTCTTTTCTTCAAATGATTCTTAATATAGTTGTCAGAGTTATTCTGGTAAACAAACCAATAATGTTCCCTAAACAGTCTTCCCTGGGTAGCCACCAGTGGTGGGATGCCATAAAGGCCTGACATTTCAACAACAGAGAGACTTATATATCCGTTTCTAGTCAACACAATTACGCGCTTACAAACACCAAACTCATTTCCAACATAGTCTAATTCAATTAATTCACTTTCACAAATCAAAACTCAATTATTATGCGTTAATATATTTTCCTTAACAAATAGAGAAAAAACATTACTGCCTAAATCAATTGTTAAAATAAAAATCTAGAATAATGTAATAATAATGGTTAATAATCAATATGCAAAATTTCATAAATAAATCAATTTATACAAACAAAACAACTTAATAAATTTAAAACAACCATCATGATTATTAGCATAAAAATGAAAAACAAATCAATATAATGATAATGATAAAAATAGGTTTTAATTTTTGTATTAGGTAGAAACCCCCTACCTCAAAAGCTTTGCAAAAGAATCTTGATACAACACCTTTTATTCTTTTTTTTTTTATCCGCAAATCGATGTTTTTATTTCTATCTTCTTGTATAGATACAAATTATGAGATGAAGAATAACTAATCAAAATGATGGGTGAAAGGGTTGGTTTTTTTTTCTGTTTTAGAAGGAAAACCAGAGAGAAAAAGAGAAAAAAAGAGAGGTGAAAATGATAAATAACGTTTTGTTTTCTTCTTGCTTCATTTTGCTATAAGGAATGTTCGCTAAAAATAAAAGGATAGAAAAATAAAACCATAATATCAATAAATCTTTTATCTTAGGCAAAAATTTTTTTTTATCAAACCAACCACATGCATGCAAATAAAACTCATTGATTTAGATTTTAATTCATGATTTAAAGTTTGTTTCCTATAATAACGTGACAGCCCATGAATGTTATTTATTAATCCAGATTTACCCAAAGAAAATAAAACCTCTTGTTTAATATGTACACTTATTCTTTCCATCATAACACAATGAATTCCTTAAATTATTATTAATGATATTTCTATTTTTATCCAAATATATACCTTCCATACACCTAACATAATTTCATATTTATATATTAAAGAAAACTCCTTTAATTTTGCAAAACGTAAATAATGAAAAATTTATCTAATTTCGCACTATCATATGTATATATTTATTTAGTACTAATCAATAAATTTCCTAGTTTATCTTTATAAACTTAAATACAAAATATATATACATACATTTTTACCTATCTATTAATTGGGCCGACCGAGCGAAGCGAGGGAGGTCCTTTATATGGCCACTTTTTTATAAAATCTATTAATTGGGCTGACCGAGCGAAGCGAGGGAGGTCCTTTATATGGTCACTTTTTTATAAAATCTAAGTGATCAATTACCACAAAAAGATTGGAAATGGTTAGGGCCGAAAAACCAAAAACGTCCATCCCTTTTAGTCCAATTACTATAACTCCTTGTGTATCCTATCTTTTCAGGGGTATAATTGGAAAACAAACTTTAATATAACATATCTAAAAATCCGTGCCTTGGAATTTTACAAATTTTATCTCGTTAGAAAGGTTATAAAAAACTCTACGCAACAAGTACAAACAACAATATCAAATTTGGAGTTTTTACGAAAAATTCGGAGATATATATCATTTTAGGCACAATTTTAGAAAATTAAATGTATATCTATTATGCAAACCATCACAAAGGATACATAATAATTTATGTAGCAAAATATTGGTTTATGCATCAACTAATTTTCCATTGCAACTAATAAAACGATGTACTCCATCCGTTTCAAGAAAAATGATACTATTATTTTAGGCACAATTCTCGAAAATTGAATGCATAGCCATTATGCAAACCACCACAAAGGATGCATAACACATCATGCAACCATATTTTGGTTTATGGATCGACTAATTTTCTGTTTTAGGAAAAATAATACTTTCACATCCCGTTTCAGGA
This sequence comes from Papaver armeniacum, assembly GCA_023531295.1. Taxonomy (NCBI): domain Eukaryota; kingdom Viridiplantae; phylum Streptophyta; class Magnoliopsida; order Ranunculales; family Papaveraceae; genus Papaver; species Papaver armeniacum. The sequence continues at coordinate 422,477 of JAJJWW010010511.1, read as the reverse complement.
AAAATGATACTATCACATCCCATTTCGGGAAAAGTGATACTTTCTCCCCGTTTCGGAAAAAATGATACTTTCGCCCCGTTTCGGGAAAAGTGATATTTTTTTCCGTTTCGGAAAAAGTGATACTTTCGCCCCGTTTCAGAAAAAGTATCACTTTTTCCGAAACGGGAGAAAGTATCACTTTTTCCAAACGGCGAAAGTATCACTTTTTTCAAACGGGCGAAAGTATCACCTTTTCTTAAACGGGACGAAAGTAGTCGCAGACAAACCCATCTTCAGATTCTTCTTCGGTCGGCCCTCCCACCGTGGCAACGGTCGTATTAGTTTATATAAGAGATGTGCACAAATATTTTCATAAGAACCAAATCATTAAATTGCCAAAATAGATTAGATCTTTCATTTTGAATTTTCTTATGTATTTAAAATTCATCCTACAATTAGCTAGCTAAAATAATAAATATCATTCCTAACGTTAAGAAAATGTCTAAAATTAATTATATGCAACTACCAATCAATGAATCCATTGTTGCCATAATCAATTAATTAATCAAAATAAAAAGATGATTTATATTTTCAAGATATACAGCATAATCAATTAACATTTATTATTTAAAAAAAAAAAAGAACAATTCGCAACCATAAGCATATTCATAACTAAATATTTATTCTTTACAAATTTAGCTTTAGATTAAAATCCGAATAAGTAATATGGATAGGGTTTTAACCACGAAAATCATGTTAAAAAAATTACGGGGTTTTACACTATTAACCCCTTAAAAAGAATTTCGTCCCGAAATTCAAAACCAAAAATACAGGGTGTTACACTATTAACTCCTTAAAAAGAGTTTTGTCCCGAAATTCAAAACCAAGAAAAAAAAAACAGGTGTTACACTAACACCTTAAAAAGAATTTAGTCCCGAAATTCAAAACCAAAAAGGACTATTTATTTATTTTTTTTCAAAATTTAGCTTGTTCAATAATTTAGTTTAAAATCCTCAAATGCAAGCAATTTTTACCTTAATACTTTGTTAGGTATTTTTTTTAATTTTTCCCAATCCCAAAATAAAATAAAATCATATACATTTATTTTTGTAAAATAAAATTTCAAAAACTGGTAAGTCCATACGCATAGTCCAAGTAAATCGAACCGTGCTCTAATACCAACTATGACAGCCCGGATTTTCGGATTTCCAGCAGACACAGAGTCGACCTTGTGGGTCGGGTCCGATCTAGCTAGCAAGTCCAAATTTCCGGACAGCCACTCGTGTAGGACCAGATTTTTCGTTCTAAAACATTTTGAATAAATAAAAATCTTAAATTTAAATTCAAATAAAAATTTCCTATAAGAAATATAATCTTAATTTTGAAATTACACAACTGTAAAAGAATTACATACTCAAAAGTGCATAACTTGAAATTCAAAACGGAATACCCAAATCCCCGTGCTACAAAATAATTTCTTTTACGGCTAGTCTTTCTTCATTCTCTGTGGAAAGGGAGGAAAAAGGGGTGAGCAAACCACAGCCCAGTAGGAGGTTTCAAAAATAATAGAGTGCATCGAAAAACAAACAAATGTGTTCATCATTATTCTTAACTACGTTCATCATTATTCTTGACGAAAGTCAACAGATGATCATGTGAAAATCACCTGGTAACATCTTACATGATTTGTGTGAGACAGTCATTTGATGTAGACTTGGAATGTTTCGTATTGATCATTCGATCACTTGAAAATTGCTTATAGGCTAATAATTTGTGTGAGACAGCTATTGTCGTCTTCTAAGAATGTTTCAATGATTGAAATGGGAGTTAAGAGCTAAAACCCATGTCTGATACATTACGGTTTGTGTACTAAGTGTGCAAACTATTTTGATAGAATTCAGGACCGGAAGTTAAGTTTGCATACCCGTTCGCAAACTTATTCAACTGTTTAAGTCAAGGTACTTGAGTTTGCATACCCGTTCGCAAACTGATTTAACTGTTGAAGTCCAGGAACCAAGTTTTCGTACCCGTTCGCGAACGGTTCAACTGAATTAGGTCTGGCGCTAACGTTTGGGTACCCGTTTGCAAACTGTCGGCTTAAGACCAATGTCCGGAACTTAATTTTGCGTACCTGTTTGCAAATTTAAGTGGTTCAAGTTCTAAAATTGGTTAAGTATGATTTCATACTCATGAACTAATATATTTATAAATTAAGGAATGCAATCCTTGCAAACCGTGGGTATAATGTTTATGAACTGATTCTTTTGAATCAATCCGATTTTGTTTCAATTGTGTCTTGTATACTTCTATGATAATATAAACAATTGAACAACTCTATGAGTAACACAATTAGATTCATTTGACTATCAATTGATCTAGAAGTTTTAAGATGAACATGGTTAATACAAAAATATTCATATGGCTAACTTCGATTAACTGTTATTGAGCCAACTCACATTTAGGTACGGTTACCCATATCTAAATGAAGGTATATTTCATTTGTGTGTAACAAGCTAATTTCATCTAACGGTGGAAAGATATTAGCTTGAATCTTAAAACAGGTTTCATCCAACGGTGAATATTGATTGCTTTGTTCCAAAGTTATCATACCCTGATTCGAAGACTATATAAGGGAGAACTGTAGCAACTGGGAAGCCTAATCCCCACACCTCCTGTGTAATACTAGTTGCGACTAGAGTCGATTCTACTTTAACCTAGGTTTTTCCTAAACCATTATAGGTTAACGACTTAAATACTTCATTGGGATTATGAAGCCAGACCTAACTATTTTCTATGTAGTTGCGTGTTCTGATCTTACTTTTTCTATCGTATTGAGTACTATCTTCTCTAAGATTTGCTCGAGATGTATCTCCGATAGGTAAGATATAAAAACTAATCACAAAGCTCTTTGTCTCATTCTTCGTGATTCCACAATAACTTGTTCCACTACCATATAGTTAAGTTATTGTGAGGTAATTGATATTTCTAGGTTGTTTTTCGGGAATATAAGACCGGATTATCAATTGGTTCCTGTCTACCTTGATTTATCAAAAGACGGAACAAAAACTTCGTAGGTATTTATGTGAGAGACATATTTGTTTATAAAGTATTCGACTTTGAGTCGTAGCAACTCTTAGTTGTGGGTGAGATCAGTTAAGGGAATCAAGTGCATAGAGTCTTGCTGGGATTCTGAGACGTAAGGAATGCGACTATACCTTAATCAGTGTGAGATTGGTTAGGGCTCAACTATATTCCAGTCCGAAGTTAACTTGTAGTAGGCTAGAATCTGTAGTGGCTTAATACAGTGTAGTGTTCAAATCTGGACTAGGTCCCAGGGTTTTTCTGAATTTGCGGTTTCCTCGTTAACAAAACTTCTGGTTTCTGTTCCGCGTTATATTTTATATATAATTGAAATATCACAGGTTGTGCGCAGTTCAATCAATTGGTAAATCCAACCATTGGTTGTTGATTGAAATTTATTGACACTTGAACATTGGTCTTTGGTACCTTTCAAGTTGTTTCTCATAATAATCAGGCTCGCGGATTTCTATATGTTTGATTTGCTTATTACATTGAGAAACAGAGACATAACTCTTGGATATATTTTACTTGATTGAGTCTGACTGTCTAGTTGATTCTTTTGGAATTATATTGGAGTTAGTCCATACCGATTGCCTAAAGGAAATATTGGGTGTGGTTGTTAGACACACGCTTTTTCAAATCCTAGTCTGAGACTTGATGTTAGTAGACTAGTAATCAAGATATAGTTTTGTGCATCTTGCATTGACAACAAACTTGAGATAGCAAAACTTACGAGTTCGACCGAGCAGTGCTTTAAATAAATCTTATACACAATCAGGTACATGGCCTTTGGTCTATACATATTGATAATGGAAGAGAAAGAGAAATACTCTATATATAATCTTCTTCAAGGGTCTTCACTATTGACGTACTTGTGATTGTAGTAGGTTTTTTCTATACAAGTTTCCTAACAAAAAAGTTGGTGGTGTACTTGGTACGCTCTCCTTAATTTTCAATTGATATTAGAGCTGGTAAATACCATTAGACCGAACATGTTTTTTTTTGTGGTGATCTGAATATGTAGACAAGAATTCTACCTATGGTAACGTACCACCAGAACCATGGGGTCAGAAAATTCTTCTATGACTGATCTTATTAAAACTGTAGAAGAACTTGTTTTTGTACCCCCTAGGGGTTAAAAATCCCTCGAGGTGTTTGCTAGCCTTTAAAAGAAACTTGATAATCTCATTCTTGAAATTGATTCATATATTTGGAAAGAACAAGATTATCTTGACAGGTTCAACAAGGTCATGATGATTAACATTCATGTTGATGTAGATATTTAAGCTAAGATAGATTTGGAACCAAGCAATCAGTATCCACCGTTAGATGAATCTTTGAATCTGATTTACATAAACAAGATATACACTCTGGTTAGGTAAAACCGTAACCGAACCGTGTACAAATACTATGTTCAAGGTGGTTAGCCGAAACTAACCGATTTGAACTTAAAAGCTTAATATTCATTTTCATGAACACTTAAGACATTAACCTTGAGTCACAATCATGTGATCAAATAATTATAGTGTTTTTAGAGAATTAATCAAATGCTAATTATCTCGTAGAAATAATTTAATCGCATTTGAAAATAATTGACATGGTTAGTAGGTGTACAAAGTACAAATACCATAGTTGTTCGTGAGTCAGGTCAGTCAGAGTACGTGTACCAGTTTGTAAACATTTAACCAAACCAAGTTATGGAGTTAACAAAACTATTTAGGTACGCGTACCGGTTTGGAAACCTTAAGACTATGACCGGTTCCAGAGTTCACAGAACTATTTTAGTTTGCGTACTGGTATGGATACTAAACCGAGTTCGGGAACACAAAACTATTTTGGTACGTGTACCGGTTTGGATACTCATCCAGGTTCCGTGACCACAGTTCCTAAATGGTTTGCATACGAGTATGCGTACCGATCTGGTTCACGAGTTGAACAGATTTTTCACGTGATATACATAAGAATATGTGTACCACTAATCTGCAAGTCGATATATAGCTACTCCGCTACGTGTACGAGTACATGTAATACGGGTTCAGACTTATAATAGTTTTCCTAGTTTGTAACATTGATAACACTGTCTTGTATCCGAATCAATAGTAGTTCTATATTTCTCTCTAAATCGATTCGAAACATTCCCGAATAACATCAATGACACATATCACTGTTCCAGGCTATTTTCGAATGATAAAACTTGAATCATGATTTTGATTCTGAATAATTAATTGTCCTTAACCGAAATTCATCAAGTATGAACAAATATTCATTAAGCTTAGTCATTATATTTCGAGAAATAATTACCAATTAAACTTGACTCGAAATTCTTGTCTATGCATGATAGTCTAATTAGTTATGCGACATCGTCTCAATGATAGAAAAGTGAATATAACTTGAGAAATATGTGGTTCAGTCTTCACTTACCTTTTGTTGATGAAGTTTTGCAAAAGCTTCGGCTGATCTTCGCCTTCAAACGGTAGAATGCAATGATGACTTCTATAATCCACTGTTTCCCAACTACATTTCTATCCTAGTGCGAGACTTAACTAATTGTAGACTATAAATCAAGATATAGTTTTGACAAATAAATTTGACAACAAGCTTGAGATAATAATACTTGTGAGTTCGACCGAGCAATGCTCTAACACTTTTCAATTTCCTGGTCATCTTTTGTATCTCTCTTACGGGATTCTTTCTCAATCCATAAGTGATGAATAAGAGATTCGATAGTGTAGGTTTTTTCTTCATGCTTCAATTTCTTCTTGTAGCCATTCCAACTTGGTGGTAATTTCGCAATTATAACACCAGCTTGAAATGCTTCAGGAAGTTCAATTGTAGTATCCTTGAGTTTACTGACTATGAGGTTAATCTTAGGTGCTTGAGTAACAAAAGAAGAAGAATCATTGATTTTAAAGTTGATATAATTGATAATTAAGAATTTTTGGTTACTTGCCTCTTCTTGACGATACTTTTTGTCCAAAGCATCCCAAAAATCTTTTGCACCTTCAATAGCACGATGAGCACTATAAACAACATCAGAAAGTGCATTCAAAATATGGCCCCAACAGAGAAAATCTTCAGTTTTTCCCTTTTGCCTCAATTCCTTCTTGAGACCCTCGTTATCGTCTTCCTTGTCTTCTGGAATTGCTTCAAGATCATCACCAATGATGTGGCTCAGGTTGATTGTAGTGAGAAAGGATAAGACAGTTTCTTGTCATCGAGTAAAGTTGCATCCATCAAAGCGTTCAAGATGATTGAGGTCTTGATTCATGACTTGCAGGGATTGAATAGTTCTAGTGTCTAACACCCCGAGTTCCGGACAAGGGTCAAGCCCCTATGGAGATCCAAACTCGAAGCTTTACGATCGGAAAGAGACTAAAACCAATATTTAAATTTTATATTTATTTTACCAAACACAACTTAACTTTTAAATACATAAATTAAGTATTATAAATTCACTATTAATACATTCACCAAATAATATTTAGGTACATAATTACACTTCAACAATTACAAGAAAAGAAGCGCAATCTTCAATTTAACTAACTTCTAAGTTCCAATTTCACCATTTAAGAAATCTGCAAAAAATGTCAATTGGGGTGAGTTGACGGCTCAGTAGGTATACTTTCCCATCCTCTAAAACATACAAAGAAAACATGAAGAATTTCACAAACCCATAAAATGAATAACAGTAAAAGCTTCATTGCTTACAATAATTTTTAAATAAATTCAAAGGATCCAAATTCTCAATTATTATTCAAGTCATTTTAACATATGAGCTCGCGGTACGAATGTCCTTGGTTCGTACACCCACCTATCGTTTTTCCGGCATGGACAACCGCCATCGATGGTCAGGAACAAAAGTTCATATGGGGATCATTACCCATTTACTCTCGGGGATCATTACCCGTCGTTAACATGGAGCTAAGTTCCATTTAACGGAAAACGTGAACTCATCCTTTTGTAAATCATTTTTACAATTATTTTAAATAATCTTCCAATTTAAGTTTTGTGGTCATGTTTATTAGCAAAACAACAATTGTAATTATTCTGTTTGAATTCAAAATGAAAGAAGAAAAATCATTTCCAATACAAGAAATCACAAATAAGTATGAGTTGGAAGATGAGTTAGTAAACCTACATTTTTCTTTTTATAATTTAGCATCTGACTCCAATGAAACCAATAAATCAATCCATAGAACAGGATGTTTCTTCCATTCCATAAACCACTTCCAAATATTGTTATACACATTAGTTACATAGTAGGAAATCATATATATGAGGGAGTTTAATGATCTAATAAGGTATATAGGGAAACAAAGAAGAAAAAAAAGAGAAAACAGCTGAAAGAAGGTTGGCTCTTTACTTGTACTCTCACTAGCCAAGTATATATATACACAAAATATTTAATCCGTAATTTAATATCATCATTTAATTAATACTATTTATTTTCGTTATTAATTATATACCAAAGTGAATATTCTCTCAAACCCACCCTACGTTTTTTTATTCAAAAAATGTTATTACAAATCTCACATTCAATACTCTTTATTACATTCATAATCTAATGCTAATAAGAAGAAGTTTCTAGCAAGCTTGAAAGACTTTTCAATTTTCATCCCATATAAATTAATTAATATATTCAATTATTATTCATTAATTTCTCAAGTATTATCCCTATTAAATGTTCAAAAATAACCTTATTAGACTTCATGCATTTTTGACAAATTTTTTTTTTTTTTTTTTTTTGATAATGTGTCTGAAAACAAAACAAACTAAGTCACTCTGACCATTCTTGGGTAAGACACACCCTGAATGTCAACTACCAAATTGTTAATTATTTCATCAGGAAGATTATTAAACCAAATGCCCTCTAGAAGACCTTCAGAAGCTTTCTTTGACAATGTGTCTGCAACAAAGTTGGATTCTCTGTATTGATGAGCGAAAACAAGATCTTCGAAATTCTCCCTTAATTCTTCAATATCTTGGATAAGTCTCCTGAGGTACCACGGAGAAGCAACTTTTCCTCTACAAAGTTGAATGGTGTACAAAGAGTCGCATTCAACTTCGAGTTTCCTGATTTCAAGTTGAACAACAATTTGCAGACCATCTCTTGCCGCCCACACTTCAGCCATATTACTCCCATTCTGATATATATGCTTTGCATAACCTGCCACAAAAGACCCAACATCATCTCTAACCACTCCACCAATTCCTGCATAAAGAGAGTCAGTAGAAGCTCCATCTGTGTTTAATTTATAATATCCAAGTTTAGGACAGTTCCATTTGACTAAAATTTCACGCCTACATATAGAGCTTTCTTCTTTATGTATGACAGTGAAATAAAATTATTTTGCTTTCCTTATTTCCAGAGCTAAAATTTTAAGAGCAACAAACCTTTCATTTTCATGATTTAGCCTATTTCTACCATTCCAAATGCCCCACAACACAAAAGGAACAATATAACACCATTTAATACTTCCAACAGACCCATTCAAAGATATAAGATGTTTTAAGTAAGTAGGTGACATCACATCAAGATCAATTCTTAAACCTGTTATGTCTTGTAACTTCTTCTAAATAGGCGAAACTGAAGAACAATTGAAGAACAAATGATAAACAGTCTCAAAATCACAATGACATAAAGAGCATCCATGGTTAAAAGCAATACCTTTCCTGTATAGAGATTCATTAAGATGAAGTTTGTTGTGGCAAAGTTTCCACAAAAAGAATTTGATTTTCTGTGGGAATTTGATGCTCCACGGAAATTTTCAGTCGGGGTTGACATTGTATGTACCAACCCTCCCTGAAATCAGGAATTTATAAGCTTCTTTAACACTAACCTTACCATCTTTACCATGGGCCCACACTCTTTTATCCCTCCTACCTTCACTAGCAAGAATGTGCATAGCATAAATATTTTTCTTAAACTCTTCAGAGACGAAACTATCAACTACAGATAGATCCTATTGTCTCGTACTTGGGTTAATAACATCCTTCACTCTAAGGGAGGGAACAGTAACATTTTCCATATCGGTGATTGCAGACAAAGGGAGATCATTGATCCAAGGGTCATTCCAAAAGTATACTTGACTACCATCCCCAATACACCACTTCAAACTATTTTTAATGATGATGTCTTTCCCTTGCACTAAACTTCTCCAATTAGTGGAGCATCTATTCTTAGTCCTACTAGTCCAAAAATCATCATCTCTGAAATATTTAGCCTTTAATAGACAAGCAACATCAGAGTATGGGTTTTCACTGACCCTCCAAGCCATTTTGGAAAGTAAGGCTAAGTTATTTAACCCCAAATCTCTTATCCCTAAGCCACCTTGAACTATAGGGCTACAAACAGTTAGCCAATTAACATTATGCATCTTTTTCGAGTCTTTATCTCCACCCCACAGAAAATTTCTCCTAAATTTGTCAATCTTATTTACAAGGCCTTTAGGTAACTTTAGCATAGACATGACATGATTCGACACAGGATCAAGGACAGACTTAATAAGCACTGACCTCCCAACAATTTTCAAAGACTTAGATTTCCACCCTATCATTCTATTGCTAAGCTTTTCTAACAAATCATGAAAGGTCTTTTCAGACACCCTACCCCACTGTAAAGGTATACCTAAGTACTTACCTGGCGTAGAAGCAACCTGAACTTTAAGCGCTCTTGCCATTACCATGGTAAATCTCCTTCCCAGATTGCTAGAAGTCAACAAGGTCGACTTAGCATCACTTATCACCTGGCCAGACCATCGAATGAATTTGTCTAAAATCTGTCTCAGGTTGCAAGTGTTCTTGTAATTTGCTTTTAAGAAAATTATGCTATCATCTGCATACAGAGAATGGCTAATCATAAGAGCTCCTTTTGCAACAATGAAACCCTGCAAATACTTCGAGTCAATACCATGTTGTAAAAGTCTCGATAAAGCTTCAAGACAAAGAATGAAAATAAAAGGGGACAGAGGGTCTCCCTGACGGATTCCATTTCTCGGGGTGAACTCTTCACTTGGAGCGCCATTTATAAGAACTTGAAAAGTAACAGAACTTATACAAGTCATAATCCAGTTCACAACCTTATCAGCAAAGCCCACACATTTAAGGATTTTAGCAATAAAAGGCCAACTAACCATATCATACGCTTTATCAAAATCAAGTTTGAAGGCCATCCAACCGTTGACACCTTTTTTAGTCTTAAACGAGTGAACAATTTCATTACAAATTATGGTCGAGTCAAAATGGACCTCCTTCAATGAAAGCATGTTGGTTTTTTGAAACAATTTTACTCATAACCGGCCTAATCCTATTAGTGAGGATTTTGGTTATAATCTTCATGGCATAATTGCACAAACTAATAGGTCTATAATCTTTGACACATGTCGAAATACTTTTCTTAGGTATCAAAGCTATAAAGGTCTTATTTAGTCTATGATGCGTGTCGTAGGTGCAATCAAATTAATTCAAAATTTCCACTCAATTAAAAATAATATAATGGAAGTCAAGTTCGTTCCCACGAGGAGCAAGTGATCTTAGTTGTAAAAGTTGTCACGAAAGGGGGGTGTAAAAAGCAAAATAAAAATATCGTGTTTGCAATTAAAATCGAAAGTTGAAAGATGAAAGCAATAAGAGAGAGAAGATCAAGGAATCCTTCTTCGTTACGAAACAATGAATCAAGTTATGTTCTATTCTACTTGTTATTAGTCACAAATTATCACCAACCGTAGGTAAAGCAGCTAGCTCAGTGCTAAACCCCTAAATCCCTTATATCACCGGACACGGAAGTTCTCGACTACCGGATTCTAATCACCAAGCCACCTAGAATTAGCTCAACCTAGATGTAACTTGGCTCATGCATTAGGTTTTGTGAATTTCTTAGGTTGATATTAGTAGTTAGACTCTTAGCTCAAGGTCTACTTGCTAACGTTGTTTCTACACACAATTGCTCCACGGAATCCCTCCGCAAGGTCTCGTGTTTGCTACTTATGTAAAGAGTCAAAGAACGATTACTTATCCCCTAACTTTCACTAGCTTTAGATCGAATTAACAAATCAATTTAGTTGGCCACCCAAACAATCTATCAATCAATCATGAATGTCTTTAAGATCACTCCTATTAGTAAAAACAAGCGATAATTATGTGAAAAACTTCAAGATAGAATTTGAAAACAAAAACTCAAATCATGTTAAGAACTAGGAATTCATCCTCAATCAATAAGAAATTTAGCTACTCATGTTTTTGAAATTCACACAAATAATAATAATTAAAAGAAGAAGTTTCAAATTCACACAAGTAATTAAAAAGAAAAATCTTAGAAAAGCAAGCAAAAACACAAGTGTTGTGTGTGTAGAGAGGTGTGTAGAAGTTGTAGAAAACTTCTCTATTTATAGGCTTCAATATTCTCCAATTCTTCTAAGGATTAGAATCCTTTTCCTTTTGCAATTCAATTTCCAATTCCAAGCTTTTCTCAACTCTTCCACCTTCTCTTTCCAAATTTGAGTCCAATTCTCCATCCAATTCCTAGCCCAAGTCTTCACACCCATGAGAGAAATCCATAGAAAATTCTCGTCGCCTGAAAAAGCGGGATTGTGGCCGGAATCCGGCCGGAATTGTCGCCGGAAAATACCTCAGGTGACCGGCAAAGTCCGCCCGGTCACCGGTCAACGGGTCGGATCGGTCGGGTCAACGGGTCAACTTGGTCTAGATCACTGAGTCAAATCAGATGACTCAAATCAGAGTCATACCCGAGTCGGTACATGAGTCAAGACAGACTCGGAGATCCCGGTGTCTAATCAATGACTTAACCAGGCCACGCTTCCGCACAGCCAATTCTTGCTTTCCCGCCATGATGGCTATACAAACAGCCTTCCATCCTTTTGCCAATTCCTTCCTGATTTCCTTGAGCACCATTACCAACTCACAGTTTCCATTGCATTAGATCCCGCCACTCCCGAGTCACCATATTACACTCCAAACATTGCCATTGCCTCCATTGCACATGCGCTCCAACTCGGACCACGCACTTCATACATTCTTCATGGCCGATAGTTCAAGTACACTCCCACCGCAATTTCATGGTCGGTCTATAATCGCAGCCGCAACTCCTTTTATTTCTTGAGTCTCCACTGTGTTAGCCTCATGACCAGCCTCAACTTCCTTGCCCTTTAACCGCAATCCTAAGCCGCATCGGTTCCATCAAAGACCCATTGCCTTGAGCTCAATCCCATTGCCACACAACTCGAGTCCATGCCACCCGCAAAACCTTCATCTTCCCCGACTTGAGCACCAACCACCGCCATCGGTCATGGCAACAGCTCCATTATCCTTGGGATCGCACCCGACTTGCACAGCCACACCACCGCTTCATTAGCTCATAGCATTGCACCATCATCTCCCCGGCAAGCTTCATGATTGCCCTTCTTGCAAAGATAACCAAACAATCAAGCACCCATCAGCCATCTCTCGCCACCCCGATCTGCAAAGATCCATAGATATAACTCACAAACACTCACGCTACAGCCATCAACAAATCCAGGCCAGTTCACAGCAAAGACTGCTCCATATGCTTCATTCACTCCGACACAACCTCGCCTAGACAGATTGACCAAACTCACTTCCATAAGCAAGAACTCCATAACCTCGCTTGAAATACACAAAGACACTTGACAACTCCATGTTTTGTAACGCTTCACTATCCCGTGTCAATTCCTAACATTCATCTACACACAAATCCAAACACCACCAATTTCTCGCAGCCATTTCCTCCATGAGCTCAACCAATTTCAGTTCCATTACCAACCTCAACTCAAACACAATCCCTCAATTGCACTGTCTCCCATTGCAGTTGCAAAGCCACAACACCACCAGCTAATTCTCCAAACCATTAATCATCTACACCCATTAATCGAATCTGAGCCACATCTAGCCATCGACTCATAATCCTCAATACCAGCAACCACAAACCCATCTTATTCAAATCCACACGTAAATCTATCATTCTAAAATCCAACAACAAACCGGTTCTTAATCACGGACCCATTTGCTCTTCCCGCTAAATTCATGCTCTCTTTCTCTCCGTGTTTAACAATCTCCCATCGAATCTCCCATGAATCAAACCCCATTCACGGCTATTTCCAATGAGCTCGAACCCATTCCATTTGTGGGATCGAGCATCACTTTCTTCTCTCGGGTCTCGATTTGTTCTCGATTCTCTCCAAATCAACTTCAACAAACCACCTTCATCTCCTCAATCATCTTCGTCAGAGCAAACCCAATCTCTCTATTGATTAGGATCGTCTAACCCTATCTCCATTTTTTCTTCCAACGCATGACTAATCTCGACATCAACAATTCAAATCAAATCCTCGATCCCCAACAAAGAAACCCATTTCATCTTCTCGTCTAATCTCTCTCAATTTCTCGGTTTCATCACCTCTCGATTTCAGCCGGAAACCTCTCTCGTGTTTGATTCGACACAATGATTGAGAAATAATTCTCAATTTAGGGTTGGTTTAAATGGGGCGGGTATGGATGTGGGTCTATGGGTTTGGGTTTATAAATCCATGGAAATAACCCATCCATTTTATCAGCTGATAATAGCACTATGTTTCGGATAAGGGCTACCCAGTTTGGCGGCCCCTTAACCTCAATCGGGCTCCATATATCAATCGCCCGTAAAATGACCTTTTTGCCCTTTTTGGCTCAAATTGGATGATTTCTTCTTCTTTTTCCTCCGTGTGACTCCAAAGTAGCTACAAAACTCAAAATAAGCGTAAAATACATAATTTACAAGAAAAATAGCAAAGAAAGCATAAACTACTAGATAGTAAATACGGTGTATTCTACACCTATCAAATTCCCCCACACTTAGACTTTGCTAGTCCTCGAGCAAATCAAACTAAAACTCACAACTGTCAAAGCGTTCAAGCGTCACAAGCATCCAAAAAGCTATGAGGACATAGAGTTTCTGCATGCTAGTAATAAGAAGTTAGAAATACTAAAGAACATATTCTCGTTCTTAATTGTTGAGTGAGAAATAACCACACCATAATGAGAGAATGCATGTTTGAGAAACGATCAATAAGCATTTCGCCTCGACTTCGCCTCACCAAATAGGATTTTATGATAATTGCACTCAAAAAGACGGCTTTTTTATGGTTCTCACATGTGTGCAGTAGGAATGAAAAGAGAGTTCCCGCAACACGTTGAATGGTGGGAAGGATAACTTCCAAATTTTGAAAACCCACATCTTTTAATATTTTGAAAAACCATTTTTCCGACGATCTCTACGAAAGGAAATCAACCATTTTTATCGAGGGTGAGATTACTTACTTACCTTCACATCCGATCGCCAATTATGATAACACCACTCTCACGGCATCCAATAGAAACATCTTCCGCTCCTCGTCTCTCTTCTTGGTCTTCGTCTTTGGTTTCAACTATTGATGATAAACCCTTGAATTTCATAAATTCTTAACAATTCTTAACTCTTTTACCTTAAATATCCTTGTCGCTTGAAACTTCCTTATATATTTTCCTTTCCCACGGCTTATTAACAAAACAAATATTTCTCTTGTTTTTCTCTTTTTCTCTTTTTTTTTTTTTTTTTTTTTTTTTTTTTTTTTTTTTTTTTGAAACAAGAGAAATTAAATACAAAATAAACCATGGCCGTGGCAGAAGTATTTTACCACTTGATTCTTCACAACTTGTATCTCCTTGAAATCATAAACTTCAAAAATTCTCACCTTTTAATTTTCTTCGCTTTCATGAATAAGTCTTCATACTTGGATATAAAATTACCTCATTGTAGTGTAAGTCTTCAACATATATGTAAAAATCCGCTCATTTGTATGTTGCTTTACTTGAATATGAAATTTGCTCTTTTTCTCATTCCGTTGCTTGTAAACCTTAAACTTTTTTTTCAACTTTCCTTGTAGATTTTGATGTCGCTCCTTGTTGATGATGAGAGTGTTTCTATGGATCCGTTGTTGTCGCGAGAGAGAATGGTGCTAACTGCAAATCGAACTACAAGAAGGAAGCTTTCATCCATGGACGTCACCCTCATGATTGACAAAATTAGCACTCAAGAGATCAAAGAGTAGTGCTTTTTATTGGTGGGAGGTTGGGTAGCTCACCATTCTACCCGGAATTAACGTATGGTGACACACACTCAAAAGAAGCTCTTTAGTAAATGGAAGAATTCTGGTCGGTGCCTCTCATGATGTGAATACGGGTAGTCTCCACTAATGATTGATCAGCAACTCTAATAACGCACTTCTCCCTGCACCAAATTCGCATCACCTGCATGATTAAATCCATTATTTAACACTCAAACAAACAAGAAATCCGAATGTAGTTCTCTAACATTTCCAAGTTCAATTATGTCGGTCAAAATCTCTATGTAAACATACCTAGAAGTATGCTAGTGACTCTAAAATCTTTAAAAGTTGGAATTTTTAAGTAAAACTTTTTTTTTTTTTTCAAATTTTTTTCATTTTTTTGTAATTTTTGTTTTAAAAACATGCTTAACCACTCCCCCACACTTAAACCTTACATTGTCCTCAATGTAATTGAATCCTCCTAGTAAAGTCAAGGTGGGAAATTTGAACATGATAAGAAACAAGAAAAAGAAATAACAAAAAACAAAAGGATAAGAAATACAAAACCGATGGGTTGCCTCCCATTAAGCGCTTGTTTTAAAGTCGACGGCCCGACTTAGCTCTTGCGCACATTACTCCTCCGGAGGGAGTGCATCTCCAAATGAAAGTTCATCCAAATTCACATAAGCGATGTTCTCATAGTATGGCTTCAACCTATGGCCGTTGACTTTGGAAACCGAATTGTCTCGAGACTAGTAATTTCAACCGCACCATGAGAAAAAACATTAGTAACAACATATGGTCCAATCCAACGGGACCTTAACTTTCCAGAAATAGTTTAAGACGAGAATGATATAAAAGGACTTTTTGTCCCACGATGAAACTTTTACGAGAAATCATCTTGTCATGAAAAGCTTGGTCTTTTCCTTGTAAATACGGCACTCTCGTAAGCATCATTGCGTATCTCCTCTAACTCATGTAGTTGTAACTTCCTTTGCTTCCCGCTTCATCATACTCCATGTTGAATTTCTTTATCGCCCAATAAGCCTTATGTTCAAGTTCAACCTCAGATGACAAGCCTTGCCATAAACCATCCTATATGGAGACATACCAATCGGTGTCTTATACGCCGTTCTATACGCCCAAAGTGCATCGTTGAGCTTAAAGCTCCAATCTTTCCTCGTGGTATTCACCGTTTTCTCAAGAATGGACTTGATCTCACGATTTGAAATTTCCGCTTGTCCACTAGTTTGTGGATGATAAGGCGTACCAATTTTGTGTGTTATGTTGTACTTCTTGAGGAGAGTGTGGAAAGCCTTCTTGAAATGTGAGCCTCCATCACTTATCACCACTCTTGGTGTTCCATGCCTATTGAAAATATTTTCCCTTACAAAATCACAAACAACTTGAGAGTCATTAGTCTTGGTGGCTCTAGCTTCCACCCATTTCAAACATAATCAACGGCAAGAAGTATATAAAAATTCCCATTCGAATTGACAAAAGGGCCATAAAATCAATACCCCACACATCAAAATCTCAACGGTGAGAATTGGTGTGAGTGGCATTTGATTTCGAGCACCTAGATTGCCCGTTCGTTGACATCTATCACACGATTTACAAAAACATATGAATCTTCAAACAAGGTGGGCCAATAAAATCCACTCTCGAGAACTTTGAGAGCGGCACGTTTCAACCAAAGTGGCCACCACATGCAAAAAGTGTGGTAAAAGGAGAGAATGGATTGAAATTCGGAATTAGGCACGCACCTTCGCATTATTTGATCAACGCCATATTTCCATAAGTATGGTTCATCCCACACATATTGCTTAGCGACCTTCTTAAGTTTCATCTTTTGGAAATTAGACATTGTACTAGGTACTTTCCTTGTCACCAAGTAATTCACTATATCCGCATACCAAGGAGTTGATTCTTCCATGGAGAAAAGTTGTTCGTCCTAAAGCGGTCATGTAATGGAAGTTCCTCTTGAGACATAACAAGTCTACTAAGATGATCCGCAACGGTATTCTCCACACCCCTCTTATCACGAATTTCTATGTCGAACTCTTGTAACAATAGGATCCACCGAATTAATCTTGGCTTAGCTTCTTTCTTCTTTATTAAGTGTCTTAGTGCGGCATGATCGGAATACACAATAACCTTTGTACCACCAAGTATGATCGAAATTTCTCCAACGCAAAAACTATAGCCAATAACTCCTTTTCCGTGGTAGAATAATTGATTTGTGCATCATTAAGGGTCCTAGATGCATAATAGATAACATGGGACAACTTGTCCACCCTTTGACCCAAAACGGCTCCAACCGCATAATCACTAGCATCACACATTAATTCAAATGGAAGATTCCAATCCGGTGATTTGATAATCGCGCACTTGTCAACATCTCCTTTAATTTGTCAAAAGCATCCTTGCATTCCTTGTTGAAGTCGAAAGGTACCTCCTTTTGTAATAACTTGCACATCGGCATGGAGATTTTGGAGAAATCCTTGATAAACCGCCTATAGAAACCTGCATGACCAAGAAAAGAACGGATCTCCCTCACCGAAGTGGGATATTGTAAGTTCCTTATTAAATCTATCTTTGACTTGTCCACTTCGAGCCCTCGAGAGGACACAATGTGACCAAGTACTATGCCGTGGTTTACCATAAAGTGACATTTCTCCCAATTAAGGACAAGGTTCGTGTCTATGCATCGTTTAAGAATTAGTTCAAGGTTATTTAAACAACCATCAAAAGAATTGCCATAAACACTAAAGTCATCCATAAATACCTCGATGATGCGCTCCACATAATCCGAGAATATACTCACCATGCATCTTTGAAAAGTAGCCGCGCATTGCAAAGGCCAAACGGCATCCGTCTATATGCAAACGTTCCAAACGGACAAGTGAAAGTGGTCTTCTCTTGGTCCTCCGGTGCAATAACAATTTGGTTGTATCCCTAATAACCATCCAAAAAGCAATAATAAGAATGCCCCGCTAACCGCTCCAACATTTGATCAATGAAAGGTAAAGGAAAGTGATCCTTGCGGGTTGCGGAATTAAGCTTTCTATAGTCAATACACACTCTCCAACCGGTTTGAACTCTTGTAGGAACAAGTTCATCATCTTGATTGCGAACAACCGTGACTCCGGATTTCTTTGGTACCACTTGAACCGGACTTACCCACTTGCTATCGGAAATTGGGTAGATCACCCCCACACTTAGCAATTTGAGTATCTCTTTTTTCACAACCTCCATCATGGGAGGATTAAGCCGACGTTGAGCATCACGTACCGGCTTCACGTTCTCTTCCATTAGAATCCTATGCATGCACATGGATGGACTAATACCTTTGATGTCCGCAATTGTCCACCCAATAGCCGTTTTGTGCTCTTTCAAGACTCTAAGCAAACGGTCTTCTTGTACCGGTGTGAGGTTCTTAGAAATAATCACCGGAAGCTCATCTCCATCTCCCAAGAAAGCATACTTCAAATGGTCCTAAGCGGCTTCAATTCTAGCTTGGGCGCCTTCACAATAGATGGTACAAGTACTTCATCATTCACGGGTAAAGAAATATAAGAAACATCACCCATTTTAGCTTCTTGCAATGTCGCCAAAGCACCACACATCTCCACCAATTCCTTGGAGATTTCAACATCCAAGCTAGACAAGCCATGGACGTCCAATTCAATGCTCTTTTGCAACACCACATCAAGTTCATCCTCTTGGTTCAATTCCACCATTTGTTGCGCTAATGAATCAACCACATCAATGGAGTAAACGGAATGCACATCACTTGGGTAGCGCATGGCTTCAAATATATTAAAGTGTATTATCTCCTTGTCGAATTCCATAGTGAGTGTACCCTTATCAACATCAATCTTCGTCTTTGCGGTCTTCATGAATGGCCTCCCAAGAAGTAAAGAAGTAGATGAACGGTTCTCATTGTTGTCCATATCCACCACAAAGAAATCCACCGGAAAAATAAGCTCATTTACTTGCACTAGCACGTCTTCTACAAGCCCCTTAGGATATATGTTAGACTTGTTTGCCAATTGGATAATAACTCTCGTCTCTTTCAAAGGTCCAAGATTCAAGGAGTCATATATTTCGCCGACATCACACTAATAGAAGCCCCCAAATCAAGTAAAGCATGTTCAAACCTTTGCTTACCAATAGTAATTGGCACCGTGAAACCACCGGGATCCGTGCACTTTGTAGGCATCTTCTTCAATAACATAGCCGACGCACTCTCGCCAACTTTAGTAATTTCATTATCAAGCAACCTATCCTTCTTGATGCATAATTCCTTCATGAACTTGGCATACCTTGGAATTGTCTTGATAGCCTCAATGAATGGGATGTTGATTTCAATCTTCTTGAAGATATCCATAAGTGCCTTGTCTTGAGCTTCTTTCTTGGATTTAGCAAAACGACTAGGAAAAGGAGGTGGAGTAGTGAAAGTAGAAACCGGTTCCTTGGATTGGTCGTTTGGTGTGGAATTCTCCTTTGGTGCGGTTTCCTCCTTGTCATTGACTACTTCCTCATGATGACTTGGTCCCTCCACTTGCCTTCCACTTCTTAAAGTAACCGCATTAACATTCTCTCTTGGATTCACAAATGGTTGTGAAGGAAGTTTTGTGGATGCTTGAGATTTCAATAAATTCACATCGGTCGCCAATTGTCCCATTTGAGTTTGTAAATCCTTGATAGCCGAATCAGTCTTTTGTTGATTTTGTTGAAACAATGACGTAATACCTTGCATCATGACATTAAGCTTATCATCAATTGAAGATCCTTGTTCTTTCACTTGAGGTTGGAATTGTTGATAACCACCTTGTTGTTGAGGTTGGAATCGTGATTGTTGAAAACCACCTTGTTGTGCATATGGATTAGGAGCCGCCGCTTGCTTGTTTGCATAACTAAAGTTGGGATGATCCTTCCAACCGGGATTATAGGTATTGGAGTATGGATCGTACCTTGGCCTTTGATTCGGATATAAAGCATTCACTTGTTCGGTCTCATCATCCGGAATAATTACCGCGGCCATTCTTTGCATCATAATCTCCATGTTACTCATCCTTTGATCAAGATGTGATGACGAATCACTAACTTCATGCACTCGCCTAACCGTTGGTTCATCCCTTGTGTAGAATTGTTGCGAGTTTGCCGCCATACTTTCAATCAACTCTCTAGCTTCGGTCAAAGTCTTGTTCATTAGTGCACCACCACCGCAAGGCGTCAAGAAGAGACCTATCACTTGAGTGGAGAGCTTCATAGAAGTATTGGAGTATCATAACGTCACTAAATTGATGGTGTGGACAGCTTGCCACCAACCTCTTGTATCGCTCCCAACATTCATACAATGATTCTCCCACTTGTTGTTTCAATCCACAAATCTCCTTGCGAATTTGAGTAGCTTTGGATGCGGGAAAATATCTCTCAAGGAAAAGTTTCTTCATCCCATTCCATGTTGTGATACTTCCTAAGGCAAATAGTATAACCATTCCTTAGCATTACCCGCCAAAGAAAACGGGAAAGCTTTCAACATTGCTCCATCCGCATTAGTTTCCGGTGGAAGCATGGCCATAACTATGGCATAAAAGTCCATAAGATGTTTGTTTGGGTCCTCATTCACCATGCCATGGAACTTTGGTAACTCTCTAATCAACCCCGCTTGATCTCGAAGGTTGAATTAGTTTGGATACACCATTGTTGTGTATCAAGCTTGTGAGAAGCTAGGTCCTTTAGTGTACGATCAGCCATTGTTTCTTCCTCTTTGTCCGAATCACTTGATGAAGAAGGAGAAAGTGGAGTGTTAATCGCACGAATGAAATCCTGTAGTTGAGTCTTGGGATCGAAGACGTATTGGACTCGGTCTACCCCTTTTAGCATTCACCAAAGGTATAACACCGAAACAAGATTCTCACAAACTAAGTTAGATACGGTAAAGAATCTAACAAAGCAAGAATAAAGCAAAAAGAAAAATAAAAACAACTAAAAATCGCCCGTTGCTCCCCGGCGGCGCCAAAATTTGATGCGTGTCGTAGGTGCAATCAAATTAATTCAAAATTTCCACTCAATTAAAAATAATATAATGGAAGTCAAGTTCGTTCCCACGAGGAGCAAGTGATCTTAGTTGTAAAAGTTGTCACGAAAGGGGGGTGTAAAAAGCAAAATAAAAATATCGTGTTTGCAATTAAAATCGAAAGTTGAAAGATGAAAGCAATAAGAGAGAGAAGATCAAGGAATCCTTCTTCGTTACGAAACAATGAATCAAGTTATGTTCTATTCTACTTGTTATTAGTCACAAATTATCACCAACCGTAGGTAAAGCAAACTAGCTCGGTGCTAAACCCCTAAATCCCTTATATCACCTGGGACACGGAAGTTCTCGACTACCGGATTCTAATCACCAAGCCACCTAGAATTAGCTCAACCTAGATGTAACTTGGCTCATGCATTAGGTTTTGTGAATTTCTTAGGTTGATATTAGTAGTTAGACTCTTAGCTTAAGGTCTACTTGCTAACGTTGTTTCTACACACAATTGCTCCACGGAATCCCTCCGCAAGGTCTCGTGTTTGCTACTTATGTAAAGAGTCAAAGAACGATTACTTATCCCCTAACTTTCACTAGCTTTAGATCGAATTAACAAATCAATTTAGTTGGCCACCCAAACAATCTATCAATCAATCATGAATGTCTTTAAGATCACTCCTATTAGTAAAAACAAGCGATAATTATGTGAAAAACTTCAAGATAGAATTTGAAAACAAAAACTCAAATCATGTTAAGAACTAGGAATTCATCCTCAATCAATAAGAAATTTAGCTACTCATGTTTTTGAAATTCACACAAATAATAATAATTAAAAGAAGAAGTTTCAAATTCACACAAGTAATTAAAAAGAAAAATCTTAGAAAAGCAAGCAAAAACACAAGTGTTGTGTGTGTAGAGAGGTGTGTAGAAGTTGTAGAAAACTTCTCTATTTATAGGCTTCAATATTCTCCAATTCTTCTAAGGATTAGAATCCTTTTCCTTTTGCAATTCAATTTCCAAATCCAAGCTTTTCTCAACTCTTCCACCTTCTCTTTCCAAATTTGAGTCCAATTCTCCATCCAATTCCTAGCCCAAGTCTTCACACCCATGAGAGAAATCCATAGAAAATTCTGGAAATTTTGGTCGCCGGAAAACTGGGATTATGGCCGGAATTTGGCCGGAATTGTCGCCGGAAAATACCTCAGGTGACCGGCAAAGTCCGCCCGGTCACCGGTCAACGGGTCGGATCGGTCGGGTCACGGGTCAGCTTGGTCTAGATCACTGAGTCAAATCAGATGACTCAACTCAGAGTCATACCCGAGTCAGGTACATGAGTCAGCACCGACTCAGAGATGCTGGTGTCTAACTGGGCTGACTTAACCGTGCCACGCTTTACGCACAGCCAATTCTTGCTTTCCGGCCATGATGGCTATACAAATTACTGCAGCTTCCATCCTTTTTGCCAATTCCTTCCCTGATTTCCTTGAGCACCATTACCAACTCACAGTTTCCATTGCATTAGATCCCGCCACTCCCTGAGTCACCATATTACAACTCCAAATTTCGGCCATTGCCTCCATTGCACAGCTCCAACTCAGACCCTGCACTTCATACATTCTTCATGGCTGATAGTTCAAGTACCAGCTCCCACTGCAATTTCATGGCTGGTCTATAACTGCAGCTGCAACTCCTTTTATTTCTTGAGTCTCCACCTGCTGTTAGCCTCATGACCAGCCTCAACTTCCTTGCCCTTTAACTGCAATCCTAAGCTGCATCAGTTCCATCAAAGACCCATTGCCTTGAGCTCAATCCCATTGCCACACAACTCAGTCCATGCCACCTGCAAAACCTTCATCTTCCCTGACTTGAGCACCAACCACTGCCATCAGGTCATGGCAACAGCTCCATTATCCTTGGACTGCACCTGACTTGCACAGCCACACCACCTGCTTCATTAGCTCATAGCATTGCACCATCATCTCCCTGGCAAGCTTCATGATTGCCCTTCTTGCAGCATAACCAGCAACAGCAGCACCCATCAGTCATCTCTGCCACCAGTCTGCAGCATCCATAGATATAACTCACAGCCACTGCTACAGCCATCAACAAATCCAGGCCAGTTCACAGCAGCACCTGGCTCCATATGCTTCATTCACCTGACACAACCTCAGCTAGACAGATTCAGCCAAACTCACTTCCATAAGCAGCAACTCCATAACCTGCTTGAAATACACAGCACACTTGACAACTTCATGTTTTGTAACTGCTTCACTATCCTGTGTCAATTCCTAACATTCATCTACACAGTCCAAACACCACCAATTTCTGCAGCTTCATTTCCTCCATGAGCTCAACCAATTTCAGTTCCATTACCAACCTCAACTCAAACACAATCCCTCAATTGCACTGTCTCCCATTGCAGTTGCAAAGCCACAACACCACCAGCTAATTCTCCAAACCATTAATCATCTACACCCATTAATCGAATCTGAGCCACATCTAGCCATCGACTCATAATCCTCAATACCAGCAACCACAAACCCATCTTATTCAAATCCACACAGAAATCTATCATTCTAAAATCCAACAACAAACCGGTTCTTAATCACGAGACCCATTTGCTCTTCCCCGCTAAATTCATGCTCTCTTTCTCTCTGTGTTTAACAATCTCCCATCAGAATCTCCCATGAATCAAACCCCATTCACGGCTATTTCCAGCAGCTCAGAACCCATTCCATTTGTGGGATCGAGCATCACTTTCTTCTCTCGGGTCTCGATTTGTTCTCAGTTCTCCAGCTCAACTTCAACAGAACCACCTTCATCTCCTCAATCATCTTCGTCAGGAGCAAACCCCAATCTCTCTATTGATTGCAAAGATCGTGTCTAACCCTATCTCGATTTGTTCTTCCAAATGACTAATCTCGACATCAACAATTCAAATCAAA
Source organism: Papaver armeniacum (assembly GCA_023531295.1). Classification (NCBI taxonomy): domain Eukaryota; kingdom Viridiplantae; phylum Streptophyta; class Magnoliopsida; order Ranunculales; family Papaveraceae; genus Papaver; species Papaver armeniacum. The sequence goes on along the minus strand of JAJJWW010010511.1, from coordinate 398,334 downwards.
TCCTCGATCCCCAACAAAGAAACCCATTTCATCTTCTCGTCTAATCTCTCTCAATTTCGGTTTCATCGACTCTCGATTTCACCAACCCTCTCTCTCTCGTGTTTGATTCGACACAATGATTGAGAAATAATTCTCAATTTAGGGTTGGTTTAAATGGGGCGGGTATGGATGTGGTCTATGGGTTTGGGTTTATAAATCCATGGAAATAACCCATCCATTTTATCACCGATAATAGCACTATGTTTCGGATAAGGGCTACCCAGTTTGGCAGCCCTTAACCTCAACCGGGCTCCATATATCAATCGCCTCAAAATGACCTTTTTGCCCTTTTGGCTCAAATTGGATGATTTCTTCTTCTTTTCCTCCGTGTGACTCCAAAGTAGCTACAAAACTCAAAATAAGCGTAAAATACATAATTTACAAGAAAAATAGCAAAGAAAGCATAAACTACTAGATAGTAAATACGGTGTATTCTACACCTATCGATCTATGGTCAAGCATACCATGAGAGAAGAAGTATTTAACCATCTTGATTATTCTTGGTCCAACAATATCCCAAGTATTTATGAAAGAAAATCCATTGAAGACCATCAGGTCCAGGGGCTTTCATCGAACCAAGCTGTCGCATAGCATTCTTAATTTACATAATTGAAACCTCCCTAGTGATGTTATTGTTTTCACTATCATATATAATGTTTGGGAATGATCTCTCAATTTCATTATGGTCAAGGCTAGTATTTGTTGAGTTAAATAAAGAACTAAAATGATCAACAATTTCCATTTCAATATCTTTATCAGAGGTTAGCCACTTACCATGTTTATCCTTTAGCATGCAAATAGAGTTTCTTCTCCTTCTAACCAAGGTAGAGGTGTGAAAGAACTTAGTATTGAGATCCCCATCTTTCAGCCACTCTACTCTAGACTTTTGTCTCCAAAAAACCTCTTCCATTTTAAGAAGATTCAGATAATCATATAAACAAGAATACATGTGCTGCCTAGCCTCTTCAAAGAGGAGATAAGTCAAATGCATTTTGAGCATCAGTAAGATTAAAAAGAGCACATTCTATCCTAGTATAAAGATTTCCAAATACATTCTTATTCCACTCGCTTAGCTTCTTTTTGTAATCTCTCAACATTCTCGAAATAGTTTTGGTCACTATTCCTAAAAGGATTATGCCAATTATCTTTAACCACATCAAGAAATCTATTGTCTCGAACCCACATGGCCTCTAGCCTAAAAGGTCTTTGTTTAAATTTCTTCTTAGGCTAGGTCAACTAAAACCATTCTGTGATCGGAATTGAAATAAGAAAGGTGAAATACATGAGCATTTGGGTAGCTTTTACACCATTCCTCATTAGCTAAAACACGATCCAGCCTTTCCTTGATATTAGCAAGACCAGTTCTTTTATTATTCTACGTGTACCTTGGCCCATTAGCACCCAAATCAATCAAGCCACACTGGTCCATCATATCCTTGAGTTCCTGCAATTGACTCGCAGACGGCTCTCTTCCATCAGCTTTTTCATTCCTTGAACCAATCGTATTCAGATCACCCATTACCAAATGACCAGCCTGTCCCAAATCAGTAATAGCTCGAAGCTCCTCCAAGTCCTCTTTCTGTTAACCTTGTTTGTACTCTCATAGATTGAGGACAAAATCCATGGACTTTTGAACTTTGACGTGACCACAGCATGAACATCCCACCTAGACTCCCTGTCTCTGGTAGCCTGAATATCCACCTCTTCCGGATCCCATAAAATGCACATACCCCACGAAAAGCCTTCAGGATCAACAACAATCGATTTCTCATAACCTAATTGCCTAACAATTCTTGCATCATGAGACGCAAGCACTCTAGTCTCTAGCAAAGCCACAATAGTTGGTTGATGTCTCTTAATCAATTTCTTCATAACACGGACAAAAGAGGGTCTAGCAGCACCCCTACAATTCCACACTAAAATCTTCATCGAGAAATTACCAATACACCTAGCAAAAGAGAAAGGTCTAGAAGGACCTCTATGTGCTGGCACTTCCATTTTCCTTGCTATTACTGCCTTTTTCAACTCCAGAATTAGAGTAAAGTTTGTCTTGAACTGCCGCTGGTATCGAAAATCCGCATCCAAACGGGTGTTGAACAACATCTCGAACTTCCAAAGATCGCTTGGGCTTCTTATTAGTGCTGGGGTTTCCACCATTGGTGCCATGTCCACCACTAATATTGTTGCTTCTTGCCACATCTTTGACACGCATTCTAGTTCTTCCCTTCCTTGGTTTAGAAACTTCTCTGGGTCTAAGTGAGTCTAATTTGAAGGAGAGAATCTTAGAGGAATCAGTAGCTGGTTGATTCTGTCCAAAAATATACTCCAATCCAGTTGTTCCCGAGCATACACCACCTCTGGCAATATCAGGTTCAGCTGTCTTCTCATCTATGTTATGTCTTCCATCCTCTGAAGCTTTATGTCTATCTGTGCTATTTGTTCTATCACAATCTCTGTCAATTTATCCTGCATTGATTGAAGTTCCTCTTGGGATCTTCGAACCAAAAAGATCTTCCACTCTCCAAATAACCTCCAATGGTCTTGGGTAAACTTGAGAAAGAAGTTGTCGCAGCTGACTGTTGGGCTCCATCTGAAGAGTTGCTATAATATAAATCAGATGTAACTCCAGGTTCTTTTCCTTTATATACTTGCACTTAGCATTTAATTGGCTATCATTAAATTCAATTCCAGTGACAGAGTTAGTGGTCTTGCTGCTCATTCTGTTCATATTCATGCCCCGAGCTGTCTGTTTAAATCCACCACTAATGACAGTAACATTATCACCATTCATATTTTTGATTTGTAACTGCCCCTGAGACCTTTGATCATTCTCAGCAGTAATTTTGACAATGTGGGATCGACTGTTACTATTCTGAGCATTAATTATCTTATTACAAGCTTCATCATCTTCATTCTCATTCTATGGAATTTTGCTCGCTAGTGAAGCAAACCCATTAGTAGCACCTGTATCGCCTCCCTCGGACCGTTTGCCTAATCCATTAGCCGATTTCCCTCTGACCTTGGTCTTCTTCTTTTCCACATGCATCCATGGGCCAAAATTATCTTCATTGTTACCAGCTTTATGTTCACCTGCTACATTCAAGGGATTAGTAACATGAGTGATTCATGAACAATCAAGGGGCACTTATCTTTCTTGTGTGACATTTTACCACAATGAAAGCATATCATGTTTACACCCTCATATCAATTTTTTGTAAAATATGTCCAATTCTAACAATGGGAACTAAAGGTTTATCAGTTGAAACCTCGACACAGACTCTAGCAAATCTGCCTCTCAAAACTAGTTCAGTGGTAGAATCCACTTTGATTAATCTGCCTATTCTAGCACCTACTTTCTCTAGAACAATCTTATCAAAATACTCCAGAGGTTGACAATTTCTATTCCACTAGTTCATAAGTGTATACATTAATATTAAAATTATAATAGCTTATTTTAAATGTCATTCTTCAATTAGCATTTAATTTCATTATAAATTGTATATATAAGAGTGAAATGTTTAGTCTCTCTAATTTAGTCTACGTTTTTCATTCCAAAAGATAAAATAAATCTTCATGTAATTCTCTTTCAGACATGCACAACTTCATAAATCATATAAGGGTTTAATGTTAATAAATTCTACTTTAATAAATTTATTTATTTATTCTTTAAGTTTCTATATTTTCCATGTTCAAAAAGCCTACGTGTTAAATGATGCAATACATATTGGGCATTTATGAATTTTTGTATACCGTTTCTCTACAAAAATCCGGACTTAAAGAAACTTGCCACCTCATGTTGGGTGGCATTTATGAATTTTTGTATACCGTTTCTCTACAAAATTCTAAAAATTGCCACCTCATGTTGGGTGCAGTGGGTGCACGAATTTTGGGTGCCATATATCATTTTCGTAAATCAAACTAATGCACCATATGTGTTTGATAATATGTTTAGTAGAAAGTTATAAAAATATGTACGATTTTATAACTAGATAACTTTGAATCTTTGTTTAACACTAAAGAGAAACTTGGAGTACCATTTTTTAATTGATTTTTAAGTAATTATGTAAGTGCATAAATTACTTATTTTTTGGTTTCAAATGCTCACACGTAAGTGGTTGTGACAGGTCAAAATTCACTTACTTGAGCAAGTTTTTATTTTCCAATGAAATAAAAATTGCGGGAGATTAATCGATGTGAGGAGCAATGGGGTTGATGATTTCTTTGTTGGTGCACAAAGAATGGACAATGGTTTATAACCAATTGAGCTTTAAAAGCAATTGAGGTATGTTTGACGAACTATTTGTAGTTATTGTAGTGATCAAATAATGACATTCTAAATTGAATAAATTGATTGTTCAATCTTAGAATAAATTTTAGGGAAACAAGATATTGAGAATTATTGTGTATGACAATAAACATGTGACTCATATAAGTTTGGAACTTATGAGATGAAATTTTATACGAACCCAAAACCGAAATAATTAGAAACCTAGTCAAAACTAATGTGAATATCAACTCTCACCAAGAAATGAACATAATATTGATTATGAATTTATTTGCTATTCTTGCACGGCATTGTAAGATATCAAATGTTATTAACAACGCTTTTCAAGCTAAGTTAATGTGAATTGTGGATACGGTGAGAGGTTGGTATATATTGGTGTTTTACACCATGTTTGTTTTGATAGGTTATGGTTAAAAAGTTGAACCAAATCATTTGAAAGAAAGTGGTGTTGAGATACACTCACATCACTAGGATTTTCGGTATTGGTACGATCTTAAAGTTTACTTTGGGTAGAACAATCTTGCTAAAGATGTTCATACTTCCAAAATGAGAAAGAATTCTAGTTTCCGCCTATCTTGTTATTAACAAGATTGAGATTAGAAATTTGTTGAATTTGATCATTGCACTACTACAAATAATATGTTATGGATAAAATGTTTGAATATAATATTACAATTTTATCATAACCTGGATTGAATTTTGAATATTTAAAATATGAGTTTTTGTCATGATTTTAAGAAATCAATGAGTTAGTGATGAATATGATCATGTTATAATTTCTTATAAACTTGGTGAATTTTTTGAGTAACATGTATGTAATCTTACCTAACTCATAAAAGCATGTACATTTTCAAATCTTACGCAACTTGCAATGATATTGGATGAAATAAAATATTTGAGAATTTTATAAATACTTGCTTGATGCTTCTAGGAGATTGTATTAAATATGATCATTTGAGCCGTGAATTAGGCGATATTGAATTTACGAAAATTGTTTGAATTTTTCTCTATATTGTGCAAAACGTTTTGGGTTTAGATCATTGGTTCATCAGTTTTTCACAATTTTTGGGATCTTTGGATATTGTTTAAAAAATCTTGTTTGAGTGAAAAAATAGTGGGGGTTCCATTCCCTATATTTTAACAGCTTTAATTTAAAATAAAGGAACTAGAAAAATGAAGATGAACGATCCTAGAAATGCATATTTATAGTGAGACTAAAATGTAGCATGAATATTTTATTGCTTGTAATTTGGAAGATAACTTCTCATAAAAGGAAACTTTGTTCATTAAAAAAATAATAATTGGTCTTTTGAAAAATAAATTCGTGAACCTATTATCATTAGACAAGCAAACAGAAAATTGTTGACACTTGCATTCGTGTCGCTAAATTAACTTACATGCTTGTTTTGCTGATGTTGTTTCTACGATGTATGATTTGTTATAGTCATAAGTAGAAATATATACTTTTGTGTAAGTTAAAGATGAGAATCTATGTAACCCAAGCATGGAAAACTGTGTAGTTTCTACAATATATGAAAGCATATAAGTTAGATATAAGTTATCATTTATATTCTGAAAACAACTTTAAAACCTCTTAATAAAACTATCGGTAATTAAGGGAAATTACAAACTTTTGGTGGGCAGCCTAGCAACAAGCTGGGCTCCAACACCTTTTTGAATAGCAATGTCAAACCTATGAAAAATAAAACTACCAAAACCACTACTAACGTCCTTGCTAACTAAACAATTCTTCAGATGCTTGAAAAAACATAAAGTATCATCCCCAAGTTCCCCTAAAGTAGATAAAGCTAAAACACCCAAACCATAGCCATGAGACGCACACTTGTCCAAGTATTTAGTGCGTTTTCGCGAAACATCACTAGAGATAGCCTTGCCTGGAACAAAAGAACGGGTACCTTCACATGTGAAAGGAGAAACACCTGTAACATCCATGCAAACATCTTGACCATTTTCCCAGTTAGGAACAAAGATATCAGCAGACCGTAAGTCTTTGCCATCATCCGACAGAAACCCAAAGGAAACTTCCTTACGCGCCGGTACACCAGCCTTATAACAAATGTCAGCGATCACATCTCATACAAAATCATGTTAAAACTTAGGTCCAACATCCTTAGCACAATGAAGCGCGTGATCTCCAAAAATATCCATAGGGTTGTTGCAACTTGAGCACAAACTATTCTCAACAAACAATGGGATACCCAGGCGGTAGCAAAGAACAACTCTGAACTGTCTCGGCCCGAGACATTGATTAAGCCCACTAATAGGTACAACTAATATATAATATTGTGAATGCTTAACTCTGTTACACTTCCACAGAATGGAATCTCTTGCAGACATAGAAAATTGGTCGGGGATTTTCTTCTTAATTGCATCAAAGTAAGTAACTGCCAGGGAGTGCATGGAAAGGGGGGGGCAGTATCATCGACACAATAAGAAGAATGTAGTCCACATACCTGGATGAAGTTCTGAAGAGCCAACTGATAAGCAGAACCTTTGTTTGTTGAGAATAAGTTACCAAGGATCACCTTTTGCACTTCAGCCGTTTGACTCTGAGAGGCAAGATAACAGTAGGTGCGGGTGTATGCCATGGTATAAATGCCCAATCCACCATCTTTGATGGGCAAGGTAGCCAATCTCTGCTGTAAATGACCAAAACCCGAACCATCACCAGTAACAAGGAGTCTCAAGTATTTGAGCAAATGGTCATCGAAAAGCTCAGTGGCTTGTTGAAGGGCTGCCGGATTGGTAGTTCGCAAAGCAAAATATAATCTAGAAACGCCAGTGCAATTGCGAATAAGAAGCATCTCACTTTGAGGGTCCTTGGGTTTTTTGATGGTAGACATAAGTTGAACACTCTTGTTCACTCTGTTTATCATCATATCACTAATAAATTTCTAATCCATACTCACAGGACCACCCAAAAGTTTAACACCATTAGATGGTCTACCAATATCATGAGGAAAAATACCATCAACAAAACTTCTAGGATCCATAGAAGGCCAAAAGACTTCTGTTTTCTTTACATTGAGGTGTAAACCCCTACCGGTCCTTCGCTTCTATTATGCGCAAGGCTTTGGACACTTCAAGTGTAACACCAATGATTGTACCATCATCAAGGTACCAGGCGTGCAAATCGAGTTTGCAACTGGAGGCAATAGTCTTCACTAGAGGGTGAAGATTCAAAGCAAATAACAAGGGACCGAGAGGGTCACCCTGCTGGACTCCAAGAGCAGAAGACAAAATATATTGGTCGTAGTAGAGCTTAGCAGGTCGCATATAACAAAATTCAACCCAACGAGAAATACCTGGACAAGGAAGACGAACCTCTTTGATGAGCTGAGATCTGCTCACCATGTTGAACGCATTAGAAAAGTCAATGAGTACCATTGACATCATGTCCGAGTTACCCTTCATCTCAAGTAGACCATTTACAACATGTAACATACTCTCACCCCCGACAGGTACACCAACTCCGAATTGGTAATCACCCAAATAAGAAGTCATATCCTTTCCGACAGAGAAAGCAACCACTTTGGAGACCAATATACGCCAAACCGTGCCAACTGCGATTGGACTAATGCCACCAACGGAGTTAAGGGCGCACTAGCTACGAATTCACCCAACTCAACAGGGCATTTTCCAGCCAACCAAAGATTGACAACCCCTGTAATTGAAGCGAGTAAGTCATCTGCCACTGCAGCCGCCGCCCCACACATCGCATCAACTAAATGTTGCGCCCTCAAGCCATCTCGATCACAAGAAGTACCTTTGGGGAAGCTCTTAATAGCCCCCAAAACTTCCCGACACTCCACCACAACTAGATCAACTACGACATCGTCACAATGAATAACAGGAGGGGGCGCTGCTTGGTGTTTATCTTGCAATTCCGCATAAGTTTGGTCATTTCAAGGTGCAACCCAACTGGAAGAAATCACACGGATAGCAGCAGCAAAATGACCACAGTTTATTTTCTTGTGGCAAGTCATCAAATTAGCTATATTCTGCTTCTTCACATCTATTGGCTTGGACGTTGTACAGACAGGAAGTTAAAAAAAAGAATAATTTATGATTCATTCGAATGATTTCAGAATTGATGAAAGTGAAATGCACAATACTCTTTGTTTTGTATGCATAGGTGATTTGTTGAATTTTTATTCTTACTTATAGGATGAAAATGAAATTGAGTACATGCTTAGTTTACCATTTGACATGAAAGACTTGAGTGAAGATGGTGTATGTTTTTTGAAATGAATTTTTTCTTTCTTTGGATCTCTATTTCATTTCAATAAAAATAGAATATTAAAAGAGATAGAAATATATATAGTCTGACTGTAAATTAGTTTTCACTCATTTGGTTTAGTGCTAATGCTTTTGAGATTGTGTCTGATTGCACTAGACATGAGTATGGTAGCTCAGTATGTTTCTTTGCTACGTGGTTGACTATATATATATATATATATATATATATATATATATATTGTGTAGGTGGGTTAATATATTACTTCTGTAGTGGGGGTTTTATATTCAGATTTACCAATCTTAGTATGGAAAATTGGTAAAAAAAAATTGATAAAGTTATGAGGTGTTTCAAACACACATTATACCTAAAAATACACTATATAAATGGTTACCGCAATCTTTTAAGGATATTGCGAAGCTGATTGGACATCATTTCAGATGAAACCTCTAAGGGATGGAGCGATTTGATCCTCTAATAGATAGAGGAACAGACATATTAATCCAATGTGATAGTACCGCGGCTATTGCATGAATTGAGAACGTAACGACAACTATAAGAGTTAATTTTATGAGAATATGGATTATATATCGTCTGAAAAGAGTTTTCATTAGTCCTTTGACGAAAGGATTGATAAGAAGATGTGAATACATCTTAGGGATGAGGTTGATGCCCATTGAGATTGAGTCATATGTGATGGATACCCAACCTAGAAATAGGTTTAAAGGGACTGGACGAAGTCATAGATGATATCATCATTGAGATTGAGTTATTTATGATGCGGTTACCAACCTATAACTCAAGATCTCAAAAGTAGGTTCAAAAGGGTAACCCTTACCTATGGAGTGAGATCCCAAAATATAGTTTCAAATGGGACACCAAGTCATAGATAATATGGAGATGCGAGAATCATGCTTTTGAAGAATTCATCCCACGGCATGATATCCTGAAGGGAGTAGAGGTTAAGTTTAATTTTTAATTTGTAATTTTTAAACTCTTAATGATGTTTATATCTCTATGTAGAGTGGGGTACTTTCAGAGTACTCTTGATAAACTCACCTATGTGAATGTGAAAGTGTGGCCGCTTTCTATGAGAATATGGGCAGTTCTCTAGATCATTCATTAAACTGGGATACAAGCACATGGCCGTAATGTGATGGATTTAGACTTTACACTAGTATAGACGTGTGTGTTAAGTAATCTTTTTATCTCCTAGAGTTCAAGACTCATGTTCACTCTATGGTCAGATTTTTTAAGAGAGCCTATTAACACTATGTAAAGGTTCAAGTCGCGAGACACCTTTGCTTATGCACAACTCTGTATGTTCTTGCTCAATGTTTTGAAAAATATAAGTGGGGGATTGTGGGGAATATATGTTTTAAAAACATTATTAATAAATTAGTGTCTCATTTAAATGGTTTTATTGTGACATTTATTCTTCCTTTAAAGAATAAATTTATTTGGTTTTTAATGTCAAAAACCGTTTTTTGTTGAATTGGTTAATGATGCTAATTACCATCTTATTAATGCATTTCATTTAATCTTATTTAATTCTGTGACTATTAGAAATTAGATTTTGATGAAAAGAATTTAAGAGAGTTGTTGAAACATTTTTTAGTGAGAGAGTTTCACTTTTTGTCTCTCGGGTTTTCAAAGAAAAATGAATTTTTGTGAGAAAGAAAAACAAGCGTGTGATCATCCTTGGTTTTTCTAAAGAGTTTCTGAGCAAGAACGAAGTGTAGAAGTTTCACATCCTCTCACCGTGCAAGAGTGATTGTGTAAGAGATTGATCTCAGCTGTTTATCACGGGGACGATGCGCCATTGAAGAACTGCTTGCACAATCTTGCGCAGAGCCGCGAAACGTCTTAACGAAAGCGACCTAGTCCACGACTCAGCCATAATTTTTTTTTCGTGTTTGATTTTATTTTTGTGCAGGCATAATTCAGCAATTGTTCCAACAGTATTGCTCCTTTTTTTATATATATCATGTAACATTTTGTTTCATGGAAAAATATAGGTTACATGAATGTTTACAAGATAATCAAGAACATCATAAAACAAGAAAATTAAATTCCAAATACTGTTATAGGGCCTATGGCCCATAGATGTGCGGCCCAACTAGGTAGTTAGGGTTTTCCCATGGTTATATATAAAGCATACTCTGCTATGTAATATGGTTGTTGCTATCAATACAATCCCTCTTGTCGTTTCTCTTACTCTTGGTCTTCTCTCTGTTTTTCCTTTAAAGACGTTATCACCACGAGCTCTACCGTAAAGCTAAAGTCTGGAATCATTGATTATTTTTTTTTCAATCAAAAGAATGACGCAATACAAGTGGATAGTGAATACTAATTTGGGAGGATCCATCGTAGCCGATATTGTTCTTATTCATCGTCCGTACATAAAAAGGAAGCTATCTCCGTTGATCTGTGTTTATTCTCAAATGGAATTTCAAATCCTGGTCGTCACGTTAAAGAAAAGCTTATCATCGAATCGTTTAATTAAAAAAGAAAAAGAAAAAAAAACTCAAGTTTTATTGGTTCATAATCAATCAACTGCATAAGGATCAAGGTATAGCTAAAACTTTTCTTATTTTTTCTATTTTTTTTTTTATCTTGTAACTGAAAAAGATGTCTATCAGTGCCTTGTCGTGATTGAGTGTCTGCCATACCATCTGTGCCTGCGTCTTTGATTTTTTTTTAGATCTTTGATAGGAATCCATGATGATTGTCATGTCACATCTTTATTTTATGTCTTATGTTTGAACAATTATCATTAATTTTTTTTTTTAATTAGCTTTGGTAGTCTGACTTGCTCTTAGTTACATATGTACTTTGATATATAGCATCTTTTGATCATTTAGTTCATTTTTTTTCATTTGTGTGTACGCTATTTGACCTTGTATGATTTTTTCCTTGCTAATGATGAATATTTTGTCTGATTGTAAATATTTTATTTGAACCCATAACTGTGTAAATATTAATTTATGGAGCTGTGTTATTTTGTTTGTGGTTTGTAACGTACTAATCTTCCAACGTATGATATACACTGTTTCCATATTTTTGGTTGTAAATGCCCCGTAAATTGCCATTACCTGTTGTTTTCTTTATTGTTTTACCAACTTGTACCGTTTTTTTCTTTCCTAATTTTACAGTATGTCTTTGATCTGTTTGCTTAACATGCTTGGACAGTTTGATTCAAATGACATATTTAGTTCCATGTTGTGTTTGCTACGTGTATATATAATTATTTTTTGGATCTACGATGGATTTGATATTTTATATGGTCTTTTATTAAATCTATGATGATGATTGATGGGTTGATTTGATTGTGTTGTACCGTATGTACTAATTTATGGGAGGAAAAATCTGTCCGCGTGAATTTGTGAAAAAAAAAAAAAAAAACAAAAACAAGACCGTCTGTTCTGTTTGTCCGCGTGAATGTGGGAAGATGATGAAGAGAATTTCCGGTCCGGTCCAACCCATCCCGGCCCGGTCTGACCCAACTCGGTCCGGTCCATCCCGACCCTATCGGTCCGATCCAACCCAACTCGATTCGGGCCAACCTGTTCCAGTCCTATCCGTCCTGTTCCGACCCGGGTTCCGGTATCGTGTTCCGGCCTGGTTTTAAGATGTGCGCGACCAAAGCTGTTCCGATTTTGTCTATATACAGCTACAGCGGGAACCAGAGTCCGAGGTATGTAATTATGATGTGGGATTTTACGTTGAGTACTTTCTAGGCCTATTTATTTGTTTTTAGAACATGCCTAGTTTTGTTTATTTTGTCTCAAGATAAGTCCACATTATATAAACGGTCAACTTAAACTATGATTGTTGATCTCGGCCATTAAGAGTTTTGGTTTTGGTGTTATTTTATTCTCTTGAATATGATATTGGCTTTAGTTGAATGGTGTCTTTTGTTCAATTGGTTGTACCAACTCGATTCCAATGTACTCATTCGAGGTTTAAAAGTACTTGAACACCATGATTGCGTACATGATATTTTCTCCCCAAATTTGAATGTTCCGTGGGATGTAATCCACTTGCTCGACTATTAAAGAGTCGGTATTTTCAAAAAGATACATTCAAATAAAATCACATATATCCCAACTTTTGTGGAAGAACTCACAAAATTTGATATGCATCCGAAAATTTACATTTCTCTACTTCATCCATGATACTAATGAACCAGTATATGTTGAAGTATAACAACAAGAGAACCATCTTTAATAATCTATTCAACCTAAAGTAAGTGGTTGACATGTGTAGTGAGATTCTCTTGGCCTTTGAGATAAAGAAATTTCTCAAATTAAGCTAAATGAAGCAAAATTGAAAATGGAAAGAACCCAAAAATAATAAGGGTTAGACGTAATGACTCATGTTAAGCATGAGAAAAGGGACATATATATCACGGGATGAAGCTAAAATGTAATTCTAGCTTCCATCATAAATGAAAGAGTTGAAAAGAGTTGAAAATGCACCTGGTTATAGGTGTTGGTATATACTATGTAATGTGTGTAACATAGTAGCAACCAATTTTAATATCAACGTTAATGGCAAGAAGAACTTTGCCTGGCCAATAGACTATTTAATTGACATATATCTGGATGAAACGTAACACATATCACTCTAAAGTAATTGAGTTGAACTCGACTTTTGTTATGTAATAAGGCCACACCACTTATTAAATCTCTCAAGACTCAATGTCTAAGCTTTGTATGTACTAAGGGCTAACCACATCTTCTTAAGTGCAAAGGCTGTTCATGCGTGAACTATTTCCTTTTTTTTTTTTTTGGAAACTTACAGTGACAATGGAGTTGATTGCATCTATAAATTATTTCTAATGAATGAGGAAGGAAACATATTCTTAGAAATTAATGTGTCAATCTAGTGAATTGTAAATCACTGGAACTTGAATTACTGAATCCATATTAACCCCAACAATTGAACTGATTGGGATTGATTCATAAAGACTTTGACATAACCATAAGGCACATTAGTTGTGACACGATGTTCCGTTTTGAAAGTACTAACACGGGCGTCACTTCATTTGAGTGTACAAGATAATGAACTAATAGAGTGCGAAGTTACGACATCTATCACAATCAGTGATTTCTAAAGTTACTAGATTTGCAGTGCCTCTCCCCATTATGCTTTAGAGTAAGAAAGCACGTCACTCATCTTACAAAGTCTTTCTTTAGTAAAACATGATTGAGACCATCCTGTTTTACTTAGATGTAAATGGTAAATAACTCATTCTTCAAAGAAATAAAATATTGTTAGTGAACTATATCCATGCAGAATGCGAACCATTCAAGTGATTTATGTCTCTGGTGGATGATTTGACGCATTGAAGATGCGTTTAATTTTTGTAAAACTCATAGCACATATTACACAATGCAAAGTGCAAAGGCTCACCACCCTTGTAAATGCTAGAGAATTGACATCAAAAGGATTTGATGAATATTGCATGTTTAATAGGATCAATATAGAGTATCTTATACCCCATGGTCTCGCAGAGGCTACCATCAAAGGTTACAAATGGTGTCTAAGGGATAGGTTATGCATACCAACCTATCTTTTATTGCTTTGGGGATATGCAATATTACACGCATCCTACTTAATTCGTTTTTCGAACCCAATATTAGTCAACCTTTTCTGCGTACCAGTTGGTAACTGGATTTAAGACTGACATTCGTGTCCTTACGCATTTTTGGTTGAACTATATATGTGCCATTACGACTCCACATCGTACTATGATGGGTCTTCAAAACTGTTAAGTAGTTATGTTGGAAATGAGTTCCCAACAATTATCCACATTTTAAAACTTTTGGCAGGAGATATATTACCGCTAGATTTGCGGGTTATCACTTTAATGAGACAGTCTTCCCGTCGTTAGGGGGAGATAAGAAAAAGTATTTTCTAAGGGAACGACAGGAATTGTCGTGGTGTGTTCCCACTGTGTCTCATATTGATTCTTGTACTCCACAAATGTAAATGTGACTGATAAGAATATTCGATTTTCAGAATGTACACTGATGTTGCTAAAGTGATGAGACCACACATACCACCGCAAACTTACCCGCAAAGTTACAAATCCTCAATACGGGATATACACCATAGACTAAGGTGTTGCAACTACACTCAGTGGAAGTGTGGTTGAGGCCGTGGCTCCATAAAGGAAGTTGGAGAGACCACTTGGTTCGATCAATCCTCACCTAGAAAGGAAGTAGGTGAGTAAGGCACAACTTATTTATATCATCGAAATCATCTCATAAGATTGTCTCCGAATATGTCTATGAATCAAACCGAGGACGCTCCAAAGTTTTAAATGATTCTAGAGAACAATGAAATCCCGACGGATTATGAGAATACACATGAGTCAATGGAAGGATCATGCGTGCACAGTGATGATATAATCCATAAATAGTTGCTCCAAAATTAGAGCACAATGAGATCGAACCATGCTTTATTTTGATTAATTTCAAATAAATAGCATATTTGGCCTATACAATCCAGGTAGAACTTGTTTCTTTGACAAATATACAGGTATTTGGTGTGGTAGTGCTAACCAACCAAGTGTAAAGCCTATTGGACATACATGATTAATTTTTCACAAAGCATAATGAGAAGAAAGCAGTCTTAAAGTATAAAGACTCGCCTTGTGGCGCGAGGTTTCTCACAAAGCCCTGGAATTATTTTCTTGTAATGAACTTTATAGTGTTCCGCTACTTAGTTAGCTTGGTAATTTCAAAAGGACTTGAAATGCAACATATGTATGTGGTTATTACGTATCTCTGAAAGAATCAAGAGATAAAAGATATTTACAAAAGTACTTGATAGCCTTTTGTTTCCCAAATCAAGTGAATCTAAACCACAGAGTGTGTTTACAGTTAGATAGAACGCTCACTTTTAGATTGAAGCAATCAGGCGATGTGGTATAGCCGTCTAAGTGGCTATTTGATTTGGAGGGGATAGACAAGTAAGTTATTTTTCCTTGCGTATTCACAAGAAAGTTCCTTATTTGGAATTGTAGCTATCTATGTCGATGGTAAAGATGTATTATGGGTACTCTTGATGTAATAAGGGACCTTAAAAACTATTTGAAATCCGAATTAGATGAAAAATCTGGGGAAAGCTCGACCGAATACTGAGCTTGTGGTATATTATTCCACCAGTTTGCATATGTCTAAAGTTTTCGTGCAATTTAACAAAGACATGCATCCTGATAGCACTCCCACGATTAGTCGAGGTTCAAATGTAAGTAACTGACCATTTCGTCTAAATGAAGATGACGAAGATGTATTGGGAGATGAAATTCCCATATCTAAGTACAATATACGCATTGTTGTACTTAGTATAGTAATATACTCGATTTAATTTTACATCCTCAATGAACTTGTTAGCTAGATATAGCTCAGCGCCAACGCAACGTCATTGGAATGGTATAGTGAATGTAATCATGTACTTAAAAGTAATCATTGACATAAATTTGTTTTATCCATGCAAAGACATAAAAAAGGAATGCTAACGAAAGTGCAATCCAAAGGTTGTTGATTATAAAGGAACAATAATCTCTTCTCCAACGAAAGTAATCAGGGGGAGATACGGTAGATTATTTTCTAGGTCATACCGATATTCAGTTTCGAAAAGTACATGACTAAAGGAACAGTCTGGAACAACTCTGAAAGTAATCAGGGGGAGATGCCGACATCAGGGGGAGGATCCAAGGATATGATGTCGACATATTTTACTTCGAAATTGAAGTTGTGTTGTACTCTTTTTCCCTTCGATCGAGAATAGTTTTTCCCACGGGGTTTTGTTACTCGACAAGGTTTTTAGCGAGACAATACTAAAAGCATCAAGTATGTTGAACGTTAAAGACATGAAGATATCTGAATCAAAGAAATGAAACGCGATAGTCTGTTAAGCAACGTAACTTCCAGAATCAACAACAAGGTCTTATAAACATCCAAGTCACCAAAGTAAAGTGTGATAAACTTCTTCTGACTGCATTAGACGAATGAAAATTTTCTGACATCAGGGGGAGCATCTAATGGTGTGTTGAACTATTTTCCTTCACCGAGGTTACTTTTTCCCACAGGGTTTTGTTACTCGGCAAGGTTTCTAATGAGACAACAACAAACACCGGGAATGTAATTTCCTAGCTAATACTATTGTCTTTCCTACAAGGATTTTCTTCCTCAGGAGTTGTGAAACGACTAGTCAACTTCAACGGAGCAAAGTGATCATCTGCAACGGATCACCCTTACTTGCATCTACGTTGTACTCTTTCCCCTTCGTCAAGGTTTTATCCCACTGGGTTTTCCTTGTCAAGGTTTTAATGAGGCGACGTATACGCATCCAACTATATGTTCTAAGTTCACTTAATGTTGTACTCTTTTTCTTTAGTTCAGGTTTTGTCCCCCTGGGTTAGCCTGACAAAGTTTTAACGAGACAACTAACTTAGACTCGACAATCTTTTAAGATCGTATTACATGTGATGAACTACATGTAAAATACGAAGCAATATGTGAAGAGCTGTACCAAGGTTTTGTCCCACTGGGTTTGTCCTTGTCAAAGTTTTAATGCGGCAATTGATTTCGGCACAAGTCATCAAGGAGAGGGCGACATTTGAAGAATTACATTCGAAGCACTATATGTGAAGCACTGCGTATGAAGTTCTATTGGACCGCACAAGGGGGAGTGTTATAGGGCCTATGGCCCATAGATGTGCGGCCCAACTATGTAGTTAGGGTTTTCCCATGGTTATATATAAAGCATACTTTGCTATGTAATATGGTTGTTGCTATCAATACAATCCCTCTTGTCGCTTCCCTTACTCTTGGTCTTCTCTCTGTTTTTCCCTTAAAGAAATACAAATAAAGATACAAATTACAAATAAATCGCAAAGAGAAAGAGCGATGAACTGCAATAGTATCCAATTTTTGTAAGGAGGAGGAAGGATGGTATAAACCGGAATAAAATCCGACCATTTAAGATTGTCTTCTTCAAAAATAGATGCTTCTGAAATAGAGAAGTAAATTGCTCTAACCATAGTTTGAGACGAACATGAATGCCCTAAATTTCTTCGATTGAAGGTGAAATCGCAGCGCCGCCGAGTTGAATCATTGATGTTCTTGAATAATCCAAAATAATAAACCACGTACCAACCAAAATTCCTAGAAATAGTCACCTTGGAAACAGAGATAGAATAACCATAAAGATAAAGACAAAATCGCACAAAAACGAAAATATAATCGCTCTAAAGGCGAAGAAAATGTCAAACGACATCAAAATCAAACCAAATTTTAAAATTCTACACTAAAAACTAGCACTAATGAAAATAAAACAAATTATTTCTAGCCCAAACAGGCTGAGCAAAGGGATGAAAGCCACTTGACGAGTTTTTAGCGTTTTCTTTTTGTTTTTCTAAAAGAGAAGAGAACATGAGAGAGGGAAAATGAAAAGTCTATTTTATTTTATTTTCAGTATTGCTCCTGTATAACATGGTTACACCCTGCTGAGTGTGTCAACATAAATAAACAAAACACATGGTTATACAAAGCAAATTAGGAAGAAAAGAATAATTTTGGCTCTCTCCGCTTGTGCTGTTTAGCAATAAAATAGTTCCCCGACAAATGTGCAATAGTCCAATGACTCCAGGTCCCCCAACACCTTTTCCCCGGATCTGACCCCATTTTCTTCCCAAATTTAATATTTTTCATTTTTTTATTAGACGTTTAATTGTCTTTTACACAACTACACAAATCAATTAAGAAATATACTCTCTCCGTCCCCAATATATAGGTGGAGAAGTGGGTTTCTCTTAGAATAGAATTTTTTTTTGATTTCCTACATATGCATCATCTTTCCTGTCTTACCCTTTGTACAATTTCCAACATTAGAGACATTAACTTAATTGTGGTGATAATTACCTATAATAAATAAGGGTAATTTATGAAAAAACCCATCTTAAAATTGAAAATCTGCCGATCTAATGGTACTACAAATTTTTAAAACTCCGCCTATATAATAAAGACGGAGGGAGTAGTAATTTGCTTACTAAAGAGTATTTAGAGTTTGATCACCTAAAACTCAAATCGGCAGGCCCCTTGGTGGTAGTGGGTTGCCCACTGACATCATCCGGTGCTTCGTGAATCATAAATGAAGTTGCCGACACTATAAATGAAAGGGTCGTGAACTATGTAAAGGGTGTACCATCATATCGATTTCAACTTAGGATCAAGATTTCTGACACCTTTTATCTAAATTGACTACCCATTAATCCAGATCTCAACCATGAGTTGAGTCCATGAATTCAACATCAATAGGATATGACGGTCTTTACAATTTCAAAATCTAATATTGGTCTATAATGCTTGACAAAAGTCAGGGTCTGTGGTGGATTTTGATCTAGTACCAGGGGGTATCACCAAAAGTAAAAACACTGTTTTTTAACACTAGGAAGTCGTTTGTCTGCCGGGCTCCATATTACTAATGTTGGTAGGCACGAGCTCAGTATTACTAATGTTTTTTTTTTTTTTTTTTATTGACCCAAGGACACCGTTTTCATACCAACATGCTAAATTTTCAAATAGTATGGAGTACTTGTTTTTATTTGTCGACCTCGAATCAGAAAATATGTGCTTCCGATAATTGAAGGGCCGAAAATAAAACAGACCACATAAGTGTTTTTCGTTTTCTTTCCTAATTTATTTCTATTCTATCTTTGAAGCCCAGCTGAATCCAAAAAACAAAATGAAATTAGTCGAACATCGCTGCTAATAAGGAGATATAAATATTTATTCACCACAATGTCCCTTGATCAAGTGATTCAAGTGAGCTTTAAGTCGTGTTTCCTCGTCAAACGACGATGTTTAATTGCATTACTTCCCTTAAAGTTTCAACTTATAAAATCTGGTGCCTTAAAGTTTCATCGTATAAAATCTGGTGCAACTGATTTTTTTCATCTCTTTATTTTTATTTTTTTTGGACAATCAACATATTTCAATTCATTCAAACCAAAATTGTGATTACATGTTTGCTTACAAGAATAACAAAAACATTAAAATACAAAATAATCAAAACCCTAATACAAATAAGGGCATCAATTACAAGTAAATCGCGAAGAGAAAGAGCGATAAACAACAAAGATATCCAAAAGAATTTTATGTATAAGGGAGAGATGATGGTATATCCGGAAATAAAATCCGACCATTTAATCTGATTGTATTCTTCTTCTTCTTCGATAAGAGAGAAATGCTCCTAATACAAAGGAGTATTTTGTGCATAAATTTGTCGATCCACACGAATACGGATGCCGATTCAAAGTGATGTCGTGATGAATCGTCGATGTTTTTGAATTGAGAATAGCAAGCCACGAACCAGCCATTAAATTTGAAGAACTCGCCCACAACGACAAAGAAAAATCGTCCCAAAACGACGAAGAAATATGTCAAAAGACACCAGAAACGATGTAAAAACATCTTATTCAATTACCTACTACCAAAAACTTTAAAATTAAAAGAATCCTTGCTCAGATATGGTCCAAAAGGACCAAATCTGAGCAAGACGGCTCTAGGTTCTTCTTCTTCTTCTTCTTCTTCTTCTTCTTCCTCCTCTGTGAAGGGGAAGAGAAAGAGAGAGAAGAGAGATAACTCCTAATAGTAGTAGAGACTAATCTAGCTAATTAGCTAGTCTGTTTCCATCTCTTTATTAGACTGGGTTAATCTCATGTATGTGTACAAATTCAAAAATATTTTGTCACGTACTACCCAAAATATTGGAAAAAAAGTAAGGCTAACTGCTCGAGCATTTTTCGGCTAGCAACATCATAGCCAATCATTAGACTGTAGCAATGGCACTTAATCGATGTACTTGATTTACACATATTTTTTTGTGTATTATATGATTAAGTAAGTATTACCATAACCATTCATATGTCCAATGGCTAGTTTTGTTGTTGCTAGAACGGATATGCTCGAACATCGCACGAATATAAATAAAATTCTCTACTTGGAAATGAGTTGAATACAAATAATTTTAGAAATTTCTTTAAAAGTTTCACATCGAAGACTATTTACCGTCTGATAGTTTTCTACAAAGAACATCGAACACTTTTACGTTAACAGGTATTTTAGGCGTTTCTAGAAAGAATATTTTACGTTTAGCACACGCTCTCTTCATATGATTAACGTATCTGAGAAAGAGATGGAATATATTGCAAATAAAAAATCTTATTTGATAACGAAGTATAAAAATAATCCTTTAAATTCACTATGTTGAGGCAAGTTGTATGGTGGAATCCAATCTATGAAAAACGCAGAAGAAATGTGAGTGATCAAGTCTAATGGTCTCAAGTTGGGTTCGAAATAAGCTTTCTCGGATATATGTTTCAAAGTTCCGCAGAAGATAATTTGGAATCTAACCTAAAGCATAAATTCTTTTAGCAATCAATTTGATGCTTTCAGAGTGTTTAGTAACATGAGATTTTCTCATTCTGACATTTAATTTTATATTTCAAGGCGGGGCGTTAATAGACTAAGGCTATCTTTGGAACCCTGGGACTCTCCACCATTAGATTTACTCTTCCGTGATCTATTCCAAATATATATGTGGTATGTTATCCGAAACTTGGAAGATCTTTACCATCCAATTACCTCCAAGAACAAGGCTTGCGAGGAGTAGTATTTTATAGTTGGCGTATGAAAACATTATGTAACAAACAGTTAGCCGTCTCATTATTTTACTCGTGTTTTTTTTTTCGAGACGTTGACAACGAATTTGGGTTTGACTTAATTATTCCCTTAACCTTGAATTCCCATGACGTTGAAACCACTTTTTCAATCTTGCATTACTTTGTTTGAAAGAGATAGAGTCTCAGCTTACAACCAATCCATCACATAGCCATCGAGAGCGCTAAAACTAATAAAATGGTAAACACTGAACTTTTTTAGACTAGGTTTTATAGACGTTTCCAATCTCTTCCTAACTTTAAAAACACGTCAACTTGAGAAGCTACTGGTTGTAATGGTGATTCCAGATTTGGTAATGGATGCACAAATAGTTATACAATTTCTAGGAAAAAAATGAAAACGCAAAATCATTCAACGCTAATATATAATATCCAAAAATAAATATATAAAAAAATTAAATCATGTCAAATATCTAAACAAAACAAGAGTAAAATATTTAAAATGTATAATAGTCATATTATTTTCCTTTTCTTGGAAACTTATAGTCATTATACTCTACATTTCAACAATTTGATTCCCAATTCGGTTCCATGCTACTTGTAATCAATCGTGTTGGAAAACTGACTTTTCAGGCGTATTTTTAAACTTGGAAAGAGCTGGGGAAGTTTCGTAAGACTTACCCAGCTAGGCTAGCCTTAGCAACTAAAACTAATCGGCAAAATTTCATTTGATTCGCTGGTTAAAGCGAACCATGCATGTTGGAAAAATCGGCTCTATGACACGGTTTTTGAACTATGGAAAAGCTTGGGAAGCTCCGTAAGACCCAAACTTATCGATCAAAATCAAAGTGAAATTTCATATCTTGAGTTTATTAGAAAAAAAAATCATTAGAAAAAAAAAAGAAAGAAATTTCATATGTTGAGTATTAAACCTGGCTAGTTTGGGGCCTATGCCAATTATTTGGGGCCTGTAACTACATGACATAATAAGACATTTTGAAGTAAAATGAGATGCCCCTTAACCAATTATTTTCTTTGATGACTATTATACCCTTGATTAATTAGTGTTAATTCGGTTTAATAATAGATATTTAATCTTATTAATCTAGAAATCAACTAATGTTGATTCATCACCAAAACACGATAAAAAATTTTCTTTTCGAAAACACTACCCAGAATCGGTTTACGTTCATGCACTCGTAAATCCATTATGGATTGGTGTTTAACAATTCACGAAGGACATCCAGAATCGGTTAACGTATGCATAGATAAAATCTGATTCTAACAATCGGGTTTTTCCTAGTCACATACAAACCGATTATTTCACATAATCTATTTATGTGACATCCATATAATCCGATTCTAACAAGAATAACATACAAAAAACTAGGTCTCTTCCATACCATAATCGGTTATGTGGGCATTAACTTTTACCGAATCTGGTTAAAAAAAAATTTCGACTAGAAAACACATTCAGGAAAATCGGTTGACGTGTTCATGAACATCGACCAATTGTCATAGGAATCGGTAAATATGGACATCAACGTGACCGATTATGTTAAACACAGTAACCCAAGATTGTTTCTAGTTTTAAGTTTTGAATTGATAAATCTCACAAGTATAATAAAGAGATATAGGTTGCAATTGACGATGTTTAGTTTGATTATTTTTTTAATAAAAAAATGGATGATGAAATTTCTTTTAAATCGTTCGATGAATGAATTTGAGTTTGACTTTTAATTTGTGAGAGAAAAGATTTGAATGGTTTTTGGTTTTGAAATGGTTTTAAATTTAAAAGGATAAATATTATGACTAAATTTTAAAAGTGAGGGTACCTTAGTACTTTTACCTAGTTGTGTCACGTAGTGACATGCCCCAAATAATCTCTATAGGCCCCCAAATTAGCCAGGTTATATCGTAATAAATAGGGTTGCCAACAAATTAAATTCCGTCGGATATTGGCCAATCCGATAAGGTTAGGGTTAAGGCATATTGGAAATACGATATCCGATAACATCCGACGGAATCCAAAAATCGCAATCCGCTTCTGTTAGGATAAGCTATCGGATAACCGCATATTATTCCGATAAAATCTGGTTTCTCATAAAAAAAAATCTCATAAGAAAAAGATCCGAAAATACTTAGGCATACCAATCTTCTGACAAAAACTATACGATTGCAATGGCCGCGGCTTAATGGACGAGCACAATACCAAATTCTATAACATTATCCAAGGAACTACACTTCTACTGCAGATCATTAGTCCTAGAAACAAAACTCGGGACAATGATAATAACAATGAAGATGATTATAAGGATACAACTTCTTTGTCAAGAACAACAACGTCGTCATCGTCGAAGACTAAGATTCAATTGCATATAAAGATTGAATTAACAAAGAGAAAGTTTAAGCTTGAGATGGAGCCAAGTGACACAGTAGGATGTCTGAGAGCGAAGATTCGTGAACATGAAGAACTTCCCATTACTCGACTCGTACTGAATTCAGGTAACGCTTTAAGTGATGATAATAAAACATTGAGTCATTATGGCTTGATGGCATATTCTAGAGGTAATAACAGTGTTTGCCGTGATCAACAAGTGCATGTAATTATCAAACTTTATAATCGAACAAAAACATTTATACTGGTGAATTCGCTTAGCATTAGACCCTTAATTCAATCATCTCCGTTCTGCAAATGGGTTACCCAATTCAAACATCAAGATCAACCAACACCACAAATCCATTATCTTGGCATCATCTTGAATTAGACAGCCCCATATAAGACCAATCAAGCCAGCACCCAACATGAATTAACAAACTCATACACAAATTCGACTAGAACCCAATTCGAATCTGTGTTTAGAATCCCTAATTTAACCCATCTTCATTCACTTCCAATCTCTACAGCTACCACTGTTGTTGCTTCATTTCCCTGTATATAACCATTAATTCAAACCAGCCACCAACACTGAAGAAAACCCATTCTTCTTCTAGCCCTAGCCAACAACACCTGATCTAACTGAACTGACTCTCTCGATATCTTTCTCTTTCTCCCTCTCCTGCTAAGACTAATGAACATAAGTTACAGAATTGATAGAATCAAGTTGAATCTCGACAGATAATATCTAGGGTCGGAAAATACTAGTACACCCCTGGGCTTATCGGATGTCGGATATTAGCCTAACTGAATCAGCCCAATCCTATTCCGATAGGGTTAAGTGGTAAAATCCGATAAGATATCCGGTTCCGAAATCCGAAATCTGACAAATCGGATTAAATCCTATAGGATGTAGGACATTCGGAAACGGATCCGACTTGGGAAGTATATTGACAGCCCATAAAGGATGTAAAATAAAAACAGATATTAACAAAGGACTCGACAAAAAACTGACATCGTAAATTACGCAGAGCACCACTAAACCAGACCCTAAAATGGAAACTTAAACAAATCGAAAAAAACAGAACTCTATATTCCCATTTTCTGTTGTTCTTGTTCGTCGTCTTTCATGGACGTAGAAAAACCCTTTTTTGTTACTATCTGCTGGAGTAATTTCACCAGACCATCATACACAGTTTACTTCTTAATCCTCACAGTCATATCCATTTCCATACTTCAGATTAGTTCAAAATCATCTGTTTTTCCATCAACATGGGTTATCGGTTCTTCCAAATCAGAATCAGAAGAGAAAACAAGTTTTTTAACAGACCCAGGAAGTTGTTCCTGGTTTTACAAAAATGAAAAATCACCCAGAAAAATGGTTATGTCTATTAGAGATTTTGGTGGGATTGGTGATGGCAATACATCAAATACAATAGCTTTTAGAAAAGCTTTGGAATATCTCAAAAGATTTGATAAGAAAGGTGGTTCACAACTTAATGTTCCAGAAGGAAGATGGGTTACTGGTAGCTTTAATCTTACTAGTAATTTCACTCTCTTCTTGGAATTTGGTGCTGTTATTTTGGGTTCTCAGGTATTCATATTTTTTAAGTTTTTTCAATCTGGGTTCTTTGAATCTTAATCCTCTGTTCAGTTTCTTTAATTTTATCTTGTTTTTGAGAATCTATATTTGATTGATGAGGAGAACAGAATCCAGAGGAGTGGCCAGTGATAGAGGCATTACCATCTTATGGAAGAGGTAGAGAGAGATTAGGAGGAAGACACATAAGCCTCATTCATGGTGATTCCCTCTCTAATGTTGTCATTACAGGTAATGTTAATTCCTCTGTTTGAGATTTCATTTACTGATTTGCTTTAGTTAGCTTATCCCTTTTAAAATAAAAATAAAAACTATACCCTATGATTTACAGTGGTAAATCTATGATCTACTCATTTTTCCCTTGTGAAGAGTAAATTATAATGTTTTTGGCATGGAGGATAAGCAATTTTTGTGGGTGGCAATTCACAATTATGTTGATTGGTATTGCCATTTATTGATTAGATCCAACTTTATTAGATTATGGACTTGAGCTTATTTTGTATGTATGTCATGAGAAGACTTGGATGGCTTTCGTCAGCCAGTAAGCTCTAAAACCTTTCACATGTGATCCACAAGTTCTGTATTACAGTTTAATTGTCAAGCTCGTGATAATGAAAGAAATAGCAACCACCAATTAAGAAACTGAATGTTTCAAAAAAATTAAAAAGAGAAATTCTTTGAACAGAGTGCTCATTGTGGAACTTGGAACTATCGTTCATGTCTAGTTCTATACGATCGACCCATATATGAAGGGAATTTATTTATATTATTGGATGGAAGAGAAAGAGTTTATATGAACAGGAATGACCTACGCCTGTGTTTTTTAAAAATGTAAAACATCTTCCTAGTCTAATTCCTGATCTTTGCACGCTAGTGAACACCTTTGATTGCTGAGTGGAAGTAAAAAACTAAAGAAAAACTATGAGGGGTATCTTAGTTTATAATGCCACTTTCACATTTTCTTTTACTAGTAAAATCACATGAGAAGCTCTAAAACGTTAATTGCTTGTACCAGCATCACATGTTAATTATCCTTCCTTAGCTAGGCTCAAAACAATGACATAGTAAAACATAGCTCAAAATTTTAGTTCAACTAAGCATTGAATTTTAGGTTCCTAGTTTTAGCTATGAAGTGGTGATTGCATAAATTTGTTTAGCTGGTAAGATCAATACGAGTAATGAACGACTTTGCCTTTTTTTTTTCACAATGTTCATTCAACTATAACTGGTTTTCATAGTGAGTGATGTGGTCCCAAGACTGACCAGCATATTTTATATGGTCCCAACCAGCATCATATTGAAAAAGCAAATATATGTACTCGGATATTGATGTTTTATGGGTTCACAGGAGAGAATGGAACCATTGATGGTCAGGGTAGGATGTGGTGGGATCTATGGTGGAACAGAACACTGGAGCATACGAGAGGCCACTTAGTTGAATTAATGAACTCACGCAACATCCTCATCTCCAATCTCACTTTCCGCAACTCTCCTTTTTGGACCATCCATCCTGTTTACTGCAGGTATTCCTTCTTAATAACTATTTCTTCTTTTGCTTTATTTGAAAAATAGCTGTTGGATTGATTGTGTTATTTTTTTACTTAAAATGTTTTCTTTCGGGATAATCGTACTTACGGGCTCTGTTACATTTGGCATTCTAGTGTCAGGTTTCCAACTTATATGTTACAGTACCGTATAGATTAATAAGACTGCTTGGTTAGTAGTCTTAAAAGTGAAAACGAGTTTTCGGTAATTAAAATACTGTTATGCATATCCAAAAGCAGGCTTTTATTAAGAGAATTTTTTTGTTGATTTTAAGTAATTGTGAGAGTCGATACATTTCGGTGATTTCACCAAAGTTAATCTTTTACATTCATACTTCATAGAGTTTGCACTATTTTTTACGGTTTTGTATCGAATGAATTAATTTTGATTACGACCTCTGCCATTTACATTTTTGTACAAGATTTTGTTTATCCCATGGTTTAAAAATAATGGGCAGCGGATATGTTCAAGATATTAGTACCATTCCTCTTCAGCAAATAAAACACTTACAATAAAAATCAATTGTTTCTGTACCTTGTTTTTTATTTGTCATTGCTGATATTCAATTTTCGTTTCAGCGACGTTGTAATCAAGGGGATGACTATACTGGCTCCTTTGAACTCTCCCAACACAGATGGTATAGACCCAGGTTAGAGAAATGAAAGGGTTGAATAAATTACATTTTCTTTTACCTTATCTGTTTACATTTACAAGAATAGTTTTCGATTCATTCAAAACCACAGATTCTAGCACAAACGTCTGCATCGAAGACTGTTACATCGAGAGTGGTGATGATTTAGTTGCAGTGAAGAGCGGGTGGGATCAATATGGGATCAAAATGGCTCGTCCGAGCTCGAACATTGTTGTTCGGAATGTATCAGGTACAACTCCCACTTGCTCTGGTGTGGGAATTGGTAGTGAGATGTCTGGTGGGATTTCAAATGTACATATAGAAAACTTACATGTTCGCAACTCAGCCGCTGGTGTTCGCCTGAAAACTGACATAGGCAGAGGGGGATTTATAACCAACATCACCATAACTAATATCACCTTGGACAGAGTAAAAATACCTTTTAGGTTTAGTAGGGGTGCTAATGACCACCCTGATGATGGGTGGGATCCCAAAGCACTTCCCACTGTGAAAGGCATCTACATTAGTAATTTGGTCAGCATTGACACTTTACGGGCACCATTATTAGAGGGAATAGAAGATTCTCCCTTTGAAGGAATTTGTATGAGGAATATTAGTCTTTTAGGGTTACGTCCATCATTAAAATGGCAGTGCGAATTCGTTAAAGGTTTAGCTGTTCAAGTATCCCCAGAACCATGCCAACAGCTTCTGAGTGACAACAACAGCTCTTCATCCTGGTGTCTGGACTCAATAGGATTTCGATAACCAACTTAAACTCTTGGAGACAAGATTACATTAAAAGCGTGTTTGGTAACATATTCATCTTGATCCAGTTGGGTCTAGTATTGGCAGGCCAGCAGGATTGTCGCACAGATTCGCGCACTTATGAACAAGGCTGGATTCATTTGATCTACTATGTTGTTTGAAGAGGGAGGAAGACATTCATGCTTGTATATTTGCGGGATTTAGTATTTGTATACTACAAAGAGATCTTCAAAGGTGCTCAGTTTCATTTGCTTTGTAACTGATTTATGATTCATAGGGTTTCAGAAAAGTACATACCATTTTTTTTTACACTGTAAAAAGTCCACTAGACATCACAACAAATTTTAATGAAGAGATATAGGTGTTTTTTCTTTTGAAATTTTGCGTTACTGAGATATGTTTCTTTCGTATTTTACTGTTTGTCAGACTGGTATGTGCGTAGTTTTCCTGTCAGAAATTTCGAAACTAAACATTTTTGCAGACTTTTAAAGTCACATTTGATGGAAACAGAATGGCATACTGAGAAAAACATCTGATATTAAACTTCAGCATCAATGGGAAAATCAAGTATAGATAATTAGATACACGTTGAAGAGAGAAGAGAAATGGCGATTTTATGTCATCACCATTTCCAGAACACATTAGAACCACATTTGAATTTGTCCTTGCCTTCACATTCCACCTTTAAGTCCTCAGAGAGGAATGGCACGTTCTGCATCACCATGAGCGAAACACAGAAAAATTAGACATAGAACAGTTATGAAGCGGAGCTCAGACAGTATAAGATTTTCGATAATATAAATACCTTTCGCTTGGCTAGATCTTGGCACCCAGTGAAGTTCTCTGGGAATTTGCAGGTACCGAACTCAACAGTGTATGCACGTGCAAAGTTAGCTCCACTGGTGGCCAATCTCTTCTTGTCATTCAATTCCTGCATAAGGACAGTTCGTGTTTTGCTAAGTTCAGTAAGGTACTAAACCTGGGTAGTTTGTTTCTATTTCGAAAGATACATATTAAGTTTTAGCAAAGCAACTGATATCTAATAACAAAATTTGGCAACCTGAGATGAAGCTAAAATAAGCAGACAATTTAGACATTATGTTTTCATCTTCAAAAAAATAGAAGTCACTAACCTTGTTAACTTTACTCCTCTCGAGGTATTCATCGATGATACCGGCGTTGGCAGATGTGGTGGAGATGGTTGTAGATAAAAGGACAGCAGCCAAACCAAGAAGTACAGCTTTTTTTCCTTGATCTCTTTGTCCCTCAGTGACATTAGCTTTGGCGCAAATTTTCATGGACTTTTTAGAGCCTGAACTGATTGGAGCGACTGAAGAAAGCTTCAAATTCGCTTCTGAGGATGCAACTGCAGCGCTTGAGATTGCATAGTTGCAAGCTAACACACTTGAGTTCATGGAAGTTGCCATAGATTCAAAGCAAAGAAAACTCTAACTTTACAATATTCTAGTAAGAAAATTTGGCTAGTTGGAAAAACAGACTGAAAATATAATTGCACAGAGGAAGTCTGGGGTTGGCAGGGGTGTTGATGAATCTGTTTTTGGTTTTGGATGATGTGTGGGTGCAGAAAATATTAAGTTTGTGGTTGGAGCGTGGATAAGGTTAGATTTCCTCATGTCTATTGGCGACTCTTACTGCTTTCTTTTGTCCCCACAATAATCCAATTTTTTTCTGGCCAATATTTAACGTTAGTTTGTTCCAAGGCGGGGTGGAAATTTTTTTAAGAGGGGGTGTTGCTATCATACAACAAGTAAATAATTTTTAGAAGGAAAGAATTTGCAAAGTAAATTTTCTTTTCATTCAAACTTCTGAGAGTTATTTTTACTTCAGGTTGCCGGACACTCTCTAAATTAGCTCGCAAGATAGATAAATTTTGTCAGGTCATGCCTGAAGCACAAACAATGATCTTATGTGGCCAAGTTTGAAGTGTCAAATATTGCCTTCGACCGGAAAGGCTTGCCACCAGGGTAGTTGTCCTTTCCTCCATTGGCAGCCAAGTGCCCATGCCAGCGGTGGATTAAAATGAGCCCTAATGATGTGATCGAACAAATGTTCCAAAAGATACTTTGCCTTTATTGAGCAGGTTCTTCGCCCGTTCATAATAATCAATTATACTTCTGATCTTTTCGACACTTGTACTTAGCAGATAGCAACAAATTGTGCTGCCAAAACGTGGCACACATTCTCCAGGCTTTCTACATCTTATCCCCTCTGAAAAATATTCTCCGTGCATGCACAACATGTCATCGTGCCATACAGTTTGATCAGCCACGTAACAAATTGAATTCACCGTGGCACATGCTAAGCTGTCTGCGCATTTTGAAACTCATATATAAGTTTAGTCTCTTCTCCTCTCCAAATATAGTCCAAGTTCCAGCTTATCTTTAAATTTTGAGTTGTTTAATCAGAAGTGAAGTAATTTGAGCTAATTGCAATGGCATCAAGTGATAAAGATGTACCAGAGAGTATGCAATCCTTTGAAACACCACCAACAGTACCAGGGAAGCCAATGTCAGTAGGTCAACATATGTTAGACAAAGGAGCAGCTATGCTTCAATCGTTGAAGCCTATTAAGATGATGCAGCAACATGTATGTACCTTTGCTCTTTATAGTCACGACATGAGTCGTCAGATCGAAACTCATCACTTCGTCACTCGTATCAACCAAGACTTCCTTCAGTGTGCTGTTTACGACTCTGATTCTCCCTCCGCTCGCCTTGTCGGTAATTTTCTTCATCCTTGTAGTCTTTTTTCCAGTGCACCGGTAAATATTTGGCTAGGTACTGACACCACCGGACCGGGGTGAAATTTTTCTATTTTCTAATTTACCAATGATTAAAAAAACTTCTGTCTCCTTAGCAGTTTAGTTGAGTTAACGAGTCTGCTATACGTACAGGAGTCGAATACATAGTATCAGATCGGATCTTTGAAACTTTACCAGCTGAGGAACAGAAACTGTGGCACTCTCATGCGTATGAGGTTGGTCCTTAGGATTTACCGATACACCATTCATAAATACTTTTTCATGTTGGCAGAATCGGTTTACTATCTGGTGACTCAGTCAGTCCGATTCGTATGCATTTGTTATCCATTTGTAGCTGTTCATTACTTCATTACGTGTTTTATAGGGTTCTGACTTCGGTAAATAAATTTTAATCGGTTTAGATTAAATCTGGCTTGTGGATGAATCCAAGGGTTCCAGAGATGGTACAATCGAGAGAACATGAAAATCTAACAAAAACATATGGTAAATTTTGGTGCACATGGCAAGTAGATAGAGGTAAAAAACCACTCTAATTGAACTTTTTTTGGTTAATCTTGTTTTTTGCCATGCAAGAGATCCAATTTTTTTTTGGTGAAGATATTAATTATGAGTAATTTTAAGGTGATGTGCTTCCGTTGGGTGCACCATCCTTGATGATGTCTCCACAAGGAGTACCCACGGGAATGGTGAAGCCAGACTTGGTGCAGAAAAGAGATGAGAAGTACAACATTTCAAGTGAAGATCTGAAGAAATTGAGATTGGAGATTGCAGAACCAGAATGGATCAACCCCAATGCGGATATATGGAAAAAGACTGGGAAAGGATTTGCTGTTGATATTGAAAAGACCGAAATGAAATGCACTGTGCCATTCCCATGATGAATGACTAGGTGAAAAGCGTGGATGCTGATCAAGAAGTAAAATGATAATATGTAAACATATAGCGGTAGTTGTGTTTAGCAGTGTATTGTGTGTGTGTATGCTCGAGTGGTTGTAGCCTGTTTAAACTTTATTTCATCCTAGGATCTTTTTCCTTTTTGTGGATATTATTGTAACAGCAGGAAATCCCACAGTTACACTCGAATTAGTTGAAGTGAGAATTCTAAGACATAGTTATGAGATTTCAAGCCAAAGTTCTTATTATTATTAGAAATATGATGATGATAATACAAGAGCCAAATGATAAAACACCAACTTAAAATCTCTCTCGGTATGCCTTGCAAATTACTCGACCCCTTTTCCCTAGCTCAAGGTTCGTATTTATAGGCAAATGAGAAAGTGGAGTACAGCTCAAAATTACTTCGCGGATAGTCACATAATTCTCATGACAAAGGGGAGTACACATAATTCTACTTTTACTTTGTCAATCCAATTAATTACGTCAATCCTATTGAACCAATTT
This sequence comes from Papaver armeniacum, assembly GCA_023531295.1. Taxonomy (NCBI): domain Eukaryota; kingdom Viridiplantae; phylum Streptophyta; class Magnoliopsida; order Ranunculales; family Papaveraceae; genus Papaver; species Papaver armeniacum. The sequence continues at coordinate 365,954 of JAJJWW010010511.1, read as the reverse complement.
TCAATAAAGTTTTTTCCTTACTTTCGCCTGGTCGGGACAGCTGTTCGCCGAATTGGACAACTAGTCTTTCTTTCTTCGCCAAATTTAGGGCTGCACATGGCGGGTATGGGCGGGTATAAGCTAAAACCAACCTCGCACCCACATACTGCGAGTTTTTTTTTCATAACCAACCCCGCACCCACAAACAGCCCGTTTTTTTTTCATAACCAACCCCGCACCCACAAACAGCCCGCCCGCTGCGGGTAGGGTGGGTTTGGGTTTAAACCCGCTTAGGGAAAGTTATGTATTTTTTTACTCGGTTAGGGAAAGTTATGTAATCACCAACGTTCTGGGAAGCCAAAGTCCCATGGAGCACAAATGCTAAAGTTAAGAGATAATATTGTTAAGTTGAAGGGTGTATTAGATGGACTAGAAACCGATTTGCACATGGTGAGATAAGGGAAAGGTCCAGTGCAGTTGGATGCTGATGATGGGAAATCAAAGAAGAATTTTACCCTCCAAGTGTGAGATTGATTTTCTCTTAACTTATTATTATTATTATCCTGAACTGAGTGCATAATGATATTGTTAACTCATGTTTGTGCTTATTGAATTTCAGATTGGAGAGGAAGATCAAGCAGACACTTGAAAAGATTGAGAAAACTAAACGGGACATGGATTTGGGACATGGATTTGAAAAAGGAACTAAGAACCATTGCGTTAGGCACATCTAAGACTAATTATCTTGATCCTAGAATTTCAGCCGCTTGGTGTAAGCGGCTAAGCGCCATGAAGTCCCAATTGAGAAGGTAAAGGTTCAATATTGCATCTAATTGGACGGGTAGGATTAGATTTATCTAATGGTATATATTTTGCGGTTTTTTGGGCGGGTATGGGCGGGTATTAGCTAAAACCAACCTCGCACCCACAGACAGCGGGTTTTTTTTTTCTTAACCAACCCCGCACCCACAACGGGCGGGTTTGGACAAAACCCCACGGGTTTAGCGGGTACGGGCGGGTTTGGGTATCATGGGCGGGTCTTGTGCAGCCCTAGCTAAATTGGACTAGGACAACTAGTCTTTCTTTCTTCGCCGAATTGGACAACTAGTCTATCTTCGGCGTGTCTTCTTTTTTCTCGCAATTTGGAGATTTAGTTTTCAATAAAGTGCTTCTGACAACTTATTTGACCCTTCATAAATGCTTTGTCCCCGAAATTGGTAATAATATCTTCTACGAGATCTGGTTCGTTGGTTGATTTCGTTCCTTCTCGTTGATACATGTGGCGAGTAGGTTTTCTGTACCTACATTTTGCCTTTTCTCTTGTCATTCGAAGGACGTGAGTTACAAAAAGAGAATCTGCATGACTTCTATAACTGCCACGGTCTCCTTGATTCCCGCTTCCCAGATTCCCAGGTTCTCTCCTTTTGACTGGCTAACACCGGTTTCACTTGCCTTTGCCGGTCATCTTTTCCCTAGCTATAAATATTTCGGATGATAGAGAAATCCTTTATTTTCTTCATCTTTCCTGCTGCCGTTGCTACTGCTTCTGTTCCTGTTTCTCAATCTTTTTCCTTCATCAACCTTTTCTTCTCTCTTTTCGTTTTCTTCTACTGAAATCATGGCTCCCAAAAAGAATCCTTCACCAACAACCTCTAAAACTTTCGAGGAATTCCAAGAAGACTTTAAACGAAAAGGTCTTTCATTTTTCCCCGCTGTTGATTCTTCTGTTGGTCATCCGGTTGAAGCAGTAAGGAACATGGAACTGAACTACCGATGGATCGACTTTGATTCTTGGTCTGATAACAGAGTTATCATTACGGCAGGGCAGCTGAGGGCTGGTCTAACCTTCTGGTAGGACTCGAAAGAAGCCTATGACTATGTCTAACTGCAAGTGCACAATGTCGTTATGCAACACAGGGCAAGCACAGGTCGATCCACAGAGACAAGGTGGGTGTAAGTTGAATATACGTTCTTACTAATACTGATTCGAAACAAGAGTAACCAAAAAGGGGGTTTTGTTGCCGAAACGGCTAGATGATGGTAGTGATTGAAATAACAAAAGCGAAAGCAAAGAGTAATCTACAAGCAGATAAATAAGGTGTTAGGGCAGTCAAATCCACCGTTTAACCTACACTAAGTCTATTCAGTTTCAATACTATTATTGTCCCTTATAATGGATACCGGTGGTATTCCTCCTATCCAGGGCAGTTTCAGGAGGATGGTTTAGTGTCACTAAGATGATCACTAATCCTAGTATTAGTTGTCCTCTCACAAAACAAACTAACCGCTGATCAATCACTTAGATAATTAAACAACCCCGATATGGAGATTCTAATCACAACTAAAGTATCCCTCCAAAGTACTAACTTTCTGATTAAGGCACAACTAGTCAAAGGATCGAACAATCAATCAATTAAGCATGAGTTGCAGCACAATCAACATAGTGATATTCTAACTACAATGGATATATGGCATACACTGTGAAAGCAAAATGATAAAGGATTAGATTATATTTATCCAAAACATTATAACACAGCAAGAATAATATCAATACATGAACCAAACTTAGCAATAGATTAATGGTTTCATCTAAACCCTAACTATGAAATTAGAACATCATGGAGATAATAAAATCAAACATGAACTACTGCTTGGTGCACCGGCTAATCCGGGCATGAATTTTACACATAACTCTCATCCCTATTTATACACAGTTTCACTCAATCCCTTAAATTTAATAAATTAGAGAACCACCACTTACTCAAAACGTGTTTTCCGACAAACCCCCTCTGTAATTCTACCTACAACTCATGATTTGATGTTTGTTTTTAGCTATTGAAGATAACCCTAGCCTTATCTCTCTCAACCATAGCTTCTAGGGTTACTGTTTGGGAAAAGAAGCTAAGGTGGAGATAGATAGAGACTAAGAATTGATTGATGGCTATTGAGAAGGTGGGTGATAGGGTGGCTAAGCTCAGAGGTGGTCGGGGATGATTGATGGAGGGATGGAGAGGTGAAGTTTCTACAGAGCTTGGAGAGAAGATGAAACTGATGTGAAGGAGTGTTTGGCTTCTGTTCGTACAAGGGGAAGAGATATGAGGCGCTTGGGTGATAGGCAGTTGCATCAAACATTGATGCACCGGGTTAGGATATGGGTTAGGGTTCTTTCACTCCCTCAGGCCCAATGCTTCTTCAAAGCTAATGTTTCAAGCCCACACCCAGTTTTGAGTCTTGCAAACAACATTCTTCACTTGCGGATGAGGTGCAAACAACATTCTTCATTTGTCGTCTCTCTTCCATTGTCACCAATTCTTTGCCCTTTTGGCTCCTTAATTCTTCCAAGCTTTATTTAATACCTAAAAACACAAAATTAATTAGTACAAGTATTGATTCTTGAAAACAAAGGAAATACAGAATTTGGGATAATATATGATTTTAAAGCGCAAAAGATGAGTTAATTGCCAATAAAAGGTGTAGAAATAGAAATATGCAATATTTGTCACTCATCACCTTCCCGTTATACGACCCAGCAAACCCTCTTTTCTACGAAGTTCTAACCAAGGTTCAACATGCTATTTTCCAGCTGAGTGGGAATCTGATTCGTCTCCTGAATGAGTTTTTGATTCGCTCGAATGGTGGGCAGTCTCAGATTCCGAAGTTCGCGAAAGAATACGAACCTTCGGACTATACATCTGATTCTTTTGTGGCTAATTACGGCGTCAAGACCTTGATTACCCTTGATTACCCATAAATATCAAGAATGGGCTATTCTCTTTATCGAAATACTTTGGAAAATCCATCCAAGTCTTTGCTTTTGGATTTAGATCCCAGTGGTTACACGAAGAATGATCGTCTTCGTTGGTCTAACGACGAAGATTGGATGATGCACCCTCTTATTGTCGAAGGTTCCTATATTTGGGGCATTAAAGCTGATGGGAGTCTTCACACCGGTTCTGATCCCAAACATAGACACTTCGCTGCTTATGAGCCTCGGAAACTCAAAATTTAATCCAGTTCGGCTAGTATGGTTACGGGCTCCCTACTTAGAGTATGAAACCCTTCTATAAAGATGACACCTAGCACTATTCAAAATTTCCTTTTATTAAAAACGGTTAATGAATAATTAGTTTTAACAAATTCCTAATTTTTTGGTCTTACCTTTTTAAACGTGATTCCCATTTATTAAGATTAACCAGTTCTTTTTTTTATTTTTTTATAAGGATTTTTAGGATGATGGTTAAGTAGTCAAGAAACTCAACAACAAACCAAAAAAATAAAAACAAACGCCTGCCGTTCAGCTCAGCTGGCAGGATTTACAACGAGCTGGTGATGAATTTAGTTTCTGTAACCTAAACATGGATACGATGTATCAAATCCATTGTTTCGTTGACAATGTAAATACATATAGTGATCAACAAGTTTACATCTCATCTTATAGTCCAAATCCTTCAATTCACATGCAAGCACCATCCAGTATGCGTAATAAATATTATTAAATGAATACATAAGAAAGAAACAGGCTATGTCTCCAACATTAGCCCTTGAAATCATTAATATGCATAAACCATATTGGGGAAGAGAATGTATGGAATTTTGTAAACTAAAACATAAGAGATACAAAGAAGTTTCATACAAAGTCTAATGATTGAGATCCAAAGATGCAGAACTAAAACAAAATGTATCATTCCAATCGAATCGAAACTACCTCTCTACATGTAAACTAACAAAGTAAATTCAAAGGATTATGAACAAAAGGTATTAAAAATGAATCCAGATGGAAGACATTATAAATCAACTTATCCGTTGTTTCCATTAGCGGTAGAGAGGTGCCAACACCAAGACTAGAGGTTGGTTGCGAAACAACAAGACCTGCTTGACGAACAAAAAGTAAAAGTAAAATGAAAATATATTTATTATTTAGCAAAAACCAACAAAGCAAATAAGAAAGAAAATATATACTACCTGAATGTCTTTTTTGGGTGCTCTCTTGGGAGTTTTTTTCTTGAAAGCTATATCCAATGCCGACTTGTACTTACCATCCTCTTCACCTTTCTTCTTCTTCTTTATCGGCGGATCCCTAATTTTAGTTTGTTCATCAACATTCCTTCTTTTGGCTTTGGGACCTTTGACATTACCAACTTGTTTAGTTTCATGTTCTTGGCACTTTGTTGCCTCTGTTTCCAAAGTTTTCTGGTAGACGATGAGTTCTTCTGTACAAGCAGCCAAATGGCGTCTTACAATGGAACTAGACTCTTCATCTATGGACCCCTTCATTGCAACAACAAGAGCTGTATTTGCTAGGTCACTATAACGCACACTTGAGGATTCATTGTAATCTGCTACTATTGGAGCCCCCAAATTGTCAACAATAATACCGTCTCTTGCTATCATAGTCCACCTCTTAAGAAAGTAATTAGTAGGAATCTCTGATATTTTCCTCGAAAGAAGTACTCGCAATGCATGAACACATAATATGCCTGTAAATTGAAAACCATTGCAACTACACTCTACTTTATTTTCTTTTTTTATCAAAATGCACTTTGCGGTCTTTGTCATTCTTGAAGGGAACTAGCATCTCCACCTTATGAATAGAAATCAAATCATTTTCACTTTCAATATGTTCCAAATAACAACCAATTTTTTTAAGCTTGTCTTGAAACATTTTGAAAATTTTAGAAGTATATATCTTGAATGCTTGCCTTTCGAAAGGTATTGCAGATACTAAAACAGGTTTAGTAATTTGCTTACAACGATAATCTGCTTGAAGCTCTTTCTCCCTCCAATTCATATTCGCTTTCTCATATTGCATTATAAAATCATTTATGCGGAGGCTGGAGTTCACATAACCCTTAACAAAACTATTAACACTTTCACTTCTTTGTGTTGATGTCATTCCTGCACAAAAATGTTCTCTTCCATACACAGGAGCCCATTTCTCTCGTAAAGAATACAAGTTGGTTAACCATTCATTTTCAGACAAAGAGTACTTTGTAATCATAGAAACCCAAAGTGTCTCAAACTCTTCTTCAGTCTCAGCATTGTATAGGCAACTTTGAAAATCTTTTGCGAAATCTGTATTAGCTGCATAAATGTGAGAGAGATGCTTCGCTTCATTCTGATATATGTGCCACAAACACAAGCGATGATGTGTATCTAGCATAACCTGCTCTATAGCATTACCAATTGCTTGGGCTTGGTCTGAAAAAATAGTTTTTGGATGTTTTTCGGACATTGCACTAAGAAATGATTGGAACGCCCAAACAAATGATTCCGTTGTTTCATCTACAAGTAAGGCCATCCCAAATAACACAGACATTCCGTGATGATTAACACCCACAAATGGCGCACATGGCATGCTGTATCTATTAGTCTTAAATGTGGTATCAAAACAAACTACATCTCCAAAAAATCCATAATCTATTCTTGATTTTGCATCTGCCCAAAATAAGTTGCATGCTTGGTCGTTTTCATCCACTTGTACTTCATAAATAAAATCTGGATTTTCTTTCTTCATACGCCTGAAATAATTTAAAGCAACTTGAGCATCCCCTTCTTTGTATATCTCCCTTCGTCTTTTCTGAAACTCGTTCTTGCAATCAATTTGGGTAAAGTTCAAATGTTGTGGACCACCAAGTTCACCACTCATAATACCAAATATCTGAGTTGGTCCACAACCTCCAGAATGAAGTGATTCCATAAATTTAGCTTGTTGCGGCAATATCTTCCTTTGGGACCTTAGAAGATGTGCCTCTGTTGAAACTACAAGTTTGTGATTATGTTCTTCGATGAATTTCGTTACAACAAATTGATCACCCTTAGCAATACACTGAATGCGTGCCATACATCCTGTACGCATATCTAGGCGTGCCTTTTGTGGTGTCCCTTTACTGTGTCTCTCTTTAAAACCTTGTTTTGAGCAAAGGATGACCCTTTTCCGAATTTTATCATCTTTTGTACGTTTAACAACACCTCTACGAATACTAAAACCAACTCTTCTGGCATACTGATTGTAGAACTCATACATTTTCTCCTCTGACTGAAACACAGTTCCTTTTACGCGTATATCATAAGCTAATCTGTTATGTGAACTTTTTTCTAAAACTTCTTCAGATAATAAGTTATGTTCATCAATTACATCTATTTTATCTGAACCAACATTAGAAATCACTATCAAAATAAGTTATGAAGTCATTATCATCATAAAGTAAAATAGTTAGGGTTTTGATTACCTGCAATATCATCGTCACTGCCTTCCGACTCTAGTTCCCATTGACCATCATTGCATTGATCTAAATTATTGGAATTTTGATCAACTACTTCTTCTGGTATGAGATTAAGATCCCACTAATTAATACATTCTCTTCCCGACATCGATTTCACAAGTATTAATGTTTTTTTAACAAAGAAGACGAGTAAGATTTTTATAAAGAGTAATGTATTTCTCTAGGGTTAAAACTGGTCACGTACAGAAAGATTTTCTAAATTTTTTCTTATCATTAAATATATTTTATTTTTTTCTTTTTAGGAAATCTGGTTAATCTTATAATAAATGGGAATCACGTTTAAAAAGGTAAGACCAACAAATTAGGAATTTGTTAAAACTAATTATTCATTAACCGTTTTTAATAAAATGAGACGTTAAATAGTGCTAGGTGTCATCTTTATGGAAGGGTTTCATACTCTAAGTATGGAGCCCGTCACCGTACTAGCCGAACCGAATTTAATCATGGCTTTGTTATTTTAGTATCCCACACCTGATCCTGGTTTGATTAAGGCTCGTCCCAAGAAGTTTGAACGTGCCTCTGTATCTCCTATTCCTGATCATGTATTCTTATATTCTCTACTTCGTGATTTGTTTTTGGGGCTATTTCTAACTTTGTATTTCGCAGAATGATCGCATCAACCCTACAGCTGCTTCTGGACTTCCGAAGCGTACTCGTAGGACGTTGAATCTGGCTGAGCTGACGAAGGTTAAAGATTCCAAGCCCTCTTCGAGCAGAACAGTTCCTCCCTCTTCGAAACAGCCCCCAACAGGATGAGGCCATTAAGTCTCCTGTCATTGATTCTTTGATCTCATTTTGCACTGATACTTTCACGGCACTTGACCAATCTGCAATGGAGGATGCTTCGTTGGCTTGGTCTCTTAGTCAACATGCTGCTTTGATGGCTTTGGTAAGATTTTGTCCTTTCCCTCTTCACTATTTTGTGGACTTCTGTCTCATTTTCTTTCAATACTTCGTAGGAGTTCAACCTTCATTTTGCCAATCTCGTGGAGACTAGAGCATCTCATGAGAGGTTGAAGGGTGCTAGAGTTCGTATCCAGGAGTTGGAGAAGGAGCTCGCTGATGAAAAGAGTTTCGCGAACAAACTGGAACAGATACTTGGTGAACTTCGCGGTAAGACTTCTTACTTTTATGTGCTCATCCTTTGCCTTAGTTCTACCTTTGTTATGTTCTTATTTTATTTTTCATCAAGCTCGTTGTGTGAAACGTCAAATGGATGCAGCCGAAGCAAAAAACTTGGTCGAAGATATTCGTGCAGAAAATTTGAACCCTACAACCCAAATTGATAGCTACAGGACTGAGACTGAGATTTTGAAATAAAAAATAGAAACCCTTTTCTTGCAAGTAGATCGTATATCTATTGAGTGTACGATTACTGAGGAATTAAATCTTCATTTACACAAAGAGAATGAGGGTTTGAAACTCGAATTAAGACGGGCTGGCAACTCTCTCACAACTTTAAGGAACCTTTATTGTGCGTCCAAGAGCTCAATTGAGCGATTACAAGAAGACAAGATTCGTATAATCAAGAATAAAGATAAGACTGAGGTTGACCTTCGCAAATCTCGTAACGAAGTAGGTTATCTGAAAATTGAGAATAATCGTTTAAAGGATGAAGTGAAGTTTCTTCTTTCTCGCTTGGAAAATATTCAATGTAAAAGACATGTCAGCTCCTCTTTGAACATAAAACAGGCCAAGTCTCGCAAGGGTAAAGGGTCTATTGTTATTGGTATTGATGATAACATTTCCCAATCTGGTCATGGTAAGGAATGGGATGAATCATACCACGAGATATGTTCCCAACTTGAAGCTGTGAATCTAGAAATTTTAAGGATTGATCATTTTAATGTGGATATACAACAAACTTTGTGTTCCATTATCTTTCATAAGGAAGGTAGTTTTAGATATTGTAGATGTCTTTCTTGTTCATTTAGTGATTCATTCATCGTGTTTTTCATCACTCTTATATTTCTCGCAGATTCTGAACGAAGCTTGAATAACCGAATCATCCACCTTTCTCGCGAGAAGAATGAGTATGCCAAGGAAATTTCTGAGCTAAAGAAAGAGGTCTCGGATTTGAACGAGGATATGAATAAGATGAAGAAGGACGCTAAGAAGGTTGCGAAGATGACTCGGTGTAACGTTGAGGCTTCTAAGAAAAAGCTCCTTAATGATTTCTGTCACAAACATGGGCTGCCTCACGAACCTCTTGATCTTGTGGAATTCTCTGAAGATGAACCATCTGACGATGAGAAGACTCTGTCTGACGAGTAAGATAATGACGAGGATGATGGTAGTGACGAAGAAGCTGAGACCGAAATTCTTGAAGGCAAAGCTTCTGTTCCTACGAAGTAAGCTAACAAACCTTCATCTTCGGCAAATCCTCCAAATCAGCCTCAAGATGTTATCACTGGTGAAAAAGAAATTATAGGTGTCGTTCCTTTGCAGAAACAATCACCTCTCCAACCCTGATTTTCCTTCCAGTTCTTATGGATTTTCACTTTGTTCTTTTCTGACATTTCACTTTAATCTGGGCGCTCCCAAGCTTGGGGGCAGAATATTTTGTATCTCTTTTTGCCTTTAATCGTCATGTTTTTGGCCATCATTTACCTGTTTATTACACACGAAGCTTCTACCACATGTTTGGGATAATGTAGTTAATATGATCAATGCATATATATATATATATATATTGTATAATCATGACTTATAAACTGAAGCAACTTATCATGACTTAGATTTATTTCAACATATTATATGTTTGCTTTTAAGGCTAACGCGATATAACTCATTGGTCTTTGCTACTTGGGGCTCATAGGATTAAGCTCATTCATGGAAGCAAAAAATACTAAATCTTTCCAGTTGTTTATGGGTAAAAATCGTTTCTGCCGATTTCGGTAAATTCGGTAGGTGAGTGAGAAACTGGTTCAAACCCTAAACAAATGTGCTGCACGTGAGCACTTTATAGATTCGAGAGATCAATCGCATAAGTCCGGCCTAAACCAAGAAATGGCCGTTCCAGACTTGCTTCGGTCACAAAGTGGAGGAGAAGGGTTGATTTGGGGAGGGGAGCAAAGAAAGGTGTTGAGGAGAGTAGTATCTCGACTTGTATCAGAAAGTGAAAGCTTAGGAAGCTTGCAAGAGATGAAAGCTTTTTGGGAGAGCTTGCAAAGTTGCCTTTCTGAGAGTGTAAGTGTAGTATATTTCTCCGACCGAGACTTGTTGTCAGGTGGAAATAGGTAAGACCTATTTATACAAGTCGAGTTTGAAACGTACCCTGGCCTCATGAAGGAAGAGAGTAAAGGGTGAAATAATGGGAGGAGGTGGTAACCGCATGGTTTAATGGGCGAAAACGTTTTTCACCATTATTTCCTCTTTTATTTGACCGCTTTATTCCTTTTCACGCTTTCTTAATGTGAGCGTAGTGTACGGCGCATCTTTGTGACCGCCAAACCAAAACCCTAAAGAAGCATCCCCAGTTTGTGTTGATGTCTCGAGTGTTGGTTGCATCTTGAGTGCAAGTGGCGCTGCTAGTGGCGCGTGTGGCATGTGCCAATGGCATGTGCGGAATTCCTTGGTGGTAGTTTGCACGGTTTGCAAGTTGGGCTACCAGCGTGTGTGCTTGGCATGTGCCAATGGCATGCGTGGCCATTAGGGCCGTGACCTTGATAGGGAAACTAGCTAGCGAGCATGTTGGCATGTGCCAATGGCATGCGTGGCCGTTAGGGCCGTGATTTTGCTAGGGTTAGGCTACCGCGAGCATGTTGGCATGTGCCAATGGCATGCATGGCCAGTTAGGGCCGTGATTTCGCTAGGGAAACTGGCTAGCGAGCATGTTGGCATGTGCCAATGGCATGCGTGGCCGTTAGGGCCGTGACCTTGATAGGGAAATTAGCTAGCGAGCATGTTGGCATGTGCCAATGGCATGCGTGGCCGTTAGGGCTGTGGTTTTGCTAGGGAAACTAGCTAGCGAGCATGTTGGCATGTGCCAATGGCATGCGTGGCCGTTAGGGCCGTGGTTTTGCTAGGGAAACTAGCTAGCGAGCATGTTGGCATGTGCCAATGGCATGCGTGGCCGTTAGGGCCGTGGTTTTGCTAGGGAAACTAGCTAGCGAGCATGTTGGCATGTGCCAATGTCATGCGTGGCCGTTAGGGCCGTGACCTTGATAGGGAAATTAGCTAGCGAGCATGTTGGCATGTGCCAATGGCATGCGTGGCTGTTAGGGCCGTGGTTTTGCTAGGGAAACTAGCTAGCGAGCATGTTGGCATGTGCCAATGGCATGCATGGCCGTTGACCTAGTTGCATGTTTTGCAAGCCTAGGGCGCTATGTTTGGCGTGGGCCAAAGTCATAGCGACTTGGAAATATGGCTTGCAACACGTTTTGGCATGTGCCAATGGCACGTGCAGCCATGTTGACCTAGTTGCAAGTCTTGCAAACCTAGGGCGCTATGTTGGGCGTGGGCCAAAGTCATAGCCACTTGGAAATATGGCTTGCGACACGTTTTGGCATGTGCCAATGGCACGTGCAGCCATGTTGACCTAGTTGCAAGTCTTGCAAACCTAGGGCGCTATGTTGGCGTGGGCCAAAGTCATAGCGACTTGGAAATATGGCTTGCGACACGTTTTGGCATGTGCCAATGGCACGTGCAGCCATGTTGACCTAGTTGCAAGTCTTGCAAACCTAGGGCGCTATGTTGGGCGTGGGCCAAAGTCATAGCGACTTGGAAATATGGCTTGCGACACGTTTTGGCATGTGCCAATGGCACGTGCAGCCATGTTGACCTAGTTGCAAGTCTTGCAAACCTAGGGCGCTATGTTGGCGTGGGCCAAAGTCATAGCGACTTGGAAATATGGCTTGCGACACGTTTGGCATGTGCCAATGGCACGTGCAGCCATGTTGACCTAGTTGCAAGTCTTGCAAACCTAGGGCGCTATGTTGGGCATGGGCCAAAGTCATAGCGACTTGGAAATATGGCTTGCGACACGTTTTGGCATGTGCCAATGGCACGTGCAGCCATGTTGACCTAGTTGCAAGTCTTGCAAACCTAGGGCGCTATGTTGGCGTGGGCCAAAGTCATAGCGACTTGGAAATATGGCTTGTGACACGTTTTGGTATGTGCCAATGGCACGTGCGGCCATGTTGACCTAGTTGCAAGTCTTGCAAACCTAGGGCGCTATGTTGGCGTGGGCCAAAGTCATAGCGGCTTGGAATTTGGCGTTGTTGCCATGGTGCGCGAGGGTGCGGCTTGGTTTGGCATGGTTGCCATGGTGCGCGATATGCGGCTTGGTTTAGCATTGTTGCCATGGTGCGCATATGCGGCTTGGTTTGGCATGGTTGCCATGGTGCGCATATGCGGCTTGTTTTGGCATGGTTGCCATGGTGCGCGATATGCGGCTTGTTTTGGCATGGTTGCCATGGTGCGCATGATATCGCGGCTTGGTTTGGCATGGTTGCCATGGTACGCAAATATGCGGCTTGGTTTGGCATTGTTGCCATGGTGCGCGATATGCGGCTTGGTTTGGCATTGTTGCCATGGTGCGCGATATGCGGCTTGGTTTAGCATTGTTGCCATGATGCGCGATATCTGCGGCTTGGTTTAGCATTGTTGCCATGGTCTGCCTTGATATGCGGCTTGGTTTGGCATGGTTGCCATGGTGCGCGATATGCGGCTTGTTTTAGCATGGTTGCCATGGTGCGCGATATGCGGCTTGGTTTTGGAATTAGGGTTACGTGTTGAAAAACCCTAATGCTGGTATTTTGAAAAAATACCCTATTAATTATTTACACACAGTTGAATGCTCTTATTTAATGTGTTGCGGGTAACACTAGGTCATGGGGTTTTACGATTTTACCCCTTGTCTAAAAACCACCATCAACATTAAGTCCCCATGCTTAGCTTCGGAACAGGGCTTTGTTGCGAGGTAAGCATAAGATGGTGACAAACTATTAACAATAAACCGTAAAGAAAATTGAAAGGAGGCTCATCGACCTTTTATAAATAGGATTTGGAATCCTTGCCTCTGAGTCGTTTTGCACAAGTCGGGAGGCGGCACAATTGGTGGGCCGGATGCGGCTTAGGCGACGCCCGGGAAGTTGGCGTGAGTTTGGTAGCGAGTGGGCTAGGCGGTGGGACCGGCGCACTGGTGGGGGCGGTCCAACTTGAAACCATGCTTGCGGGCGTGACTTGGGCGGCATTTGAGAAGTCGCAATTGGTGGGGGCTAGGTCCAATCTTGGAAACCATGCTTGCATGCGTGACTTGGGCGGCATTGGGAAGTCGCAATTGGTGGGGCCGGTCCAATCTTGGAAACCATGCTTGCGGGCGTGACTTGGGCGGCATTGGGAAGTCGCAATTGGTGGGGCCGGTCCAATCTTGGAAACCATGCTTGCGAGGCATGACTTGGGCGGCATTGGGAAGTCGCAATTGGTGGGGCGGTCCAATCTTGGAAACCATGCTTGCGGCGTGACTTGGGCGGCATTGGGAAGTCGCAATGGTGGGGCGGGTCCAATCTTGGAAACCATGCTTGCGGGCGTGACTTGGGAAATGGCGTGTCTTTGGCTAGCCCGAGTGTGCTAGGCTGGTGAGACCGATGTAAACAAGGAGGGAGTTTCTTAGATAGCAAAGTTTCCTTATCTTGCTTTCCTTCACGTGCGGCCTCAATTAGGGCATTATTCATGCTAAAATCAGGAGCGTTATGTCTCTCATTGCTTCCTTTCCCTTTTTAAGGTTCCGCATTCATATCCAAAAAATAATAGCATCGTCTCCTCGTTTGAGAAAAGGGTTCTTCTTGTTGATTCCCCTTTTCCTTTGCTTTCTTAGGTGCGTTTTCTTCTTCTTCCCCCTTTTTTTTTTTCCCATCCTCTTTTTGTATGCGTGTAGACGGGATGGAATTTGATCATCTTTCCATTTCTTTGCGTGTATGATGGGATCTTCCGAGAGACGGCCGTGCCTTTAACCTTTTGGGAAAGGACTTCAGAATCGGCGGAGATCGATCTTCTTCTCTTGAGGAGGTATCGGTCGGGGTTGAATCTTTGTTCCATGAAGCTAATGAAATTATTAAGGACCTCCCTCCCATCTATCCCCACGAAGAAACAGGTGCATGTTCGGACCCCCTTGGGTTCACTGGACGCGGAGGAGAACGCCATGGTTCTCGATTTTGATGTGGATGAATCAACAGACTTTCTTCGAAGCGTCAATGAGAAAACTTTCGAAAGAGCGTATGATAGGAGCGAGACAACCTTTGAAGTTGATGCCAAAGGTGTTATTGACGATACTCTGGAGGCGTCATGGTGGCGTATCTTTGGAATAGTTGTCGGGGAGGACAACTGCTGGCTGCTGTGGGGTACTGCTTCGGGATGGGATGTTAAGGTTGCCGCTTGCTAAAGCCATTGAGTGGAACCTTTGTTGCCCGAAGGATTCTTGGGGAAAATGCTTGAAGATAGCTTTGCCCGAAGAGACTTGCGCTCCGTCCTTCGAGGGCTAGTTCCTCCTTTTGTTTTTTTCGTTAGGCTGTTTAGTTCCCCGATGTTTTTCCCTTCTTTTTTTTTTTTGTAAACACATCTTTCCCTTCTTCTTCATCGGTAAACCTTTTGCTTCATATATATATATTTTTGAAAGGGGTTGTGGTATGATGGCTCTGCAATGGTTTTGGGTTCTTCGATGTATTTCTACGATATCTCGAAGGATTCGCTCGGGAAGAGATATATTTATTTTATTATTATTTTTTTTTTTTTTTGACAAGAGGGTAGATCTCCGGGGAAAAAATACAAACGGTGTATTCATCCCTGGGGAAGTACGGCTATTAAGAGGAATGATTCAAAGGAAATCTTGAAAAGGGGAGTGATTGGGAAATACGACATTTTAGGGATTGGATTCCTTGAGCCATCGCGAGTGAACTATCACGCCTTCCCGGTGTGTCGGTATTGATGAGCTTGCAATATCCTCCCAAAAAGGGTATCCGCAACCCGGGTATAGCTCGCCTTCACCTTCCTCGGGCAAATCCATCTTCTTGTCATCCTCCCAACTTGAAACGAGCTTTCCTTAATCACTATATCTCCGATTGAAAACGGGTTCGGACGTCGTGTAACCATTTGAGCCTTGGCTTCGTTGGCTTCGCCGAAGCTTCCAAGCTTCTTGCAAAGTGTTCGAATGGTCCGGCTCCCCATTCACATTTTTTGACGAGCGTTCGTGCTCATTGTTGCGCGAGTCCCCATGACGGAATGGGGAAAGAAAAGGTCGGTTGCGAAAAGGTTGCTCGGTCGAGACTTACTTGCATTTGAAAATCATGGGCTAGCGCCAACGGGTCCTCTTCGGACGCTTGGGTTCCTTCAATAGCTCGTTGATGTGATAACCCGTGGGACGATTTCTTTGGGAATCCCTTCGGGCGGGGATGTCGGCGAGAGGGTGTACGCCCGATTTGCCTTGTTGTCGAGTGCCCATAAGCGTCCCAAAATCATGTCATGATCTAGTTCTTTGACGATGTGGAACTTCTTTGTGCGTTATAGCATCTCCTATCTCGATCTCTAGGTTGATGTAGCCATGCGCGTTCAAAGCCTCTCCTCTCAAGCTCTTAATCACAGACGGGAAATAGGTAGCGTCTTGCTTTGTAAATCCGGCTGCCTTTAGTGTCTTGAAAGTGATGATGTTGTGGTCAGAGGTCGTGTCGATGAGCGTGTCGTAAGTTCGGTACCTCTTAAACGGGACGTGGTCGGCGGTCCCAGTTCTCCACTTCGCTTGTTTGGGAAGCTTGGGCCCTTGGCGTGGATTCCGAGGGGAGAAAAAGACGTTTGCGGATACAACACGATTGAGAGCTGCGAAAATATCTTGGCGCCGAACCTTGGAGAGATAGAGAATTTCGCATATATGTCGCATCATGGATTGCACGATCTCGTGCACGGTCCCCGGAGGAACCGCAGTTTCTTATTGGGAGTGGGTCTCGATGCACTCTTTCGTCTCCTAGCTGGAGTTCTCCTGCTTCTATCCTTTCCTTGAAAATATGCTTTAATCTGTTGCAATCGCTAGTCGGGTGGTGAACGAACCTGTGGTAATGGCAGTATTTGGGATTTGCCATCTCAGCCTCAGTTGGTGGACGTCTAGGCGGTGGCGGTCGATGACATCATCTTGAACCCGGGCTTCTAGGAGGTCAATCACCTCCTCGATGGGGAATGGGAAATCAAGGACATTTCCTTCGGTCCCACGATGCTTGCACAAGAGTTTTAGTGGCGATCTTCCGTGCGAGGGCTCCCAGTTGCGCCGGCGCTTCACGTTTCGGTGGTGGCTCGTAGTTGCGGCTTTCCTTTTCCTCTTTCGTTCACTATGTTCACGGAGGATGAGCCAGCATTAAATTGTTTCTGCTGATGAGGCGCCTACTCCGCGAGTTTCGCGTGCGTCTTGATTCGAGTTGGCCTAGTCCTTTCCGATAATCTTTGGTCTTTGTTGTTGCGAGATCGTCGGCGGCCTCATGGAGTTCGGAGAATGTTTGGAAACGCAAGTTTGCTAGCGGGCGCGGTAGATCGGGACCATACCATTGATGCACGCGTTTACCAATTGTTGCTCGGTCACGTTTGGGTCGTGGCGATCGAGTGCTTGAACCACAGAACCTTTTGACGAAATCATTCGGATGTTCGTTATCCCATTGTACATTCTCCCGAGGTCGAAAAGGTAACTTGTTCGAGACACGAAGAGATACTTCTGTAAAACGCGGTGACCATGCTACTCCGGTTGGGAATGCTTTGTTCGGTGGGATCTTTGTTGTACCATGTATACGCCCTTAGGTAAGTGATTTTGAAAATTCCCTTAAACGAAGAACGTGATTATATTCATGTTCACCCAAGGATTCCGAGAAACGAGAAACATGTTCGCGTGCATTCCGGTACCATCATACGGGGGTAAATTGAGGGGAAGAGTACCCCCTTGGGAGAGGGATTCTCTGTATTTCGGACGGGTAAGGGGGTTGGTGATGATGTACATCGAACTCATCATGTTTGATTCGGTCACGTAGGAGTTGTTCCAAATCCTCCCTCGTGACGAAATCTGGTGGTTGATTTCTCTCCAACGGGACTCTAGTGCGAGTTTCTTCATCCGCGGAGCGTGCCCTGTAGGGTGCCGGCGTCAGGTTGTTGGAGATGTTTCTAGGCGTCTACGGAGGATGCGACTCACGGGGTAGTCGCTCTGTCGGGGTTTTGAGAAAGGTGAGCACCTCCTTTTGTGTTGAAACCATGTCTGCAGGCTCGCGGCGTCTCTGTCGTTCCATCAAATCGGCGATGGTGACGTAAGGGCGACTTCCTCTAGTCCCTCCGGTCTCTCGTCCGTCGGCGGGGTAATTGGAGCCTTAGTTGTCGGAGCGCCATGCTTTGGAAGAAGCATTCGGGGTCGCGGTGGCGGCCCTAGCCACAGTATTTGGGGGCGTGACACTGAAGTGATATTCTCGTTAGTGATTAGAGGGTTGTGCGGAGATGCTAGAGGAGGCAGCGGCTCTGGCCCTGGTGATAGGCGGTGTTACACTTGAAGGAGTGCATTCGATGTTGCTGTTGTCAGTTGGTGAAGTAACAATGTTATGGGGGGAGACGCCAACATCAGCGATTTAGAAACAACAGACTTAGAAAAAGAAAATGAACTCGTAGAGATGAGTGAGGATGAACCCGACTTAGAAGAATCAATTGACCATTTTCGGGAATCGGATGACCTTGAAATTAGGAAGTTGTGACTAGTCTTTCTAGAGACACTTGAAAACTCTAAGTTTGGGGGTGATTATCATTCTCCATGTGCTTTAACTCTTAGAAAGGTCCCTCACTTGGGACTTGACATATGTGCCTCAACCATTTTAAAGATTATCTTCATACACGTTTTCTGAACCTAGTGATGTCCATAAGGAAGTTCGATTGTTAAAAACCCATCCTCTGGTTGATGTGGTTAGCTCGAGCTATGATACCCAGTTGATTTTGTTTTCCCACCAAATATTTTTCAACCAATTGTGGGAACGTATAAATTTCAGATGTGTCAGTTATTAAGTTTTGAGACTAAACCTAAGTACTTTAGGAAATTAGTATCGACACATTTTATTATGATTGACCGCCAGTTTCATCATGGTCAATTGTGTGAGTCAAAACTGATTGACCTTAAGGATCCGCAATTATTCAGGTTATTATTATGTGCTTCTAAGTTCTTATTTGAGTTTTTACAGACTTTACAACTTTGATCCTGATCTTAACATTGAGGAATTCCGGCCAAGAAAATATTTTATTTGGACCCGGTTATAGAACTTTGAACTTTGAACCACGGCTAGATGTAGTTGTCTTAAACGAGAAACTAGACAAGGGTGTGCTTTATTTGTTAATTTTCTTGGCGGGTTGCGATTCCTTTTATCTGTGATAGCTCTATTTGGTTTTGATGACCCACGAGATATTTCGGCTATTACTTTATGATTTTATGAGGTGACTAATCCCTTCTTAGTCTGGCTGAAGACGTTAAACTTAGCACTTCTTGGGAGGTAACCCAATATTCATGCGACACGGTAATATCTTTCCTTAACTCCAATATTCATGCGACACGGTAATATCTTTCCTTAACTCTTTTACTCCAAATGGTAACAGTTTCTCCTTGTTCATGTTTTTAATTTTATCTTTAGAACATTGAGGACAATGTTAGATTTAAGTTTGGGGGTATGGGAGAAACATTTTAGTTGCATTGTTAAACTCCGAGCCTAGAAATTTATGTTTATTAAGGATGGCACTAACCAATCTAAGTGGATGGAAGCATTTTGGTTGTAGGAGTTGAGGAACCAATCGATTAGATGGCAACATCTAAAGAGTCTATTCATAAAAGCACGGAGCTCGGGTGTTAGAAATAACATGATAGTTTCACCATATCTCGTTGAGTCCTTTTCACTTCTGTTTTTATTTTATTTTGTTTTTAAACTATGTTTCTCTAAGTGATTAGGTGGGTCCCACGATTCAAGTTGTTAGCAATGCTAGGGTGAATTAGAGTGATTGAGATACCAAAAAAAAAAAAAAAAAAAAAAAAAAAACAACAAAAAGTGAAAAAGTGAAAAAGAAAAAGTTGAAAAAAGTTGGAAAAAAAAAAAAAAAAAGACTAGACCAATTAAACCAAACGGAATAAAATTAACACTTGGGAAAAGCAATATGTTTGTTTTTTCCCTGTCTCAAATCGCCTAAACAAGCGTGGAATGCAGGATCCACGGGAACTATCATGTAATCTGCGACAAGAAGCATGCGCTTGGATCCAAAAGATCTAATCATGCGATTAATTAAAAAAAAATATTAATGTTCGGTGAATAAATCGACCATTGGTTCCCTTGTATATGCCGGACGTGTTGATCTAGAATTAGGATTGTCGACCACTTTGGTTCCCTTGTATATGCCAGTTGTGTTGATATTAGTCAGACCGGTATCTCGGTCCATTAGGATAAGTTCATTTTGGCGGAGGCCTTGATGAGATATGGGAAACACTGTTCACTTAGTAAACATCAAAAACATCTATGTTTTCTCTATATCCATCTTCTTGATCTATCCATGTGATTAGTTTTGACTCCGGGTATTGATGTCCATAGTGCGACTATCTGAGTAGAGCTCTTGTGACTTATATATGAATTTTAGTATCTTTGAGTGCAAACTCGTATATAGCAATTGGAATTTCGCATCGTGGTACTTCCTCCATAGTCAATAAGTATGCCAACCAAGGAGATTCTTTAGTGCCTTCCAAGGTTAACGTAGATAGTTAGGGTCTGAGAGTAAAGGTTTTGTGGGTACACCTCTGGTAAACCCTCCCGAGACTATAACTCGGCCACTAGGGCCACCTAGGGGTTTAAAGGCTTATTGCATACGCTAAATGCAATCGACGATGCCTGCGAAGGTGAGTTAGGATTTTATTTTCTATTTGATTTGCTCGAGGACTAGCAAATAATAAGTTTGGGGGTATTTGATAGACACATTTTTGTCTAATATAATCTCGATTCTATATATTGATAGTGCTCATTTTTGTACTTATTACGGTGTGTTATATGTGTGTAGGTATTTTTGGCCAATAATCATTTTTGGAAAAATCGGCTCGAAAAGTTGTCGAAAAGCGCACCGGAGGAAACTTGCTATTCGGACTCCCATTTTGGATAAGGGGTAACCTAATTACTAAGGGCACCCCATTTCCAGGCGATTACTATTTGCACCCCATCGGAGGATAGGGGAGGTTATCTTCAAATTCAAATTCACAATTTGGCGGGAAAACAAGTTCACTCACCGGCGAGTTTAAGGTTGGGATTTGGACGTGTTTTAGGGTGATTCAATCATTGAAATCACTTGTAAGGGACATGTTCGAGCTAAACAGACATGGTATGGTCGATATATTTGATCCGATTGGGCTAGAACCCGCGTTAGAAGGAAACGAGTGATAGTTCTCTCGGGCTTCTGGAAGAGATTAAGGCCGAAGTTTTGATTGGATTTTTTCACGGGAATGGACTGGTAGGCTGTTATGTTAAAACAAAAAGTACGAGAGACTAATATACTCGATAAAACGGGGTTCAATATTTGGTTTGGAGTTAAAACGGGGAAAGATATGTTTCTCGGCAAAACGGGGCAATGGAGAGTACGGGATTCTCGTTTCTATATTTGGGAAGTTTGTGAGGATTTCGGAAGTATATCTTATATTCGAGTTCGACTCTATCAACAAAGGAGTTTTTACAATTCGGGAAGGCGTGAACGAGAAGAGAAGCCGTGACTTTGGGCGAAGAAAAAAAGAATTTTATCGAGTTTTAATCGTCTTTGGATATAAATAGAGTTGGATAAGTCGGAGAAGGGGGTCGAGACTTTGGGGGTGAATACGAGCTACGTGAGAAGGCGGGAGAGAAAGAAGGAGTTGCGAGAATCATATCTGCTGCTGGCTGAGGAAGGAGGAGACGAAGAACATTGCACCAACAAAGACATCGCGATCTTGCTACACCATTAAACTATCGTTTTTCTTCGGTCTTAAAACAATTGTAACAGATGAACTCTGCAGTCTTAAAACAATTGTAACGATGAACTCAGTAACGCCAATACGGCGTTCAGATTCTCTGTAATATTATTCCTCTTCAATTAAAACACCTTTTGAGCCATGTTTCTATCTTTTGGGTGCGTTTTGAGCATGAGGAGCTAAACCCCAACACTGGGACGACGGAGGAAGCCATATTTCATGCGTGTGGTAATTATATTTAATTCTTATATGACTTCTTGCACTTGATTTAATTGTTTTATGATTTTCACTAATTAGTTGTGATTTCGTTTGATGATGTATGCTTAGTTTTAGTACTTTTGATGCGTCATGCTTGTGATTTACAATTAATCTTTTAAAAATCTACCTTGGCAAAGAAACAGAGTCAATATTTTATTATTATTTGAGCTATAATTGTCTAGAATAAATATATGAAGCGCATGAATGAATTTTATGGTGAAATCCGAAGTCCCAGTTCTCTCGACATTTGTGACAAACTTGTATATATATTTTCTTGGTTTTTCGTATTTTCTTAAATCGAGTCTTTACAAGTCTGAGTGAACGACAATCTTTCTTACCACTTTTTACTACAACTTAAAAATCACATCAAATTTTTGGCGCCGCCGACGCGGACTTGTATTTAGATTTGTTTTAGGTTTATTTTTCTTTTTATTATTTTTTGTTCTCTTTTACGCCTTTGGTATTTTTCGATTCTTTTCAGATTTGGAGCGAAGCTACAAGGAAAGAAAAAGAGCTATAAAAGGAAAGCATCGCCAAAGAAAGAAAGAAAAGAGGAGTCCAAGGAGTGAAGAAGAAGATTTTGTATATAGTTATTTTGTATAATTTTTAGAAAGCTGTAAATAGGGTTGTATTTTTGTAATTTTTCTTTTTTTATTTTTGGGACACTTTTTGGACTTTATTACATGGGACTTGGACATTATTTTTGAAACCCTAAGGAAGGGTTAAAAATTAAATATAAACTGTTTGCAGGGAAGTACGACAATTACGATACTGTCTCGGCCCTCGGGTTCGTACACTGACATCGGAGTCGGTGGCCTGAGTCGCCTTCAACGGTTCATCGCCGTGGTACGGGAGGTAAGACTCTATCCACCCACGAATCCCATTCAGTGGGTTTTAATTTTGTGTGACAACTCACACCCCTGCGAATAGAATGTCGAACTGGTATAATAATAGCCAATACAACGAATATCCGATTGAGTTTCAAACTGGACGTTACTACTTTGACCATAGTGTTAATAGTGGTTGGGAACATCAGCCTTTTCAAGGTTATGGCTCATACCATGATGAGCCCAATTACTATCCACACACGCACGGGTCATACGAGCAAAATTCCTATAATTCCTCTCTACTAGAGTCCGCACGTAAGTTAGCTGAGTCGACACAAAAGTTACTTGAGTCAACACGTAGTTCAGATGAGATTAATAACTTAGTTTTGGATGAAAGCAATGCAACGTGTGAACCTTCTTTCCTAGATCAAATCAGGATGTCATGTGAGTCGACTCGAGAAAATGTTGTTAGAGGCCCGTGGAAAGAAGCTGCTCAAGATAGTCTTAATTTCCAATATAGTGTTTCCAATAGTACCTTTGAAAATGAGGATAGTTATTTGCATAATCAAGATGACGAGGTTAGAATTGGTAACACTACTTTAGATGAGGTTCGACCATTTTCATGTTATTACAATGATGATTATGATGAGGATAGCGTTGATGAAGAATTTGAAATGAGTAGGCATAGTGATCAGGAATTTGTTACTCCAATTGAGCTTAACAACGATAATATTATTTCTACTTCGAATCCAAATAATTTTAATAATTATTCACCTATTCAAAAGGACGAGGATTTGACTAGAGATACCACCGTTTTAGACGAGGTAGTATTTCCTTATGATTACGAAGCTGATTATGGTTTAGAGGAACGGGTATATTTTGAGTCTAGCGATTTAGAAACAACAGACTTAGAAAAAGAAAATGAACTCGTAGAGATGAGTGAGGATGAACCCGACTTAGAAGAATCAATTGACCATTTTCGGAATCGGATGACCTTGAAATTAGGGAAGTTGTGACTAGTCTTTCTAGAGACACTGAAAACTCTAAGTTTGGGGGTGATTATCATTCTCCATGTGCTTTAACTCTTAGAAAGGTCCCTCACTTGGGACTTGACATATGTGCCTCAACCATTTTAAAAGATTATCTTCATACACGTTTTCCTGAACCTAGTGATGTCCATAAGGAAGTTCAGTTGTTAAAAACCCATCCTCTGGTTGATGTGGTTAGCTCAGGCTATAATACCCAGATTGATTTTGTTTTCCCACCAAATATTTTTCAACCAATTGTGGGAACGTATAAATTTCAGATGTGTCAGTTATTAAGTTTTGAGACTAAACCTAAGTACTTTAGGAAATTAGTATCGACACATTTTATTATGATTGACCGCTCGGTTTCATCATGGTCAATTGTGTGAGTCAAAACTGATTGACCTTAAGGATCCGCAATTATTCAGTTATTATTATGTGCTTCTAAGTTCTTATTTGAGTTTTTACAGACTTTACAACTTTGATCCTAGATCTTAGCATTGAGGAATTCCAGCCTGAGAAAATATTTTATTTGGACCCAGTTATAGAACTCCGAACTCAACCACGGCTAGATGTAGTTGTCTTAAACAGAAACTAGACAAGGGTGTGCTTTATTTGTTAATTTTCTTGGCAGGTTGCGATTCCTTTTATCTCGTGATAGCTCTATTTGGTTTTGATGACCCATAGATATTTCGGCTATTACTTTATGATTTTATGAGGTGACTAATCCCTTCTTAGTCCTGGTCAAGACGTTAAACTTAGCACTTCTTGGGAGGTAACCCAATATTCATGCGACACGGTAATATCTTTCCTTAACTCTTTTACTCCAAATGGTAACATTTCTCCTTGTTCATGTTTTTAATTTTATCTTTAGAACATTGAGGACAATGTTAGATTTAAGTTTGGGGTATGGGAGAAACATTTTAGTTGCATTGTTAAACTCCGAGCCTAGAAATTTATGTTTATTAAGGATGGCACTAACCAATCTAAGTGGATGGAAGCATTTTGGTTGTAGGAGTTGAGGAACCAATCTGATTAGATGGCAACATCTAAAGAGTCTATTCATAAAAGCACAGAGCTCAGGTGTTAGAAATAACATGATAGTTTCACCATATCTCGTTGAGTCCTTTTCACTTCTGTTTTTTATTTTATTTTGTTTTTAAACTATGTTTCTCTAAGTGATTAGGTGGGTCCCACGATTCAAGTTGTTACCAATGCTAGGGTGAATTAGAGTGATTGAGATACCACAAAAAAAAAAAAAAAAAAAAAAAAAAAAAAAAAAAAAAAAAAAAAAAAAAAAGTGAAAAAGTGAAAAAGAAAAAGTTGAAAAAAGTTGGAAAAAAAAAAAAAAAAAAAAGACTAGACCAATTAGACCAAACGGAATAAAATTAACACTTGGGAATAGCAATATGTGTGTGTTTTCCCTGTCTCCGTCATTTAAACAAGCGTGGAATGCGGGATCCACGGGAACTATCATGTAATCTGGCGACAAGAAGCATGCGCTTGGATCCAAAAGATCTAATCATGCAGTTAATTAAAAAAAAAAAATATTAATGTTCAGTGAATAAATCGACCGCTGGTTCCCTTGTATATGCCAGACGTGTTGATCTAGAATTAGGATTGTCGACCACTGGTTCCCTTGTATATGCCAGTTGTGTTGATATTAGTCAGACCAGTATCTCACCCATTAGGATAAGTTCATTTTGGCGGAGGCCTTGAAGACGGATATGGAAACACTTGTTCACTTAGTAAACATCAAAACCATCTATGTTTTTCTCTATATCCATCTTCTTGATCTATCCATGTGATTAGTTTTGACTCGGGTATTGATGTCCATAGTGCGACTATCCGAGTAGAGCTACGTGACTTATATATGAATTTTAGTATGCGGAATTTCGCGATCGGGGTACTTCCTCCCGTAGTCAATAAGTATGCCAACCAAGGAGATTCTTTAGTGCCTTCCAAGGTTACTCGTAGATAGTTAGGGTCCTGAGAGTAAAGGTTTTGTGGGTACACCTACGGTAAACCCTCCCGAGACTATAACTCGGCCACTTAGGGCCACCTAGGGGTTTAAAGGCTTATTGCATACGCTAAATGCAATCGACGATGCCTGCGACAGTGAGTTAGGATTTTATTTTCTATTTGATTTGCTCGAGGACTAGCAAATAATAAGTTTGGGGGTATTTGATAGACACATTTTTGTGTCTAATATAATCTCGATTCTATATATTGATAGTGCTCATTTTTGTACTTATTACGGTGTGTTATATGTGTGTAGGTATTTTTGGCCAATAATCATTTTTGGAAAAATCGGCTCGAAAAGTTGTCGAAAAGCGCACCGGAGGAAACTTGCTATTCGGACTCCCATTTTGGATAAGGGGTAACCTAATTACTAAGGGGCACCCCATTTCCGAAAGGACACTATTTGCACCCCATCGAGGATAGGGGAGGTTATCTTCCAAATTCAAATTCACAATTTGGCGGGAAAACAAGTTCACTCACTGGCGAGTTTAAGGTTGGGATTTGGACGTGTTTTAGGCCGATTCAATCGTCGAAATCACTTGTAAGGGACATGTTCGAGCTAAAATGAGACATGGTATGGTCGATATATTTGATCCAGTTGGGCTAGAACCCGCGTTAGAAGGAAACAGAGTGATAGTTCTCTCGGGCTTCTGGAAGAGATTAAGGCCGAGTTTTGATTGGATTTTTCACGGGAATGGACTGTGGTAGGCTGTTATGTTAAAGCAGTACGAGAGACTAATATACTCGATAAAACGGGGTTCAATATTTGGTTTGGAGTTAAAACGGGGGAAAGATATGTTTCTCGGCAAAACGGGGCAATGGAGAGTACGGGATTCTGTTTTTATATTTGGGAAGTTTGTGAGGATTTGGGAAGTATATCTTATATTCGGGATTCGACTCTATCAACAAAGGAGTTTTTACAATTCGGGGAAGGCGTGAACGAGAAGAGAAGCCGTGACTTTTGGGCGAAGAAAAAAAGAATTTTATCGAGTTTTAATCGTCCTGTTGGATATAAATAGAGTTGGATAAGTCGAGAGAAGGGGGTCGAGACTTTGGGGGTGAATCTGAGCTACGTGAGAAGCTGCGGGAGAGAAAGAAGGAGTTGCGAGAATCATATCTCTGGTGCTTTGAGGAAGGAGGAGACGAAGAACATTGCACCAACAAAGACGAGTCGCAAAGATCGCTACACCATTAAACTATCGTTTTTCTTCGGTCTTAAAACAATTGTAACAAATGAACTCGCAGGTCTTAAAACAATTGTAACGAGGAACTCGTAACGCCAATACGGCGTTACGGATTCTCTGTAATATTATTCCTCTTCTATTAAAACACCTTTTGAGCCATGTTTCTATCTTTTGGGTGCGTTTTGAGCATGAGGAGCTAAACCCCAACACTTTGGACGACGGAGGAAGCCATATTTCATGCGTGTGGTAATTATATTTAATTCTTATATGACTTCTTGCACTTGATTTAATTGTTTTATGATTTTCACTAATTAGTTGTGATTTCGTTTGATGATGTATGCTTAGTTTTAGTACTTTTGATGCGTCATGCTTGTGATTTACAATTAATCTTTTAAAAATCTACCTTGGCAAAGAAACAGAGTCAATATTTTATTATTATTTGAGCTATAATTGTCTAGAATAAATATATGAAGCGCATGAATGAATTTTATGGTGAAATCCGAAGTCCCAGTTCTCTCGACATTTGTGACAAACTTGTATATATATTTTCTTGGTTTTTCGTATTTTCTTAAATCGAGTCTTTACAAGTCTGAGTGAACGACAATCTTTCTTACAACTTTTTACTACAACTTAAAAATCACATCAATGTGCGGAATGCCTTGGTGGTAGTTTGCACGGTTTGCAAGTTGGGCTACCAGCGTGTGTGCTTGGCATGTGCCAATGGCATGCGTGGCCATTAGGGCCGTGACCTTGATAGGGAAACTAGCTAGCGAGCATGTTGGCATGTGCCAATGGCATGCGTGGCCGTTAGGGCCGTGATTTTGCTAGGGAAACTGGCTAGCGAGCATGTTGGCATGTGCCAATGGCATGCGTGGCCGTTAGGGCCGTGATTTTGCTAGGGAAACTAGCTAGCGAGCATGTTGGCATGTGCCAATGGCATGCATGGCCGTTAGGGCCGTGATTTCGCTAGGGAAACTAGCTAGCGAGCATGTTGGCATGTGCCAATGGCATGCGTGGCCGTTAGGGCCGTGACCTTGATAGGGAAATTAGCTAGCGAGCATGTTGGCATGTGTGGCCGTTAGGGCCGTGGTTTTGCTAGGGAAACTAGCTAGCGAGCATGTTGGCATGTGCCAATGGCATGCGTGGCCGTTAGGGCCGTGGTTTTGCTAGGGAAACTAGCTAGCGAGCATGTTGGCATGTGCCAATGGCCGTTAGGGCCGTGGTTTTGCTAGGGAAACTAGCTAGCGAGCATGTTGGCATGTGCCAATGGCATGTGTGGCCGTTAGGGCCGTGACCTTGATAGGGAAATTAGCTAGCGAGCATGTTGGCATGTGCCAATGGCATGCGTGGCTGTTAGGGCCGTGGTTTTGCTATGGAAACTAGCTAGCGAGCATGTTGGCATGTGCCAATGGCATGCATGGCCGTTGACCTAGTTGCATGTTTTGCAAGCCTAGGGCGCTATGTTTGGCGTGGGCCAAAGTCATAGCGACTTGGAAATATGGCTTGCAACACGTTTTGGCATGTGCCAATGGCACGTGCAGCCATGTTGACCTAGTTGCAAGTCTTGCAAACCTAGGGCGCTATGTTGAAGTGGGCCAAAGTCATAGCGACTTGGAAATATGGCTTGCGACACGTTTTGGCATGTGCCAATGGCACGTGCAGCCATGTTGACCTAGTTGCAAGTCTTGCAAACCTAGGGCGCTATGTTGGGCGTGGGCCAAAGTCATAGCGACTTGGAAATATGGCTTGCGACACGTTTTGGCATGTGCCAATGGCACGTGCAGCCATGTTGACCTAGTTGCAAGTCTTGCAAACCTAGGGCGCTATGTTGGGCGTGGGCCAAAGTCATAGCGACTTGGAAATATGGCTTGCGACACGTTTTGGCATGTGCCAATGGCACGTGCAGCCATGTTGACCTAGTTGCAAGTCTTGCAAACCTAGGGCGCTATGTTGGGCGTGGGCCAAAGTCATAGCGACTGGAAATATGGCTTGCGACACGTTTTGGTATGTGCAAATGGCACGTGCAGCCATGTTGACCTAGTTGCAAGTCTTGCAAACCTAGGGCGCTATGTTGGCGTGGGCCAAAGTCATAGCGACTTGGATATATGGCTTGCGACACGTTTTGGTATGTGCCAATGGCACGTGCAGCCATGTTGACCTAGTTGCAAGTCTTGCAAACCTAGGGCGCTATGTTGGGCGTGGGCCAAAGTCATAGCGGCTTGGAATTTGGCGTTGTTGCCATGGTGCGCGGGGTGCGGCTTGGTTTGGCATGGTTGCCATGGTGCGCAGTATGCGGCTTGGTTTGGCATTGTTGCCATGGTGCGCAGTATGCGGCTTGGTTTGGCATTGTTGCCATGGTGCGCAGTATGCGGCTTGTTTTGGCATGGTTGCCATGGTGCGCAGTATGCGGCTTGTTTTGGCATGGTTGCCATGGTGCGCAATATGCGGCTTGGTTTGGCATGGTTGCCATGGTACGTAGTATGTGGCTTGGTTTGGCATTGTTGCCATGGTGCGCGATATGCGGCTTGGTTTGGCATTGTTGCCATGGTGCGCAAATATGCGGCTTGGTTTGGCATTGTTGCCATGGTGCGCGATATGCGGCTTGGTTTGGCATGGTTGCCATGGTGCGCGATATGATGCTTGTTTTGGCATGGTTGCCATGGTGCGCGATGATGCGGCTTGGTTTTGGAATTAGGGTTATGTTGAAAAAAACCTAATCTGGTATTTTGAAAAAATACCCCTATTAATTATTTACACCTGAGTTGAATGCTCTTATTTAATGTGTTGCGGGTAACACTAGGTCATGGGGTTTTACGATTTTACCCCTTGTCTAAAAAACCACCATCAACACCAGTATATACTTGCCTCTATTTTTTGTATTCGGGGATGAGTGTTTTGTGAAGGTGTTTATGGGTGAAAACTACCTCTGCCGGTTTTGGTAATTTGGGGTGTGTGGATGAGAAATGAGTTTAAACCTTAAACAAATGCACTACACGGGAGTGCTTGTAGATTCGAGAAATCAATATGTGCAAATCCGGCCTAAACCAAGAAATGGCGTTCCAGACTTGTTTCGGTCACAAAGTGAAGGAGATGGGGTTGATCTTAGGGAGGGAAGCGAAGAAGGTGTTGAGATTGTGAAGGTGTTGGCTATGTATGACTTGTATCGAAAAAATTGAACTGGCTTGCGGGGATATAAGCTATCGGTTCCGGTGTTTGAATACGATGGTATCAACACTTGCCTCTCGTTGTCCTGACTTGTTCTTTTTGGAAATAGGGAGGAGAACCTATTTATACAAGTCATTTGAGCCTTATTCACGTCTCTCGTGGGAAGTGAAGGAAGTGGAGTGATGGAGTAGTGGAGTTGTGTGTTAGTGTTACACGACCGGTCTTGCCCACTTCTCCCCGTCATCTCTAACCGTCCATGACTTCCTGACACGTTCTTGTGATGGCGCGTTGCACGCTGCACGTTGTAAACCGCCAGACCAATACCCCAGTATGTATCCCCCAGTTTGTGACATGATTGATGTCTGGAATATGTGGATCGTGGATCCACAAAAGGTAGCATTTAATGCTAAATTTAATAACTGCGTTATTCAGGAAGTCGATACTTGTGAAGTATCGTGTGTATTCTATGCAGGTACTGCATCATGGTGTGGTAAAGTGACGGGTGGTGATCACCATGACGCCTCACTGACCAGTTAACTCCTGACCAGGGTTGTATAAACAAGCCGGTGAAGTTGGAAGGACGAGATGATCTTTGAGACACTCATCTGCGACCGTTGGTGGAATTAGGGTTTTTGAAGAGGTGCGCAAGCATCACTTTTCAGCTTGGTCGAATCCAAGATTGGGATACAATTTTGACAGGGCCGATCATGCATGTGTGTGACGACATGACGGTGTAGGCGCCCATACCTCATTGTCTCGTGAAAGTGTGATCTGGGCCACTCAATTTGTCCGGCGAAGTTGAGTGGTCGAGATCAATTTGCAACAGAAATCTGATGCCGCAAAAGCCGCGCATCATGCCAATTTTGGGCGCGCGTTCCAAGACAACCAAGATTGGTCGGTCTTGGCCGATCAGCCATGCGTGCATACGGTGGGATGGTGTACATACCTGTACTTCATCGTCCCATAGAAACGTGATCCAAGCCACTCAATTTGTCCGGTAAAATTGAGCGGTCGAGATCAGTTTGTGGTTGGGAAGTGTGACCACGCCTAGCTTGGGCGCGCGAATCAAGGTGTACAGCCAAGTTTGGTCTTGGCCGATCGGGTGTGGAGATAGGTGGGCCCACAGTGATCGTGTTGATACTTACCGGACCTGCTTAGTCTATTCTTGGACCCTTCATTCATGCAGGAGAAAATGGACGCTCTTGATCGCGACACAAACCCTAATTAAGTTTTTCCGGCCGTGTGTCATACCCAGTTTGGGGCGCACGAATCAAGACGACCAACCATAGTTGGTCATGACCGATCAGTCAGGTATGTAGGGGGGCCCAAGGTGTTTGTGTTGACATGCTCTGGGCTCTTTGAATCTACATCTACACCCTTATCTATGCCTGCGAAGATGGATGGTTGAGACTGTTTTGCGATACATGTAATGTGCCGCAAACCCTAATTTAGGGTTTTTCGTCCATACTGCTCTGGTTTGGACGGTTTGGCAAGCTATGCCATCCTTTTGGGGAGACCGACCATGCGGGTCCCGCGTTGGGTCGGTAGTGAATATTCCAATACCTGCTTGGGGTCATGGATTCAATCTAAGCCATTCAATCATGCTGGTGAAGTTGGATGGTTTTGATCGTTTCTGAGACTGATGTGGACAGTCCAGGTCCAAACATGCTCAATCGGACTAGTATAACACACCGAGAGATGTATGCTCAATCGGGCTAGTATAACACACCGAGAGTTGTATGCTCAATCGGGCTAGTTTAACACACCGAGAGTTGCAACTGTGCGAATTATTTCGTACATGCTTCATTATTAATGCTTGAAGGTTCGTGTTGCTCTGCTGAGAACAACACTCGGTCGTCATGCCGCACCGGTAATGAGTACAGGAAATACAAGGATGGATATGCATTAATTAATAATGATGTAAATTCACAGGGTATATGGGATTGTTTCCACATGCTCCAACCTGGATGAATTTCGTGTATTTAATTTCACAGAATACTAGGATTGTTGCCAGATTCTCCATTCTAGGTGAATTATTAATGTGAAGAAGTATTCATCACTCATTAATGGCTTTATCTTTTGCAAGATGTTAGCGCATAATTTTGGCTTTTACAATTTTAGCCTTAAATGAAAATCCACCATCAACAGAAGGGAGTGCTCAAAAGAATATATAATTTAAAAGTATATACTTGCCTCTATTCTTTTGAGTAGTTCCGAAGCATGCCTGTGTTTCATCGTACGTTACATATTTTTGCCTCACTTTTAGTTCAGCTATCTTCGTTTATAATTTGTTATTCGCACATAAGTCCGAAGTAATTTCCTTTTCTTCGTTGCCTCTTCATGGTTGTTTATCCCTCCGTGTCTATAATTTTCTGCAATATCAAATATCATATCGTGATAATAATACATTACTTGTAGGAATTTTTTTTCCTTTGTTGTTATTTCCTTTTCTCTCTTTGGTGATTACAAATTCTTAGGAGGTCTTATTGTGCCTCCTAATTAAGGTCTTATTGCGCCTCACCCTGTTTTGTAGAACTTATTTGCCTCAGGGTTTTTATTTTCGCGACAAAGTCTTTGGCACCCACTACTCTTACGAGTAATGGTCCATCAACCTCGTCTTAACTTCTGTATTTTTACCTCGTCAGGATATTTCGCGACAATACGATAGGCCTATCTATTCCTGTGAATAGTATCCCCATGATATTGCCGTCTTATGGTCACGCAGCTCTCTAATCTGGAGGGTATCATCCCTTTATATTCCCCCTGATTTCCCCTTCAAGGAAGTTACCCCTAACATGCATGTTGAGATCTTCTCATCCGGTCATGTCAACAATCAGTTGTTTTTGTGACATCTTATCCCTTATTAGCCGATATGGCTCATGGTTACAAAGTCACACCCTAGGTGGGGTTTCTTTGGGACCAGGTGCATCGTAGCCAGGACTTGCCAAACGGTAATAGCCAGTAACGCTCCAGACGTTCCGGGTACCCGTAGCTCAACCGAATACGTCGACGCCCTGGTCATATTTTTGCACCCCTTACCGAAGACCATCATAAAAGGGATCCTCGGCGGATAGGTCCTATCATTGCCCCTATTTATCTCTCTAGGGTTTTCCCAATATGACGTGCGATAGGTCTTACTTAGGTGTGCCTCTTGCTCTTCGCGAACTAGGGTGCGCGCCAAAGATTGGGTACCTGGCCTCCCTAATTAAAGGTTTTGAATTTTAGTTTTTCGGGCCTTATGCCGCCTCCTAGTGAGGTCTTACTTGCATGTTGATGAGGTCTTATTTTGCCCAATTGATTATTTATTTATTTGCTTTATATTCATTCTGACTTTTGCTCGTGAATCATTTGAGGAAAGATATTTCATTAATATTTGGTTGACTATCGAGTACATATCTTCGTTCTTTATTCATTTGAAACAGCAACACTTATTTTTAGGATAATACTTTTGAAAAAGTGGGGGTACAACAACCACACCCAATATTTCGCTTAGCAATCTGTATGGACAAACTCCAATATACTTTTAAGAGAATCAACAAGATTCAATCTATAAAAAGTTTATCAAAGAGTTTTATCTCTCTTTCTCGATTCAATTCTTTCTCAAGCAAATAGAAATCTGCGAGTCTAATTGAATACAAGAGAAATCACTTGAACGGTACCAAAGACCAATGTTCAAGGATCAATCAATTTCAATCAACAACCAAAGGTCGGATTTCCAATTGATTGATTCAAACGCACAACCTGTGATATTTCAATTATATAACAAAATATAATGCGGAATAGAAATAACACAGACACCATAGTTTTGTTAACGAGGAAACCGCAAAAGCAGAAAACCCCCGGGAGCTAGTCCAGATTGAACACCGCACTGTATTAAACCGCTACAGACACTAGCCTACTACAAACTAACTTCGGTCTGGACTGTTGTTGAACCCAAATCAATCTCACACCGATTCAAGGTACAGTTGCGCTCCTTATGTCTCTGATCCCAGAAGGATACTACGCACTTGATTCCCTTAGCTGATCTCACCCACAACTAAGAGTTGCTACGACCCAAAGTCGAATACTTTAATAAACAAATCCGTATCACACATAAAAGTCTACAAAATAGATAAACATGTCTCCCACGGATAAACCTACAAGTTTTGTTCCGTATTTTGATAAATCAAGGTGAACAGGAACTAATTGATAACCCGGACTTATATTCCCGAAGAACAACCTAGTATTATCAATCACTTCACAATAATCCTAATCGACGCAGCGAAAAAGATATTGTGGAGTCACAAACGATGAGACGAAGATGTTTGTGATTACTTATCTATATTGCCTATCGGAGATAAAGATCTCAAGCCAATCGTTACGATTGTACTCAAAACGATAGAATCAGCAAGATCAGATCACACAACTACGAAAAGTAGTATCGATGCTGGCTTCACAATCCCAATGAAGTCTTTAAGTCGTTAACCTGGTTTAAGAAGAAAACCTAAGGTTAAAGGAGAATCGACTCTAGCTAATACAACTAGTATCACACGGAAGGTGTGGGGATTAGGTTTCCCAGTTGCTAGAGTTCTCCCTTATATAGTCTTTCAAATCGAGTTTTGCAATCAATGTTAGCTTGGTAACAAAGCATTCAATATTCACCGTTAGATGAAAACCTGATTAGATTCAAGCTAATATCTTTCAATCGTTGGATCGAAAACTTAGCTTGTTACACACAAATGAAATGTACTATTTTGGGTTTATGTAACCGTACCCAAACATGAACATTTGTTGGTTCAACAATAGTTAACCAAATGGTTAGACATATGAGCACTTTCATATCAACCATATTCTTCTTCACCATAACTAGTTCAAATGACTCAAATGAACTAGTTAGAGAGTTGTTCAATTGCAAGGAAATCTTATGTAACTACACAAGACACAATCGAAGCAAAAACAATTTGATTCACTCAAATAGTTTCATGAACTATATAGCCACGGTTTGCATTTTGCATTCCTTAGTTTTTATAAATGAGTTCACAAACAATCGTTTTTAGATATAACCAACTCAAGTTCGCAAACTTAGTTCGCGGACTCAAGTTCCCGGAAGGAGTTCTCAAATTCCAGCAGAATTTCTCGAGAAGAGAACTTCCGCCAGTTCGCGGACTTAGCTCACGGCTCTAATTCCGGTTCTCTTGATCAACAAAGTTCGCAAACTTCGGTTCAAGGAAAAAGGACTTATACATATATGTGTTGCCACACAATGCTTATATCCATCATTGGTTATTTAATCTAAACTCTCATTTCAATCATTGAAACATTCTTAGAGGACATTCCGTCAAAGTAAGCAATTTTCAAAGTGATTGAAATGTGTCATGACTTTCGTCACTAGGTAAAGATGAACTTGGCCAAAGCAAAGCTTACCAAAACATATTTCGAGAAATCGATAGGCGAGATAAACTCGTCTCGAAATAGCAAATGTGTATAATCAAAGTCTATAGCAAAATGACTTTTGTCTCAAAATAGGAGATAAAGTAGATAGACTATTGAGTGATAGATAAGTTCAAGTCTCCACATACCTTTTAGTCGATGAAGATCCACCAGTTCCTTGAGTAGTCCTTCGTATTGTATGATGATCGCCATGGAGTTCTTGAGCTCAACTACACTTTCTATCCTAGTCCAAGACTTAGCTATAGTAGACTAGAAATCAAAACTTATAGTTTTGATCACTAACATTGATAAACATGCTTGAGATAGCAACGCATGCGAGTTCGACCGAGAAATGTTCTAATAATCTCCCCCTTTGTCAATTTTAGTGACAAAACTATCAATACATATGGAATACAAAAAATAAATGAATTAACTTTTGTAGCTCCTATTCCACATGCCTAATCTTCAACATTACTCGAAATCTTCGTCACTTCCAAGTACTCCAATTATCCCAAAGGTTGTAAGTTCAAAGATCATCGTTGTTGAAAATCCGTAGCTATAACAACGAGAAAACAAGAGTTCTCAATCATTGTTATACAGTGTCATACTATCATTATATAGTATCAAAGTTCAATTGCATCACAACTTCGACAACAATACTATGGTGATATGTATCACTCCCCCTTAGTCAATACTCCATCTCACATGGAAACCACTCCCCCTTACATAATGATCCGAAAACCATATGTATTTGTAGTGTGAACTACATATTAATTCTCCCCCTTTTTGTCAATAAAATTGGCAAAGGTACGAAAACGGGATCTTAATGAAATTTCCGAAAGAGACATTTCATGACCAAAAGAAAGCACATATCATCTTATTTAGATGCAATCATATAGCCGAAGCTAAATGCATTCATCAAGGAGTTTATAAAGATACAAGATAACCCCTACAATATTCCACAGCCGCACTCCCCACAAAGATTTGGCAATCAAGCACAAGTTCAATTAAGAACTCTCCCCCATATTATGTCATTCCCGAAAGAACAACAAGAGCGACCTTAATTTCACATACAAGTATGAACTTGAATCCAAAATATACAATTAAATTAACCACAAGAGAACCCATGATTAATTTAATAGGAAATGCTCAACATAAGTGAACTTATGGAGACTCAAAAAATCAATTAGATTAATCACAAGAGAACCCATAATTAATCTAATCTGAATACACAACCAAATTAACCACAAAAAGTAATTAATTTAATCGGTCATGCTCGACATAAGAGAACTTACGGAGCAACAACTAAATAACCAAACAAGGATGATTAATTTAGTTGAAAATGCTCAACACAAAGTATCTCACGGAGCAACAACTAAGCCAAAAATTAACTTAGTCGATAGAGCTCAACATAAGACACCTTATGGAACAACACAATATGTACACAAAAATTGTGGATCGGAGATCGACCTTATACCGTGGAATAAGCAAGGATTCATTCTATTTTCCATCACCATTTGCACAATGACATACAATAGACATAATCCTTGTAAAAAAAAGATTTTAACCTATCTTCCATCAATAATTGACATAATAGGCTTAACTTTTGTATTTGTCAAAAGTTCATTCCTTCTTTTATCAACACATGCATATCGACATATAAAGGACTTAACTTTCGACAAGGTATGGGACAATCACAGTTCACGGACGCAAATACACATATCCCATAATAAATTGCAATATATAAAACCATAAATATTAATACTGCAAAAATCATCTTCCAAACAATTTTAGAATTTTAAACCAAAATCTAAAAACATGAAGATGAAAACGTTGGACATAGCTATGTGTAATCACAATAATGGCTATTCCAAACTCTAGTTATTCTTCTTAAACAAAACAAGAAAAAAGAAGATTTACTAGACAAATAAACTCAACAAGCTAAGGAACAAAAACAGACTCCAGTGCCACGGCCGAACACGAACTAAGGTCATATAGACGGTTCAGAATCCTCACGAGTCTTGGGGTCTTTGAGCTTGTGATTGACAGCATCTACTGCAACTTTAGAAGAAGTATCTTCATTAAGAAGGTCTTTAACTAGCGCTTTTATGAAACCAAGGTCAGCATTAACCTTTTCCAACTCATTTCTTAACACAGTAAGACTCCTCAAAGTATCAACAAGCTGCAGTTTTTATTCCTCATAATATTTAAGAAAGTCATGAACTACTTCTGCAGAGATCATATCCCCTTTATCAACATCCTCATGTGTGTAGGCAAAGTAACATGAGGCATTGGGATGATCATCCTCAACAAGAGTTCTTTTCTTCCTCCCTTCGGACTCAAAACCTATACCTTTATCAAGAAAGCCTTTAGCAAAACCACAGGTTCGTGAAGAGGACGACATTCTTGACAAACCAAAATAAACCAGAGTACGCAAACGTGACTCAGAGGTTTGGTATTTATGTGGTTTTCTAAGGGAAGGAGACCTTTAGGGTTACTAAGAATTGATTCGTATTAGTAACATGGGTACCTGTACGAACACAACCTGACCCAAGGAAAAGTTTTAAGATAAAAGCCTTTTTGCTACATGAAAATTCATAAATGGCTCAATAAATTCCTGTAGATACCGTCGAAATCCGTGAGGATCTCTAAAATATCCAAAATGGAAAAATACACAAGGAAATATTATTAATACGAAGCCGCCACCTAACTTAGGAAGTTGGGACCCAATTTAGGCACTAGTCCAATTTCAGAGAAAAGAATCCGGGAATCAAGATATGAGTTAGGAAGGTGTAAGGCACCTAACTCGTCCAATCCAAAGATTAACCTCTACTTTATAATTGGGATATTAGGGTTTTGATATTATAAAATAAATACATGATGATAAATTTATGAAATATAACACCAAAAAATATTAGATGTGGAAGTTCACCCTTAATCCACCTAGGAAAAACCTGCTCTCAAAAGAAAACACGATTATTATTGTTACCAAAACCAATCCAAATTATTATTATTATTAATATTAATCAAAATTATTATTATTAATCTAAATACCGAAATAATGCTAATCGATAAGAAAAATGGGGTTGGTCTTATTAACAGAACATGGATTTGTTTAATCACGGTGAGAAAAAGAAGCTTGCATTCATATAATCTATTCTCTAGTATAATTAATCAATAGCAACCTTTGTATGCAGATGTCAAAACTAAACAAGCCACTATCGTTTAGACCACAAACTCCTTTTACAGCCTTATCATATCAACAAAGTAATGGATGCAAGCTAATTTATTGATCACCAGAGCACCATAAGCATGCAAGTTAAAAACGTGGAGTATCAGAAATATGACAAATGGTCATTGAACTTTGTATCGAGCATATATTAATTATGGCTATGAAATCATGTTACAAAGACCAAAAGTGTAAATGAAAATTGATTACCGACCAACTTTGTATTCGCTGTGAGCTTTCGAATGTCACTTAGATTGAAATGACGAATCCAATATTAATGCCGCAAATCGTATCCAAACGCCAACTCTCTAACTTTTTCTACAATTTTTCTCCAATTTTTCTCCCTGCGTATTTGTATCCAATTCTCTAATGATTTCTATTATCCCAAATTTTTACCGAAATTTTTCCTCCACAGGTTTTCTACCAAATTGCCTCCCCTGACACGAAAACTATAGCTCCCTATTTATATTTTTTCTCCATTAATTACGACTTTAGGATTAAATGACTTAAATCCGACGATTCTAACCAAAAACCTAAATATCATTTCCCATTTTAAAAATACTATACTCATATTATTAATATTATTACCGATATCAAAAAGATTTTTCATTTAATCCTATGAGTTTGTTAAATGGAAAGACTTGGGAACAAAGCTAGTAATGTTGAAATTTAATGTCGACACTTAGGGTAAAGTCCCGCTAATGGGGATGGACAAGACTTTGTGGACCTATTGGGATCATTGGTCTAGTTAATGAGGTTTGGTACTAATTTGTGAACTTCCAAAATATTCGGACTGAGTGGATTCATTTGATGGACAAGAAGTGGGTTTGGTGTAGCATAGGTTCGTTGATTTATTACTGGACCCTAGGTCTAGTTCACCTAGCATTATTATTTTGGGCACATACCAGACTTAATGCACTAGACACTTCGGATACGATACTGCGGCAATATTCGTGACCGTGAAAAATTAGGGTGTCTACAGTTGCCTCTCTTTGGCAGAGGTTTGCGTACAACTGAACGCCAAAGACATACACTCCTATTTTGTATTTTAACACGATTATTTTGTTGGATTCCTCACTTATAAATTATCCGGGATGACACTGTAAGTTCACCCGAATTATTTCTAAGTATTTTAATTTTGCACCAGTACACGTCCTCATGATAGGGATCATGACGAAGCGGTACCTGTGCTATTCCATCTATGGCGAAAACATGCTCTTTCATCACATCGATTGCATCATCTGAGTTTAGGCTCTTCAATCTTTACGAGCTAGCTCAAAATATTTTCAACATTTCTGGTCCTTTCTATGATCCCCTAGATCGCTTGGAATATGCGAATTGTCCCGTGCTTCTTGATTGTCACACTCCTTACGAAGAAAGTATCCTTTGACTTCCTCTTTGAGCTTTGCGTCCAAAGTCTGGAGAGACCATGTAATTGATGAACTTACAAAAGAGCTATTAGTAGCACATGTTCCTAATAAATACTAAATTATTATTTTTTTATTTTTTTTATTTTATTTTTTATTTTTTATTATTAAGAAAACATCCTAGAAAATAATTTTCAAAAACAAAAGGTGAAAAACAGAATACTCGATATATACAAAGGTTTAGGAATCCTGACCTGCCACGTGTCTGATAGATGTCACCAAAAATATTACCGTTCCCATCCAAATTTTCAAATCTGTCAATTTTCCCAGCTATCTCCCGGCTATAATTAACTTCATCATTGGCTTCAAACTGTAAAAACGATTCACGATCTTGCTGCTTCCCGGAGATGACGTTCGATGCTTCAAATCTTCAACTTTCTCCACGCGACTCTTCTTTTCCTCTATCTCTTTTAAGTGCTACTCAATTTTCCCAAGTGGTTGTTTAATAACCATTTTTTTTTTCATTTTCATTATTTTTATTTTCTTTTCATATTTTTTATTTTTATTTTTATTTTTTTTATTTTTTTTTTTGTTTTTCTTAGATCTATCCGTTTGGACGTCCGTTGCTCATAGAACTTTAGGAGATGACTTACATGACTAATGACGACATACAAATGGACTAACATATCTCTCTTTAAATTATTTACAAGACTGAATACGATAATTGAAGACTGAAACTCTAATGATATGGGCCCAGTATGATGATAACGGTGCCCCTAGATTTTTTTTTTTTTTTTATGAGGGCTTAACATAATGACGACTCTGCCCCTAATACTTTTTTTTTTCTTTTTTTTTGTATTCTTTTTTTTGACCGACTGACTAAAGGGGCCAAAACATGATGACGACTCTGCCCCTAGACTATGACACTATGAGAGATATTGGACTTCTAAAAAAAATCTCCTTAAGTTTTATGAGCGTTCGCCGCCCTTAGATAGATTTGAGCACTTACCTAGGTATGGTATTTATTGGGTTGAGTAACACTTGTCAGGCCTGGATCATGTTGGCTGCCTCGATCAAATGGTTGAACATTTCTTCTATTCTGTACGATTCTTGGATCTTCTCGAAATTCTACTTGCTTCATCTTGTTGAACCCCGTGTCTGAAATATCATTCATTGCCTTCTGATTAACTGCATTCTTGAACCTTATACTAGGAAAATCATCCGCTACCTTCTGATTAGTTGTATTGCTAAACCTTATTCAGGGAAAATCACTCATTGCCTTCTGATTAATATCTTTCTTGAACCTTGTACTGGAAAAATCATTCACTTCCTTCTGATTAGTATCTTTCTTGTTGGGAAAATTACTAATTACCTTCTGATTAATTGCTTTCTTGAACTTTATGCTGGGAAAATCATTCTTCGCCTTCTGATTAGTTGCTCCATCATTTTTCAAATTTAATAACACGTCCTTGTAAGAAACCGTTTTCTCATGTAAAGGATTCTTCGTCTTACTTTTATTTGGTGGAAAAATCTCATCTTCATGTGTTTTGAATCTCTCTTCCTTCTTATTCTTATCATAGGTCTTCAACATCCATTGTGGTCTTAACTGCAACGGTTTCCCTTTAATTAAATTCACTACTTCTGTCTTCTGTATTGGCACATTTTTGCACTGTATCCACATTTTGGTTGTATTCATCTTCTTTCTCTGAGGTGCCCTTAAAGGTTGATTTTTCTTGTTTTGATTGACAAATGTTACTTCTTTAGCCGGTTCAGGTTTTTTTTTTTGGTGGTTCCACAGTCTCCACGGCTGGTCAGTGTTCCCAAGTATGTTGTTTTCCAACCTGCAAACAAAATCTTTTTGGTTTTTTAGTTTATTAATTTTTTTTTGGATTTTTTGAAATATTTTGAAAATTGGAAATAAAAGACGACTTATTTACAAATTCAGGTGATGTACCCTTAACCGGTCGAATTGACTCAACAGAATGAGTTAGGGACTTACCTGACCCAGCCTCTATTGTTCTTGCCACTTTTTGTTTATCCTATTGTCTTGTAGACTTCAACATGGGTGATGGTTGTGTATGCGGCATTGTATTTTTATCCCTGAGATAAGGTGGCTTGTAAATGAGTCTGCTTCTTGCTACATTTTGAACTTCATCACCACCCTCACTTTTGAACGGATTCCACCTTGTAGATGAAGATTGATTTGTTGCATGTACTGAATCAGCAGGCAAGATATCTGAGAGGTAAACTGGACTCACTGATGGTTGAACGGGATAAGACAATATCTTTGAAATATGCACAAGCCTAACAGGTGCGGTCTGCTTTGGTAGAAGGTCAGAGATATGCACAGTTTGCATGGAAATCGGTTGGAATTTGGCACGTTCCTCGGTTGCTCAACTCCATAATAATGCCATTAACTCAGACAGAGAAATAGGACGATTAGTTGAATTAAATAAATTCACAGTTTGTACCTGATCCGCGAAGAGCTCACTAATGTGAACAAGTCGATTGACATCAGATTTTCGCTTGTTGATTGAGTTGGCTAAAATTGTATGGTTTTCTGCCAAGACAAAATTGACCTTGGGTTCCCTTTGATGATAGGGTAATGGGTGCTTTTCCTCTACAAAATTCTTCTGAGGATGTCCATATCTTCCCTGATTCCAATTCTGGCTCTGCCCCTGGCATGGTCCTGTGGGTGATGCAATTATGATGCAAATGGCACAATATTCACTTGATTTTCATCTGTAAATGTGGCCCTTCCGCAATTATTCCCATTAGAGTCCTCCGGGTTGGTCAACCTTGTCATTCTTCCAGTGTCCAATGCATTTTCAATCTGTGAACCCGC
Organism: Papaver armeniacum; assembly: GCA_023531295.1. Classification (NCBI taxonomy): domain Eukaryota; kingdom Viridiplantae; phylum Streptophyta; class Magnoliopsida; order Ranunculales; family Papaveraceae; genus Papaver; species Papaver armeniacum. Next base: position 323,398 of record JAJJWW010010511.1, on the reverse strand, counting down.
CTTCCATAAAGTGTGTAATGTTGGATAATAAGATGATATCATGCGGTTCCAATATTCATGGTTCAAACAGTTCATTATAATATCTACCATCTCTTCTTCGGTTAATATCTCATCGAGCTCTAATGCCTTGGTCCTCCAACGTGGAAAGAATTCTGTAAATGCCTCATTGGCTTCTTGTTTGACCGCCTCTAAGTGTTTCCGAGTAAACTGAATTTCAGGGACCAACATAAACCGTCTCACAAACATATCGACCATATCCTGCCATGTCGAAACTAGACTTGGGTCTGTCTTCATCAGCCACTTTAAGGCCATCCCGGTCAAACTTCTTTGGAACAATTGGACTAACAACCCATCATTAATACCTAATGGTTTCAAGTACCTAACATACATGCGAATATGGATTTTCGGGCACCCAATTCCATCATATCTGTCCATATCCGGAAATTTGAATCCAGGAGGTAAACGAATATCGGGATAAGGATATAACCCATGTGTATCTATTGTACCCTCATCCATTTTCCGCAAGGTTCTTTCAATCTTTTTGAGCCTCTGGGATAACTTTTTTTCGCGTGCCATGGTCTCTCCCATTTCATCGAAAATGTCATCTTTAACCTTTTCATCATTATGGTTATTTTTGTCATTTTTCCTCATTTCAGACCCGTCATTTTTTCCTAGATTCTCAGCAATGGCCTCGAGAGTAAACTTCTTGGTCTCGGCTTCCAATTCTGTGAACTTGGTATCCAACATCTTTTGGAATTGTTCACGCAACCATGACAATGCCCCATCGTCCATATTCATTTCGGATTCTATGGCCATGTTCTTGTTTTCAAGGAAACAAAAAGAATATATGGTAACACAAGGGTGCTTATGTCTCGGATTTTGTGCAACAATGAATGCAATTTACAATTAATGCACGTGCATGCAGGTTTCACTAACTCTTGGGTAGGCTTGGGCTACCTTAGCATAATATACCTCAGACGTAGTCAGACTAGTCTTCTTTGGTACTGGACTAAGGCTTGTGGTGGTTCAGCTGGTAACTCCCATAAGGCCCAAGGCACGGGTTCAGCTTACTAGCCACTTGTTTTCCTAATAATCGGACGTCCGACGATGCGAAATGGAATGCAATGTGCAAATGGGAGCGTGCAAGTGTGTGTGTGCAAATACCGAGTAGTGTAAATCAAAACCCTAAAATCCCAATTATGTTTCAAGTTAGATTCTCAAATCCCCAGTGAAGTCGCCACTGTAGATACCGTCGAAATACGTGAGGATCTCTAAAATATCCAAAATGGAAAAATACACAAGGAAATATTATTAATACGAAGCCGCCACCAACTTAGGGAGTTGGGACCCAATTTAGGCACTAGTCCAATTTCAGAGAAAAGAATTCGGGAATCAAGATATGAGTTAGGAAGGTGTAAGGCACCTAACTCGTCCAATCCGAAGATTGACTTTTTATTTATAATTGGGATATTAGGGTTTTGATATTATAAAATAGATACATGATGATGAATTTATGAAATATAACACCAAAAAATATTAGACTTGGAAGTTCACCCTTAATCCACCTAGGAAAAACCTGCTCTCAAAAGAAAACACGATTATTATTGTTACCAAAACCAATCCAAATTATTATTATTAATCTAAATACCGAAATAATGCTAATCGATAAGAAAAATGGGGTTGGTCTTATTAACAGAACATGGATTTGTTTAATCACGGTGAGAAAAAGAAGCTTGCATTCATATAATCTATTCTCTAGTCTAATTAATCAATAGCAATCTCTAGACCATAAACTCCTTTTACAGCCTTATCATATCAACAAAGTAATGGATGCAAGCTAATTTATTGATCACCAGAGCACCATAAGCATGCAAGTTAAAAACGTGGAGTATCAGAAATATGACAAATGGTCATTGAACTTTGTATCGAGCATATATTAATTATGGCTATGAAATCATGTTACAAAGACCAAAAGTGTAAATGAAAATTGATTACCGACCAACTTTGTATTCGCTTGTGAGCTTTCGAATGTCACTTGGATTGAAATGACGAATCCAATATTAATGCCGCAAATCGTATCCGAACGCCAACTCTCTAACTTTTTCTACAATTTTTCTCCTTGCGTATTTGTATCCAATTCTCTAATGATTTCTATTATCCCAAATTTTTACCGAAATTTTTTCTCCACAGTTTTTCTACCAAATTGCCTCCCTGACATGAAAACTATAGCTCCCTATTTATATTTTTTCTCCATTAATTACGACTTTAGGATTAAATGACCTAAATCCGACGATTCTAACCAAAAACCTAAATATCATTTCCCATTTTAAAAATACTATACTCATATTATTAATATTATTACCGATATCAAAAAGATTTTTCATTTAATCCTATGAGTTTGTTAAATGGAAAGACTTGGGAACAAAGCTAGTAATGTTGAAATTTAATGTCGACACTTAGGGTAAAGTCCCGCTAATGGGGATGGACAAGACTTTGTGGACCTATTGGGATCATTGGTCTAGTTAATGAGGTTTGGTACTAATTTTTGAACTTCCAAAATATTCGGACTGAGTGGATTCATTTGATGGACAAGAAGTGGGTTTGGTGTAGCATAGGTTCGTTGATTTATTACTGGACCCTAGGTCTAGTTCACCTAGCATTATTATTTTGGGAACATACCAGACTCAATGCACTAGGACACTTCGGATACGATACTGCGGCAATATTCGTGACCGTGCAAAATTGGGGTGTCTACAATTCCATACCATGGGAGTAATTTAGAGCACAAGAGTAGCAGGCAACCTTGTTGCAAAGAAAATTTTTTTTTAACAAGAAACGACACAAAAAAAAAACTTAAGCAACCTTTTCTGCAGACCAGTAGTTTAGTTATAGACGATAAGAAAATAGCTTCACTAAACAGAAGTAGTATGCTAACAATACACCTGAAAATTGACACATCTGGTAGGAGCTTAAAAGTGTATTCCTACGTCTTAATCTGCAAGTGCACAGTGCCTTTGGAGGCAGTGGCAAGCACAGGTCGAACCACAGAGAACTTGTGTGTGCAAAGGTTGATCTTAAGCTTTCTTAATCGAATTCGGGTGACGTGACGAGAGATACAAAGGCTTGTTTGTAGTCTTTACGACTGTGTTGGAGGTTACAAGACTAAAAGGACAATGATATAAAAGTATTGATAATGCAGGCACTAGGATTATCAAATCCACCTTTAATTCAAGTTATGAGCTTCAACTAATTTGATTTTTCTTGTTCCTATTACAGGTAAGGGAAGTGTGTCAAACTACCATTTACCTAAGGAGTTTCACCAGGGGATAGTTCAATGTTCAGCTAAGGGTACTAATTCAGAGAACTAGTTGTCTAATTAAGGACAACTAGTCAAAGGGTTAGCAATAATAATTGAAGCTTTGGGCTGAAACACATTCAATGCAGGGTTATCCTAACTATAATGGATACATGGCATCCATTGTGAGAGCAATGCATTGACAGTGTGAGAATTGAACTTCTCTTAAAATTTAAATATACACAAGACAATTCAAATGAAGTTGAAAATCAGAACATTAAATTAGGGTTTCATATCAATCCTAGCTAAGTAAATTTAGAACATGTTGATCATAAAACAGACTTTAAATTAAAATTGTAAACTAAACTAAGAACCCTAAAACATGCTAACTTTCTCTTACATCAAAAACATGAATTTATAACTCACAAAACATTTCCCATCTCCCAAGGACGCAAACCCAACCTCTTTTCTGCCTTGTCTTGCCTCTGAATCGCCCATGCGGGGTGGTTGGTGAAAACCCTAACTTCAATCATCTCAACCCTAGCTTCTAGGGTAAGTGAGAAGCTATGGATGGAGATGAGTGATGCGAGGGTGGCGGAGCAGTGCGATGGAGTTGTTGGTGATGATAGGAGATGGAGTGGTGGTGGTGATGATCTCTGGTATGGGAGGAGAAGAAGAAGTATGGGTTTTGCGAGAGGGTTGCTCGAGAGAAGAAAGAGAAGATGGAAGTGAAACTAGTTTTGCTCGAATGGGTATAGGGTTAGGCGGTTTTGCTGTGAAGCAGGGACAGCGATGTTTGATGGGGAAGCTGCAGCAAGCGTTGGATTTAGCTGGAGAAGATCTGAACGGTTGAGGAAGTATTGGGTTGATTTGGTGTTGAGCGGGGCATCGAGAAATAGATGTGAGCGAAGGAGCGACCGTAGGATGCATCTGGGCCAGATCTCAACGGCTCGGGATGAGCGGGTTCGGATCCGGGTCACGGGTCGGGTCTAGCTCAAGCCCATGTCTTGTAGATGGGTTGCTCCTTGTTGGGTTGCAACTGTTGCGCGCGCGGGCTTTGGCTTTTTGCTCCATAGACGCTTGACTCCAAATCTTCGCTCTTTTGGCTCCTCAGTTTCTCCGAACTTTATTTATTACCTAAAAACACAAAATTAATTAGTACAAATATTTATTCTTGAAAACAAAGAAAATACGAATTTGGGATAATATCTCGATTTAAGGCACAAAGATGAGTTAAATGCCAAAAAATAGATGTATAAATATGCAATATTTGGCACTCATCAAATACCCCCAAACTCCGAATTTTACTTGTCCTCAAGTGAAACAAAATGAAGAAATCCTAACTATACCCCTTTCGCAGTCTCTCGAATGCATTTAGCGTATGCACGAAGCCTTTAAACCCCTAGGTGTCCCTAGTGGACGAGTTGTAGTCTCGTGATGGTTTACCAGAGGTGTACCCACAAAACCTTCTCCAACTTCGTAGAGTGTAAAAGAGTCTCAAGCATCCTAGGAGCTATGAGGACATAGAGTTTCGCATGCTAGTAACAAGAAGTTAGAACTACCAAAGAACGCATTCTCATCCTTAAGTGCGAGCGAGAAGTAACCATACCATATGAAAGAATTCGGATTCGATTGTGATCATAAGCCTCGACTTCTCCCTCACCAATAGGGTTTTATGATAATTGCACTCAAAAAGACCGCTTTTTAGTCTCTCATGTGTGCGGCGGGAATAAAGAGAGAAATCCCGCACACTTTGTAGGTGAGAAGGATAACCTTCCGAAATAATTTCTGAGACTCCACGGAAGTGTGGACAAAAAGAATCTTTTTCGATGATCTCTAAGAAAGGAAATCAACCATTAGCAAGGGTGGGAGTACTCACTTACCTTCTCACCCGATCGGCAATTAATATCACTCTCTCAGCATTCATAGAAATATCTTCAATCTTCGGTCTTCGGTCTTCTAATGTTGATGACGAACTTCTGAACTTTACAAAAACTCGAATAATAAATTTATATATATATATATATATATTTTAACATACATGGAAATAACAATAAAACAGTAAAACTCAATTTTTTTTTTTTCACAAACTTCATTAATTCTCATCTTCTTTTTCTTTGTTGCACGTAAACCTTGGACTATCTCAACTTTTCTTCAAATATTCTGATGATGCTCCGCTTGCCGACGATGATGTGTTTCTATGAATCTGTTGATTGAGAGGGAGAGAGTGATGCTAATCGCAAATCGGTATTTAGAAGAAGTTTTCATCTTTAGACGTCACCCTCATGATTGACGGAATTAGCACTCAAGAGATCAAAAGTAGTGCTTTGAAAGTGGTGCGAAGTTGGGTAGCTCACCATTCCTACCCGGAATTGACGTACGGTGACACACACTCTAAAAGCTTTTCTAGAAAGTCACAAAGAGTGAAGGTCGGTACCTCGCTTGATGTAAAATGGGTAGTCTCCACTATGGGTGATCACAATTCTACTACCGAATATCTAAACAGACCTAATTCGCCCTCTCGGTATGGTTAAATCCAACTTTAACGCTCTAATCAACTAAGAAACCCGATTGCGTTCTCCAGTACTTCCAATTTCTGTTATTTCGGTCAGACTCTCTATTTAAACATAGCTAGAAGCATGCTAGTGACTCTAAAATCTCTAAAAGTTGGAGGTTTTTATGCAAATATTTACAAAGAGTTTTTTTTTTTTTTTTTTTTTTTTTTTTTTAGATGAATCAAAACAAAAAGACTAAAAACTCTAAATGCAAATCACACCCCCAAACCTAGATCAAACATTGTCCTCAATGTGTCAACAAATATAAAGAATTTAACAATCACATACCATGAGAACTATGTTGAGAGGAGAAAAGGGAAGAGATTACCGGATGCAAGAGGGTGTTGCTAAACCATAGAAAGATGAATGCTTTGAAAGCAAACAATCAAGAGCGCAAGACAAAAAGTTTGGTTAGCACACATCAAAAACTATGCAAAAAGAAAAAGAAAAGGGAAAGAGAATGGATTGTTAGTCCATATGTATGTACACAAGTGAACTAGTCTAGTCCACATAGATGGGGTCTTCCAAGTCAACGGTCTCAACTTCTCGGTGGAAGATGCTCCGTAAATGGTTTCAATCTCGACCATTGACTTTGAAAATGTTCTTGTTTGCTTGGGTTTTCAACTTCTACAGCTCCATGGGGAAAAACGGTACGTACCAAGAATGGTCCTGACCATCGAGAACGTAGCTTTCCTGGAAACAAATGCAATCTAGTGTTGTACAATAAAACTTTCTGACCTGGGGTGAAAGACTTGCGCAGAATGCGCTTGTCGTGAAACACTTTCATCCTATGTTTGTACGTTTTGGCACTATCATATGCATCATTTCTCAACTCTTCTAACTCATTGAGTTGAAGTTTTCTACGGGTTCCAGCCTTATCAAGATCAAAATTCAACTTCTTCACAGCCCAATATGCACGGTGTTCTAACTCAACAGGTAAATGACATGCTTTTCCGTACACAAGTCTGTAAGGAGACATCCCAATGGGAGTCTTGTATGCAGTCCTATAGGCCCATAAAGCATCGTTTAAGCGCAAAGACCAATCTTTCCTAGAAGGATTGACGGTCTTCTCAAGGATATGCTTAATTTCCCTATTAGAAACTTCTACTTGGCCACTGGTTTGAGGATGGTAAGGTGTTGCGACCTTGTGAGTGATTCCATACTTGCGCACTAGTGATTCAAAGGGTCTATTGCAAAAATGACTACCTCCATCACTGATTATTGCCCTAGGGGTTCCAAAACGGGAGAAAATGTTCTCCTTAAGAAAAGAAAGAACAACTTTATGGTCGTTGGTTTTGGATGCAATGGCCTCTACCCACTTAGAGACATAATCAACAAGAACAAGAATGTATAACTTACCTTCGTAGTTAGGAAATGGTCCCATGAAATCAATACCCCAAACATCAAACAGTTCAACAATCAAAATGGGTTGTAAGGGCATCATGTTTCTCTTAGTGATACTTCCTAATTTCTGGCATCGGTCACAAGCAACACAAAACGCATGGCTATCCTTAAACAAAGTGTTGGCCAATAGAAACCGCTTTGCAAGATCTTTGCAGCAGTTTTCTTGGCACTAAAGTGGCCTCCACATGCATGGTCATGACAGAAGAGATGACGTCCCTTTGTTCGAATGGGGACACACCTCCTAATGATTTGGTCTTGGCAGTACTTAAACAAATATGGGTCATCCCAAAGGAAGTGTTTAACTTCAGCCAAGAACTTAGAACGGTCTTTTTTAGACCAATGCAAGGGCATTCTACCTGTAGCAAGGTAGTTCACAATATCAAAGCAAACCAAGGCATTTCGATTACACAAGCATCAATTGCTCATCAGGGAATGATTCCCTAATTAGCACATTCATCATAAGGTTCGACATTCAACCTAGACAAGTGATCAAGAACAACATTTTCTCGACCCTTTCTTATCTCGAATTTCGAGGTTAAACTCTTGTAGCAAGAGTATCCATCGAATTAGACGAGCCTTAGCATCTTTCTTAGACAAAAGATATCTCAATGCAAAGATGATCGGAATAAATGATGACCTTAGACCCTATCAAATAAGATCTAAACTTATCTAATGCAAACACAACGAGCTAGCAACTCCTTCTCGGTAGTGGAATAATTCAAATTGAGCATCATTAAGTGTTTTACAAGCATAGTAGATCACATAAGGGAGTTTGTCTACTCTTTGGCCTAAAAACAGCTCCTACAAAGATAGTCAGGCGCATCACACATAATCTCAAATGGTAATGACCAATCAGGAGGTCTGACTATAGGGGCAGATGTAAGTAGAGCCTTCAATTGTTCCCAGGCTTCCTTACAAGCATCATCAAAGACAAATGCAACATCTTTTGCAAGAAGATTGCACAAAGGTCGTGAAATTTTACTAAAGTCTTTGATGAATCAAATGGTAAAACCCCGCATGGCCTAGAAATGATCCGATGTCCCTCACGAACGAGGTTGAGGCAAGTGTTGAATGAGATCTACCTTGGCTTTGTCTACTTCTATGCCTTTTTCCGAGATAATATGCCCTAGAACAATGCCTGAGTTAACCATGAAATGACATTTTTCCCAATTCAAGACCAAACTCTTTTCCTTACACCTAATCAGCACACATGTGAGGTGATGCAAACACTCATCAAAAGAAGAACCAAACACCGAAAAATTATCCATAAAAATCTCAAGAAACTTATCTACCATGTCGGAAAATATGCTCATCATGCAACGTTGAAAAGTAGCGGGTGCATTGCACAGCCCAAAAGGCATACGACGATAAGCAAAAGTTCCATAAGGACATGTGAATGTGGTCTTTTGTTGGTCTTCGGGTGCTATGTGAATTTGGTTGTAGCCAGAATAGCCATCTAAGAAACAGTAGTGACTATGTTTGGCTAACTTTTCCAGCATTTGGTCAATGAAGGGAAGGGGAAAATGGTCTTTCTTGGTGACTGTGTTCAGTTTTCTATAATCAATACAAACTCGCCATCCAGTGGTCACACGGGTGGGAACGAGCTCATTCATCTCGTTTTGAACTACAGTAATGCCAGACTTCTTGGGTACTACCTGAATGGGGCTGACCCACTGGCTATCGTGGACCGGGTAAATGATACCCGCATCAGCCAGCTTGAGATCTCACCCTTGACAACATCTCTCATGTTGGGGTTAAGTCTCCTTTGCATTTCCCTAGATGGTTTAGTGCTCTCCTCAAGGTTTATGTGATGCATGCAAATTGTGGGACTTATACCCTTAAGGTCGGAGATGGTCCAACCTAAGGCTCCTTTATGTTCCTTAAGTACTTCTAAGAGTCGACTTTCCCCGTTCCGTGTCTAAACATGATGCAATAATCACAGCAAAGTGTCGAAGGACCTAAGAAAGCATACTTCAAGGTATCGTAATGGTTTCAAATCAAGCTTAGGTGGTGTATCAAGAGGTGGGGCAGATTTGGTATCGAGAGAGTGGAAGGGGTTCCACTGCATTCTGCCATTTAGCAATATCCATGGGTGGCACATGACTCTAGTAAAGAGTGGACTTCACCAATGTACTCAGACTCAAAGAGATCTAAGTCAAAGTTATCTAAACATGCTTGCACATGGTCCACTGACAAAATATCGGGCAATGAGTCTTGAATCAGACTCTCAATCATGTTAACCTCGTGCAATTCATCATCATCACACTCTATGGGTTGTTGGTTCACACGAAAGACATTCGCCTACAAATCATGTTGCCAAAAGACAAATTCAATATCCCGCTACGACAATTTATGATAGCGTTTGACGTTGCCAAGAAGGGACGTCCTAAGATAACGGGAATATGATTTTCGGGATTATGCACAAAGTTGTGTATCTAACACAATGAAGTCCACAGGGAAATAAAATTTATCAACCTTATTAGCACATATTCAACGATTCCCCGAGGGACTTTCACGGATCCGTCCGCTAATTGTAGCGTGACAGGGTGGGTTGCAATTCCCAAGACCTAACTGCACATACAGAATATGGCAAAGAGATTCACACTAGCTCCTAAGTCCAATAAAGCTTTTCCGATTGTATGCTCACCTATAGTACAAGAGATAGTCGGGCTTCTGGGTCTTTAAACTTAGGTGGGGTTTTGTTTTGAATAATTGAACTTACTTGCTCGGTGAGAAAGGCACGCTTATGCACATGAAGCTTTCGCTTTTGTGTGCACAGGTCCTTCAAAAACTTAGCATAGGCAGGTATTTGCCGATTGCTTCGAGAAATGGAATGTTTATGTTAACTCTTTTGAACAATTCCAACATCTCGTTGTATTGGGTACCCACTTCGTTGCACCAACCGTTGTGGAAATGGAGCAACAGGAACATGACTTGGCACAGAACATCTATATTAGTAGGACTCTTGGTTTTCTCAATGGGCTCGATTCTTTCTCTACAGGTAGATGTTTCCTGGTGTTGTGTGTACTCGTGAGTCCGATGTAGACTCGCTTGATGGTGGTACACCTACATGGTTCTCAACAATTCTACCACTACGGAGAGTGGTGACAAGATTTGCTTGACTATGTGAAGTTTCATTGCAGGGTAGAGGAGCCCGCTTGAAACACATTCTTTGGATTTTGTTGGGGTTGACTAGGGAATTTGCCTTTCTCTCTCTCATTCAATGCATCACGATTTGCCCTATCTTAAGATCTAGGTTTGTGAGACGTTGGTCGGTAGTTTTCTCAAGTTTTGAAAGACCTTGGGTTAACATAACGACACGCTCTTCCAAGCTAGTCTTTTTCTCTACAGGGTACTGAGGGTGTGGTGGTACTTGGGGGTTTCTAGGATATGAGTATCCTTGGTTGTTATTTGTTGGTCCCCCTTGTACAGGTCCCTTGGACCATGAGAAGTTAGGGTGGTTCCTCCACCCTGGGTTGTAGGTTTGAGAATAAGGGTTGTTCTCTTGCCTCTGGTATAATGCATTGGCTTGATCGGCTTTGGACTCTTGAAATGCATGCAAACCGGACATTTGTCCACTAAGTGGTCGAAACTATGGCATGCGGCACAAGTGGCCATATCAATTTGGTCACGAGAGTAGGGGCATTAGATTTTACATTCTTTTCCAACTCAAGCACTTCTATTCTCCTAGGCCAAAGATGCCATTTTTGCATTTCCCTCAAAGTCGACTCGATTCTATGAACATTTTGTGCGGGGATAGTCCTTCTCGGTTCACGGATGGACTCCCACTGTTGAGTCTTTTCAGCGACTCCGATTAAGAAAGTCCAAGCGTCATCAGCACTCTTGTCAATAAATGCACCATTGCACATTGACTCGACTGTGGTTCGGGTTCTAACATCTAGACCCTCATACAAGATTTGGACGAGTCTCCATTTTTCAAAACCATGGTGGGGACATTGGAGCAATAATTCATTGAATCTCTCCAAGTATTTTTCTAGAGTTTCGTCTTCTAATTGCACAAAACCATTTAGACTTTGGCGAATTGTCGCCGTCTTATGATTCGGGAAAAACTTTTTGAAAAACTCTTTTGTGAGGTCATCCCGAGTTTCTAATGGACTGTGGTTGTAGGGCATGTAGCCATGACTTGGCTTTGTCTTTCGGAAAAAAGAAACAATCTCAATTTGAGGGACTCCTCCGGCATTTGGTTAAAACGCAGAGTCCCACAAATATCCTCAAAGTCTCTCACGTGATGGTAGGGGTTTTCGGCATCGACCCCTCTAAACACGGGTAGCATATGAATGGTGCTTGCTTTCGTTCAAACGACAAGCATCACCGGGCAGAATGATGCAAGAGGGCTGGCTTGCCCTAGTTGGGTACATGTAGTCCTTGAGACTACGGGGTGGGTTTGGTTCATCACCCATGGTCTCTGCTTCGAGATAGGTCTCAGGCTTGGGTTTTCGGTTGAAGAACCGGGTATGCTTACGATTTCGTCCGGGCGGATTCTAACTAGTCGATTTGTTTGGTCTCTAAAAGACACAATCATAGCCTAGCTAGCGCATCTAGCATGTTAACATACAATCACATTCAACACGGAAAAGCAAAAACTCAAAAATGACCCACTAACACAAGACTTAAGCCCAAAAGATGGCTTCTTGATGTTGTAAGGCCCAGCAGTGTGGGTTCTAGCCCAGATGATTTGGGTGGGTATCAGCCCAGTTTATGTGGTGTTGGGCTCGGTTTTGTGCACAGCCCGAAGTGGGTTGAGTTCGGTTAAGTGGGCTAGTCATCAAGGGTTTGTTTCAGCCACTATCTCGGGCACGTGGTTCATGCACAAGTAGTTTTTGTGCAAGTTGTATGCACAACCCAGTATGTGGGTTTCAGTCTGTTAAGTTTTTGCAGCACAGATTTGAGTGCAGCTCAAACTTATGCACTGGTTTGAGTGCACAGAGCAACAAAGAAACACGCTTTCACACAAAATGCACAAAGACACTTAGGTACAAGACAAGTAATGTCTTTGGAAAATTTTTGCACAAAGACAAAGACTTTGTGGTACAACTTGGCAAAGCCCAAGGAAATAAGATGCACAGCAATAAAGGCAATTCAGCTCATCCTATGATGTTAACACAGGGAACAACAAATTCAAGGAATGACACCTAATTTCTAGCATTCGGGGAGACACAACACAAGAAACTTGTGCTGGTGACTACACAGCAAAAAAAATGTTTGAGGTGCACAGGATGAAGGATGTGCTCACTCAATGGTGAAGCATGTGCCAGGGTAGTGTGTTTGAAAAACCATCTAACTGCTAATCACAAATCCTGCTACTTAACAGTTCATTCAAACACCACAGGTCACACACAAATTCTGAGCATGCACAAAGATCAACAAAGAAATGAATATAGTCACCGCTCACAACATGCTCAAGCAAAGCAACAAGTTTGTCGTGTAAGGATAGCTCGTAGATTTAACATGTTAATCATAAGTTTGGCTAATCATAAACTCGGACACCAGCTCTCAAAGAAGCTTTAGTTCAAATATCGCAGGCTTGGTCAACGGTTTGCACACTACCTAGCAAGGAAGCTAGGCTATCATTCAATTATGTTTCAAGAGTTACGGGCATGCTCGGTGCAAAAAAAAAAAATGGTTGTCAATCGGCTCGAGTTGAGTTTGTGGCATCAACTCACTCGGATACAAAAGTTTGAGTTGATGTCAAACTCGGAGCTCGGGGGGTTGTTGTAGAACACACAAAGGTTATGGAAAGATGAGCACAGAGCTACAGCCAAGGCAATACAGGTTTGCACAGAATTGTTATTCAAACTCATAGCTACAGCCAACTTGGTTATTCAAGTTCAAGCCTCACAAAGCTACAGGGGCTGGAGCTCAAGGCGACAGTGCTAAGCTCAAACTTGCAGGCTTCAGGGGCTAGCAAGGGAGCGGGGGCAATGTCGGGCAAGGTACGAGCACACCAAAGACACAAATTTCGTGTGTAAGCACTACCTAGCAAGAGTTCTATCATGCGGCCCGGGTCATCACACATACATCACACGTAAAAGAGTTAAAAGCAATACCACCAAGTATTAAACTCGGGTTTAGGCAATTCCACCCCGGTTTTGCTGCTCCTTGTTCTTTCCTTGAGTTGTACAACTGACTCCTCAAGTACCTGGTAACTCAGCACAAAGATCTCAGTTGCCAAAACTTCACAGCTAAAGCAAGAAAGTACTAATGCTAAGGCAGAAATTGAGCCACAGGATGATATTGGCTGACACAATGCTCAGTGATGCTTCAAAACAGCAAAGTAACTACAGGGTTGTGGAAATTGAAAACTTACAGGGTTGATCAAGAATTATACTAACAATATTTAAGCTACAGATGCAGTTTACAAGAATTAAACTAAGTTACACTAGCAAGGAAATTATAGACAGAAGACTTTTGACAAATATATACAGAACTGAGAATGAAAATCAGTAAAAGTAAGCACGGAAGAACAGACATCACACTACCAGTTCCCCGGCAGCGGCGCCAAAAACTTGGTAGGAGCTTAAAAGTGTATTCCTACGTCTTAATCTGCAAGTGCACAGTGCCTTTGGAGGCAGTGGCAAGCACAGGTCGAACCACAGAGAACTTGTGTGTGCAAGGGTTGATCTTAAGCTTTCTTAACTGAATTCAGGTGACGTGACAGAGATACAAAGGCTTGTTTATAGTCTTTACGACTGTGTTGGAGGTTACAAGACTAAAAGGACAATGATATAAAAGTATTGATAATGCAGGCACTAGGATTATCAAATCCACCTTTAATTCAAGTTATGAGCTTCAACTAATTTGATTTTTCTTGTTCCTATTACAGGTAAGGGAAGTGTGTCAAACTACCATTTACCTAAGGAGTTTCACCAGGGGATAGTTCAATGTTCAAACTAAGGGTACTAATTCAGAGAACTAGTTGTCTAATTAAGCACAACTAGTCAAAGGTTTAGCAATAATAATTGAAGCTTTGGGCTGAAACACATTCAATGCAGGGTTATCCTAACTACAATGGATACATGGCATCCATTGTGAGAGCAATGCATTGACAGTGTGAGAATTGAACTTCTCTTATAATTTAAATATACACAAGACAATTCAAATGAAGTTGAAAATCAGAACATTAAATTAGGGTTTCATATCAATCCTAGCTAAGTAAATTTAGAACATGTTGATCATAAAACAGACTTTAAATTAAAATTGTAAACTAAACTAAGAACCCTAAAACATGCTAACTTTCTCTTACATCAAAAACATGAATTTATAACTCACAAAACATTTCCCATCTCCCAAGGACGCAAACTCAACCTCTTTTCTGCCTTGTCTTGCCTCTGATTCGCCCACGCGGGGTGGTTGGTGAAAACCCTAACTTCAATCATCTCAACCCTAGCTTCTAGGGTAAGTGAGAAGCTATGGATGGAGATGAGTGATGCGAGGGTGGCGGAGCAGGTACTGATGGAGTTGTTGGTGATGATAGGAGAAGGAGTGGTGGTGGTTATGATCTCTGCAGGGTATGGGAGGAGAAGAAGAAGTATGGGTTTTGCAGAGGGGTTGCTCGAGAGAAGAAAGAGAAGATGGAAGTGAAACTAGTTTTGCTCGAATGGGTATAGGGTTAGGCGGTTTTGCTGTGAAGCAGGGACATCGATGTTTGATGGGGAAGCTGCAGCGAGCGTTGGATTTAGCTGGAGAAGATCTGAACGGTTGAGGAAGTATTGGGTTGATTTGGTGTTGAGCGGGGCATCGAGAAATAGATGTGAGCGAAGGAGCGACCGTAGGATGCATCTGGGCGAGATCTCAACGGCTCGGGATGAGCGGGTTCGGATCCGGGTCACGAGTCGGGTCTAGCTCAAGCCCATGTCTTGTAGATGGGTTGCTCCTTGTTGGGTTGCAACTGTTGCGCGCGCGGGCTTTGGCTTTCTGCTCCATAGACGCTTGACTCCAAATCTTCGCTCTTTTGGCAACTCAGTTTCTCCGAACTTTATTTATTACCTAAAAACACAAAATTAATTAGTACAAATATTTATTCTTGAAAACAAAGAAAATACAGAATTTGGGATAATATCTGATTTCTGAGCACAAAAGATGAGTTAAATGCCAAAAAAATAGATGTATAAATATGCAATATTTGGCACTCATCAACATCTTACTCAACATGATTTTTATGAGTAAGTTCTTTAACCCTTGTGATTAATTAGCACAAGTATGAGCTCTGAGCTCATTAAAAGAATTGTGTTTTTGGTCGAATCTCTTTTTCCTTCCGAATCTAGAAAAGGATCCATTTTGATGTGAGAAATTATCATGAAACTTACTGTCATCAAAATATGAGACATAGTTTGAGTCCTTACCAGAGGATTTTTGCCTTGAGGGAATTGACAACCTGTTGATAGTTTCCTTATTCCTTTTAATCATCACCTTCAGGATATTTCTCATATCATCATTTTCGCTATTTTCTCCTGGAATCTTATTCACATCAAGGACAACATTATCTTCTCTTTTGACGATAGGAGAGACTTGTTCTTTCCTTAAATGTTTTTTGTTAAGACTTTTGTTCTGCTTCGGAACATTTGAGGAACTCATTGTACTGACTTTCCTGGTAGCATACATAGGGTATGTATGAAAACCAATTGGTTTAGACATACGAATGTCAGTTACACCCTTGAGGATTAAGTCTAAGGTGTGTTGAAGTTGAACAAAGGATTTTTTATTCAACCTAGAGTTTCCCTTTTGTTTGCCAGAACATTTTGCCTCACAAAAGAGATATACTTTCTGATCACAAGAGTGATTAGACAGTACAGTCTTAACAATCTCGTTAGGAGATTTCTTCATTCCATGTGATGTTGAACATCCTTGATTGGAGGAGACTAAAACATCTTCTCTGAACGGAAGAGATTACGTTTTTACTTCTGGAGCTGGAACATTTTCAGACGTGGCAGAAGTACTTGATATGTTGGGCTGCTTAGAGCATCCTTGAATAGAGAGTTTATTCAAGCGATGTTCAATTTCCAAAGCATCCTTTTTGAGGCTTGCCTCAAAGGATATACATGAAGAATGATCTTCAGTATTTTCTTTGAACTCGCAAAGCTCTTACAAAACCAAGGAGAACATTGACATGATGTTTTAACCGATTAAATCTATCATCTTGAATTCTAACAAGATTTAGAATCAAATCACTCTCTTCAGCTGTTTCCCGTTCATTTAGAGCAATAGACTTTTTTGAAGGGTAATCGGAAAAATACATGTCGGAGCCTTTTTGTCTAGTTTGAACACAGGGTTCATCTATCTTTGAGATTGAAGAATCTTTCTCTTTAATAGAAATAGACGAGACAGAGCTTTTATTTCTGGTGACGCGTTTATCAGAGATAGTACTCTTGTCCATAGAGTCAGATCGCTACAAACATAGACTTATAAGGTCTTGAACGTGTTTGCCTGCTCTGATACCAATTGAAAAAGTGGGGGTACAACAACCACACCCAATATTTCGCTTAGCAATCTGTATGGACAAACTCCAATATACTTTTAAGAGAATCAACAAGACTCAATCTATAAAAAGTATATCAAAGAGTTTTATCTCTCTTTCTCGATTCAATTCTTTCTCAAGCAAATAGAAATCTGTGAGTCTAATTGAATACAAGAGAAATCACTTGAACGATACCAAAAACCAATGTTCAAGGATCAATCACTTTCAATCAACAACCAAAGGTCGGATTTCCAATTGATTGATTCAAATGCACAACCTGTGATATTTCAATTATATAACAAAATATAATGCGGAATAGGAATAACACAGACACCAGAATTTTGTTAACGAGGAAACCGCAAAAATAGAAAAACCCCGGGACCTAGTTCAGATTGAACACCACACTGTATTAAGCCGCTACAGACACTAGCCTACTACAAAATAACTTCGTTCTGGACTGTAGTTGAACCCCAATCAATCTCACACTGATTCAAGGTACAGTTGCACTCCTTACGTTTCTGATCCCAGCAGGATACTAAGCACTTAATTCCCTTAGCTGATCTCACCCACAAATAAGAGTTGCTATGACCCAAAGTCGAAGACTTTAATAAACAAATCAGATCACACGTAAAAGTCTACAGAATAGATAAATCTGTCTCCCACAGATAAACCTACAAGTTTTGTTCCGTCTTTTGATAAATCAATGTGAACAGGAACCAATTGATAACCCGGACTTATATTCCCGAAGAACAACCTAGTATTATTAATCACCTCACAATAATCCTAATCGACGCAGCGAAAAAATATATTGTGGAATCACAAACGATGAGACGAAAATGTTTGTGATTACTTTTCTATCTTGCCTATCGGAGATAAAGATATCAAGCAAATCATTACGATTGTACTCAAAACGATAGAATTAGCAAGATCAGATCACACAACTACGAGAAAGTAGTATCGGTCTGGCTTCACAATCCCAATGAAGTCTTTAAGTCGTTAACCTGGTTTATGAAGAAAACCTAAGGTTAAATGAGAATCGACCCTAGCTAATACAACTAGTATCACACTAAGGTGTGGGGATTAGGTTTCCCGATTGCTAGAGTTCTCCCTTATATAGTCTTTCAAATCCGGGTTTGCAATCAATGTTAGCTTGGTAACAAAGCATTCAATATTCACCGTTAGATGAAAACCTGATTAGATTCAAGCTAATATCTTTCAACCGTTGGATCGAAAACTTAGCTTGTTACACACAAATGAAATGTACTATTTTGGGTTTATGTAACCGTACCCAAAACATGAACATTTGTTGGTTCAACAATAGTTAACCAAATGGTTAGCCATATGAGCACTTTCATATCAACCATATTCTTCTTCACCATAACTAGTTCAAATGACTCAAATGAACTAGTTAGAGAGTTGTTCAATTGCAAGGAAATATTATGTAACTACACAAGACACAATCGAAGCAAAAACAATTTGATTCACTCGAATCGTTTCATGAACTATATAGCCACGATTTGCATTTTGCTTAGTTTTTATAAATGAGTTCACAAACAATCGTTTTTAGATATAACCAACTCAAGTTTGCAAACTTAGTTCACGGACTTAAGTTCCCGGAAGGAGTTCTCAAACTCCAGCAGAATTTCTCGAGAAGAGAACTTCCGCCAGTTCGCGGACTTAGATCACGGCTCTGATTCCGGTTCTCTTGATCAACAAAGTTCGCAAACTTCGGTTCAAGGAAAAGGGACTTATACATATATGTGTTGCCACACAATGCTTATATCCATCATTGGTTATTTAATCTAAACTCTCATTTTAATCATTGAAACATTCTTAGAGGACATTCCGTCAAAGTAAGCAATTTTCAAAGTGATTGAAACGTGTCATGACTTTCGTCACTAGGTAAAGATGAACTTGGCCAAAGCAAAAGCTTACCAACACATATTTCGAGAAATAGATAGGCGAGATAAACTCGGCTCGAAATAGCAAATGGGTATAATCAAAGTCTATACAGCAAAACGAATTTTGTCTCAAAATAGGAGATAGAGCTAGTAGATAGACTTTTGAGTGATAGATAAGTTCAAGTCTCCACATACCTTTTAGTCGATGAAGATCCACCAGTTCCTTGAGTAGTCCTTCGTCTTGTACGATGATTGCCATGGAGTTCTTGAGTTCAACTACACTTTTTATCCTAGTTCGAGACTTAGCTATAGTAGACTAGAAATCAAGACTTATAGTTTTGATCACTAACATTGACAAACATGCTTGATATAGCAACGCATGCGAGTTCAACCGAGCAATGTTCTAACAACTTTTTGATGTAGACTAGATTCCAAGGATGATCTAGCCTTCTGTCTTGTCTCTATGTTTCGCCATATATTGGGTTACCTTCGGGATCAATTCCTTTTCCTTCGCAATCCGTTAATTCGTAGGCTCCATTTCCCACTACTCTCTTCACTATGTAGGGATCTTCCTACGTTGGCTCCAATTTTCCTCCCGATCCCTTTTGATAATATGGGATCTCTGGAAATACCAACTCGTCTGGCTCAAACCTTCGCTCCTTCACCCTTTTGTTGTACTCCTGAGATAATCTTCTGTGATAATTAGTCATATGGCGAAGTGCAGTCTCCCGAATTTTTTCTATGTCATCCAACTTCGCAAGAATTAGATCTGTATTTAGATTCTTCTCCCAGGATTCTCGTCTAGTCGTAGACATGATTACTTCGGTGGGTAGTACTGCCTCTACTCCATGCGTAAGGCAGAATGGTGATATTCTTGTAGCATTTTGTCTGGCTGTTCTGTAAGATCACAATACATTCGGGACCTGTTCGCACCATCCTTTATGATATCCATCCAAATTCTTCTTCAGCTTGGTCAGTATAGTTTTATTCGTGGCCTTCGCCTGCCCATTTCACTGTGGGTAGAGTGGAGTTGACTTTCCTGATTGTATCTTGAATGCATTGAACAACATCGTCATGTTTTCTCTTTCCATTCTATTCAAAAGAATTATTTTCCATTATCGTAGAAACAATTTGCGTTGTTTCTACACACAATGGGACCCCAAATCTACATATGATATGTTCAAGGATAAAATCATATACATCAAGATCATATTAAGAATATGTTGCAAAGGCTTCACTTCACCCATTCAATTTCCAAATCCAGAAAGTAGTTTTGTTGAGAAAGGTCCCACTATGTCTACGCCCGAGTCACATTGTTGAAGGGCCAAACACTTCAAGATTTCTTTCGGATTCATCATCGTGCATATTCTCAACCACGTCTTTGATTCCAATCTTCACCCACAGTAAATACCCTTGTGATCTCTCGTCTTAGTTTTGTGTGCCAATCCTCGATTCGAACTAGTACCACTATGATTGCCCCCCATAATATATGGCTATATATGATAAGGGACATATTAACCATTGACAATTTCGACCCATTTGAGGACATAAAGTAATAAGAAGTTAGAAATACATAATTGCACAAAATGTTTTTCCGACGATCTCTACGCCCATTTATATTTAGGATGAGATTACTTTACATTGTGAAGGGCGACAATTTTTAACTCTTTTACCTTAAATCCTTGTCGCTTGAGACTTTCTTATAGATTCATGGGCAGCTTGGATTCTTGAAATCATAAACTTCTTCTCACCTTTTTAATTTTTCTTCGCTTTCATGAATAAGTCTTTGGATATAAAATTACGAAATATATATGTAAAAATCCGCTTCTTTGTATGTTGCTTTACGGAGTTTGAAATTTGAGATTTCTCCATTATATTTCATCCATGGACGGATTGACAAAATTAGCACTCAAGAATACAGTTTTGTGTGATATGAATACCAACGAACTAGCATTTCTCCCCGCACCAAATTCTCACCGCATGATTAAATCCATTATTTAATACTCTAAATAAGCAAGAAATCCGAATGTAGTTCTCTAACACTTCCAAGTTCAATTATGTCCCTCTATGTAAACATATATGGCCTTCTTTAAAAGTTGGACCCCAAACCACTCCCCCACACCTACATATGATATGTTCAATAAGAAACAAGATAAAATCATATGTGTTGCCTCCCATTAAGCGTTTGTTTTAAAGTCGTGTCATTATTTCGATCCCTTACTTTTGCGATAAACACCTTAACAATGGACCCAAGAATGATCTTGATGCAGTATTCCTTCTCTCGCCTTATAATTGGTTGTCTTGCTTTTGAATATATGTTCTTCAAATCTATCACGAGGTAGATCTCCGTTCCCCAAATTTTTATTAATGGGTGTTCGCCAATCTTTACTGCTTAAGTCAGTGTTCTCTTCGTCGTTCTCCAGGAGCATGACTTTCACCACTTCGTCATTTTTGCTTATAGATGGTTTCCTTAAGCACTCGATTGTTATGCATCGATGTATGGATTTATAATCATTGATGCTATGAAAGCCAGTGCGTCAGCATGCCTATTATCTATTATGCATATGTGCCTCCAAATTATGTTTGGTATTCGGGAAGAATATAATTTCACGAGTTGTAAGTACTTCTGCATCGTGGGGTCACTTGCATTATATTTTCCTTCAATCTGCCGAACTACCAATTATGAGTCACTTGTTATTCTTACTTCTTCTAATTGCATTTCATTTGCCAGTTTTAGTGCGTGCACTACTTCCTCATACTCCGTTTCATTATTGGTGGCCGCATACTCCAATCGAAAACAATGAACAATTCTAACTCCTTCTGGCGAAGTAAACACAATCCCTATGCCCCCTCCTGAGCTATTTGAAGATCCATCGACGAATATTTCCCATCTTCTATGATGATTTTCTTTTAGCAGGTCCTCTGGGTCTGTCCGTTCTTCTTCCATATCCATCATTTCCTTTACTCCTTCGTCTTCTTCCGAAGGGAATTCAACTAAAAATTCTGCGATTACATGTGATTTAGTCGAAGTTTGAACTTCATATTTGACCCTGAATTGCTCAATTTGTGCATTCCACATTTCTACTCTTCATATTTGACCCCGAATCTGATCAGAACTCTGATCTTGTGTGTTTAAAAGTAAGTTTGTAACTTCTGAGTTGCGTACACCAATGCTAATATTAGTTTTTCTACTCTTGGATAATTTCTCTCGGCTGAGTTGAAAGTTTTACTGATATAATATATTGGTTTTTCCACCCCTTCATCTGAACGAAGTAAGACTGCACTAAGAGGATTTGGTGTTGCTGCGAGATAGATCATTAACTCTTCACCAGGTTCAAGTTTCTGTAGGATAGACAATTTGACGAGATAGTCTTTGATGCTTTGTAATGCTTGTTCACATTCTTGCGTCCAAGCAAATTTCGCCCTTTTCTTCAAAATATCAAAATAGTGTTTACATTTATCAGAGGATCTAGAAATGAATCTTCCCAAAGCTGCTAATTGTCCATTTAATTTTTTGTCTATTTAATTATTGTCGTAGGTGATGGCATATCAATTATGGCTTGAACTTTCGTCGGATCTACTTCGATTCCCTTCTTTGAGATTATGTGTCCCAAGAACTTCGCTGATTCCACCCCAAAGATACATTTCGCATGATTTATCTTCATTTGATATTCTCGCAACTGGTTGAAAATCTCCCTCAGGTCTTCTATATGATCCCAGACTCTTTAGTTTTTACAAGCATGTCATCGACATAAACTTCTAGTTTGTATGCACCTATTTGGCGAAGATTTTTTCAACCATCCGCTGATAAGTGGCTCCAGCGTTCTTTAATCCGAAGGGCATCCTCGTGTAACAATATAAACCTCTTGGAGCAAAGAATGTTGTGTATTCTTGATCTTCTTTGGCAAGTGTTATTTGATTATAACCCGAGTATCCATCCATCAACGGGAGTCTGTGATATCCTGATGCTGACTCCACCATTTCAGGTATATTTGGCAAAGGAAAGCTATCTTTTGGACATGCTATATTTAGATCGTTGAAATCAATGCAGATTCATATCCCTTTATTTTTCTTCGCACCACTACCATGTTCGCAATCCAATCAGGATACTTCGCAGGCCTTATAATCCCCGAATATAATATCTTCTGAAGCTCTGCCTCTATCTGTTCGTGATATGTCGTAGCTATTTTTCGTATTTGCTGCCTCACTGGCTTTATAGCTAGGTTTATATCGAGTCTATGACACGCGACTTGCGGATCAATTCCTGGCATCTCATCCATGTTCCATGCGAACACATCGCGATATTCTTGTAATAGTTTTATCAACACATCGCGATATTCTTATATCCTTCGTTGGTTCAACTGCTGCGAAGTTCATGATTGGTTCTCCGAGGGGAATTGGCTCCTTTAATTGCTATAAAGGATCTCCTTCCTTCTCTGTAATCTCACTTGGAATGGCTCATCTTTCTTTAGATTTGGTCAGATAGACCATCAATTCTTCTTCTTTTCTCGCCTCTAGCACCCTTTTCTTCTGTTCCTTCTTCTTCTTTTTCCTTTCTTCATAATTATGAACATCTTTCTCGTTGCAATGCTTTGCTTCTTTCGTGTCTCCTTTTATTTCGCCTACTCCGCTGGGCATTGGGAATCGTATTTCCTGATGAAAGGTTGATGCAACTCCCTTTATCCCATGCACCCATGGTCTACCTATGAGTGCATTGTAGGGTGAATCCACATTTACTACACAAACGGTGACTTCGGTTTCCAATTTACCCGCGAATATTTTCATGGTTATTTCTCCTTTGGGTCTTGATACAACTTCGTTGAACTGGTAGGTTTATAAACAAGCCTATGACTATGTCTAACTGCAAGTGCACAGCGTCTATTGTAGGCAGGGCAAATACAGGTCGATCCCACAGAGATTTGGGGTGTGTATAGTTGATTCCAATCTTATGCTAAACTGATTTCTAAGAGAAGTAACACAAATGGTAGTTTTGGGTGTCGATACGACTAGAGGTAGTTGTGATTGTAATTCTAAGGCAGAAAGTATGCTAAATAGACTGTGAACTGAGTTAGAGAGCACTAGGGTGATTGAATTCACCTCCTAATCCTATACTAAGGTAACACAATTCAAGTTATACTCTTACACTTCCCTTGAAGGTTTCAGGAGGATAATATGTCAACTGAAGTCACTAATTCTCCCCTAGTATTGGTTGTCTTCTTACAGTACAACCAATCACCGGCTAATTTGCTCAACAATTAACTAATAATCCTAACACAATACAACACAGTAAGAACAAAAGCTTGAATATGAGTTAACTCCATATAACATTAAGGGTTTCATCTACACCCTAGCAAAATGAATTAGAACATCATACAAGTGCTTTAAACAGAATTTAATTACCAAAGGTAAAACCCCTAAAAATTGCAGACCTCTCTCAGATGAGGAACAACTCGGTTTTATACCTTTTTCCTCTTCTCTAACACTCGAAACTCAAATTAAATGCACACCCAATCTTGTTCCCTCTTCCAATTCGGATCTGGTAGCCATTAATGCCCTGTTGGTGAAAACCCTAGCTCCATCTATCTCAAACCTAGCTTCTAGGGTTATGGGAGAAGCTATGATGGAGATAGATGGAAACTGGGAGGCGGGAGAAGGCGGTCGTGGTGGTCAGGTGTCTTTGGTGTCGTGGGAAGGAGATGGTGTCAAGGCGGTGATGGTTCTCGCAACCTGGTCGGGGAAGAAGGGGATGAGATGTCTCTGGTTTTGTCGGGAGAAGAAAAATGAAAAAGATGAGAGGAGTGTTTGGTTTGGTTGGGTCGATGGGTGAAGGGGGTAGGTGGCTGTGGTGTTAGGCGGATGCAGCGAAAGATGATGTGCGAGATAAAGCGACCGTTGGATGCGGATGGATCAAATCTCACGGCTCAGGATGGATCGGGTTTGGATTCGGGTTATGGGCCGGGCCTTGGATTGCTCAAGCCCATATCTTTGTAAATGGGTTGCTACTTGTTGGGTTGCAACTGATGCGCACGTGGGCTGTAGCTTTCTGCTCCATAGTCGCTCGTCTCCAATTTTTCGCTCTTTTGTCTCCTTAATTTCTCCCGAACTTTATTTACTACCTAAAAACACAAAATTAAATTAGTACAAGTATTTATTCTTGAAAACAGAGAAAATACAATTTGGGATAATATCTCGATTTCTAAGCACAAAGATGAGTTAAATGCCAATAAAAAGGTGTAGAAATATGCAATATTTGGCACTCATCAAATACCCCCAAACCCGAATTTTACTTGTCCTCAAGTGAAACAAAATTAAGAAATCCTAACTATACCACTGTCATTGGTCTCTCGAATGCATTTAGCGTATGCACTAAGCCTTTAAACCCCTAGGTGTCCCTAGTGGATGAGTTGTAGTCTCGTGAGGGTTTACCAGAGGTGTACCCACAAAACCTTCTCCAACTTCAGAGCGTAAAAGAGTCTCAAGCATCCAAGGAGCTATGAGGACATAGAGTTTCGCATGCTAGTAACACGAAGTTAGAACTATTAAAGAATGCATTCTCATCCTTAAGAGTTGAGCGAAATATCCATACCATATGAAAGAATTCGGGTTCGAGAGTGATCACAAGCCTCGACTTCTGCCTCACCAATAGGGTTTTATGATAATTGTACTCAAAAATACCGCTTTTTTAGTCTCTCATGTGTGCAGGCAGGAATAAAGAGAGAAATCCTGCACACGTTGAAGGTGAGAAGGATAACCTTCCGAAATAATTTCTGGAGACTCCACAGAATTGTGGGCAAAAAGAATCTTTTATGATGATCTCTAAGAAAGGAAATCAACCATTATCAAGGATGGGAGTACTCACTTACCTTCACATCCGATCGGTAATTAACATCACTCTCACAGCATCCATAGAAATGTCTTCTATCTTCGGTCTTCGGTCTTCAACTGTTGATGATGAACTTCTGAACTTCACAAAAACTTGACAATTAGTAACTTTTGTATTCAATTTCCTTGTTGCTTGGAATTTTCTTCTTGAATTCTTCTTCTTTACCATGGTGGTATCAAAACTAAGAAAATAAACTACAATTTTTTTTTTATTTTTTTTTTGATTTCATAAAACACATGAAAATAACAACAAAAACAATGAAACTACTAACTCCATGGATGAAGGACTTTATCACTCAATTTTCCATAACTTGTATTGTCTTGATTTCAAAAACTTCACTAATTCTCATCTTATTTTCTTTTCTTTGGGTTGTTGCATGTAAACCTTGGACTATTTCAACTTTTCTTCAAATATTCTGACGTTGTTCTTCGTCACGATGATGATGTTTTTCTATGGATCTGTTGTGTTGTCGAGAGGAAGAGAGTGATGCTAACTACAAATCGAACTACAAGAAGGAGTTTTCATCTTTAAACGTCACCCTCATGATTGACAAAATTAGCACTCAAGAGATCAAAAATAGTGCTTTGAAAGTGGTGCGAAGTTGGGTAGCTCACCATTCCTACCCGGAATTGACGTACGGTGACACACACTCTAACAGATTTTCTAGAAAGTTACAAAAAATGAAGGTCGGTGCCTCGCTTGATGTAAAAATGGGTAGTCTCCATTATGGGTGATCACTATTCTACTACCGAATATCTTTGCAGCACCTAATTCGCCCTCCGGCATGGTTAAATCCTACTTTAACGCTCTAATCAACTAAGAAACCCGATTGTGTTCTCCAAGACTTCCAAGTTCGATTATTTCGGTCAGACTCTCTATGTAAACATAGCTAGAAGCATGCTAGTGACTCTAAGATCTCTAAAGTTGGAGGTTTTTATGTACATATTTACAAAGAGTTTTTTTTTTTTTTTTTTTTTTTTTTTTTTTTTTTGAATAAACAAAAGACTAAAAAACAAAAGACTAAAAAACTCTATATACAAATCACACCCCCAAACCTAAATCTAACATTGTCCTCAATGTGTTAACAGATGATGAGAATTCAAACAGTCACATACCATGAGAACCATGTTGAGTAGAGAAAAGGGAAGAGATTACCGGATGCAAGAGGATGTTGCTAAACCATAGGAGGATGAATGCTTTGAAAGCAAACAACAAGAGCGCAAGACAAAAAGTTTGGTTAGCACACATTAAAAAGAAAATAAAAAGGGAAAGAGAATGGATTTTTAGTCCATATGTATGTACAAAAGTGAACTAGTTTAGTCCACATAGATGGGGTCTTCCGGGTCTACGGTCTCAACTTCTCGGTGGAAGATGCTCCGAAATGGTTTCAATCTCGACCATTGACCTTGAAGATGTTCTTGGTTGCTGGGTTTTCGATTTCAACGACTCCATGGGGGAAAACAAGATACGTACCAAGAATGGTCCTGACCATCGAGAACGTAACTTTCCCGGAAACAAATGCAAACGAGTGTTGTACAATAAAACTTTTTGACCAGTGTGAAAGACTTGCGCAAAATGCGCTTGTCATGAAACACTTTCATTCTTTGTTTGTACATTTTGGCACTATCATATGCATCATTTCTTAATTCTTCTAACTCATTGAGTTGAAGTTTTCTTTGGGTACCAGCCTTATCAAGATCAAAATTCAGTTTCTTTACAGCCCAATATGCACGATGTTCTAACTCTACAGGTAGATGACAAGCTTTACCGTACACAAGTCTGTAAGGGGACATCCTAATGGGAGTCTTGTATGCAGTTCTATAGGCCCACAAAGCATCATTTAAACGTAAAGACCAATCTTTCCTATAAGGATTAACAGTCTTCTCAAGAATATGCTTAATTTCCCTATTAGAAACTTCTACTTGGCCACTGGTATGAGGATGGTAAGGCGTTGCCACCTTATGAGTGATTCCATACTTGCGCACAAGTGATTCAAAAGGTGTATTGCAAAAATAACTACCTCCATCACTGATTATTGCTCTAGGTGTTCCAAAGTGGGAGAAAATGTTTTCTTTAAGAAAAGAAAGAACAACTTTATGATCATTTGTTTTGGATGCAATGGCTTCTACCCACTTAGAGACATAATCAACAAAGAACAAGAATGTACAACTTACCTTCGAGAGTTAGGAAATGGACCCATGAAATCAATACCCCATACATCAAACAGCTCAACAATCAAAATGGGTTGTAAGGGCATCATGTTTCTCTTAGAGATACTTCTAATTTACGGCATCGGTCTTAAGCAACACAAAAAGCATGGCTATCCTTAAACAATGTTGGCCAATAGAAACCGCTCTGCAAGATCTTTGCAAAGATTTTCTTGGCACTAAAGTGGCCTCCACATGCATGGTCATGACAGAAAGAGATGACATCCCGTTGTTCATAATTGGGGACACATCTCCTAATGATTTGGTCTTGGCAGTACTTAAACAGATATGGGTCATCCCAAAGGAAATGTTTAACTTCAGCCAAGAATTTAGAACGGTCTTGTTTAGACCAATGCAAAGGCATTCTACCTGGCAAGGTAGTTCACGATATCAACAAACCACGGCATTTCGTACACAAGCATCAATTGTTCATCGGGGAATGATTCTCTAATCAAAGACGGATTCATCAACATATTCAACATTCAACCTAGACAAGTGATCAAGCAACAACATTTTCCGACCCTTTCTTATCTCGAATTTCGAGGTTGAACTCTTGTAACAAGAGTATCCATCGAATTAGACGAGCCTTAGCATCTTTTTTAGACAAAAGATATTTCAATGCAAAGATGGTCGAGAATATATGATGACTTTAGACCCTATCAAATAAGATCTAAACTTATCCAATGCAAACACAACAACTAGCAACTCTTTCTCGGTTGTTGAATAATTCATTGAGCATCATTAAGTGTTTTACTAGCATAGTAGATCACATAAGGGAGTTTGTCTACTCGCTGGCCCAAACAGCTCCTACAAGATATAGTCGGACGCATCACACATAATTTCAAATGGTAAGGTCCAGTCGGGTGGTCGACTATAGGGGCGAGATGTAAGGAGAGCCTTCAATTGCTCCCATGCTTCCTTACAAGCATCATCAAAGACAAATGCAACATCTTTTGCAAGAAGATTACACAAAGGTCTTGAAATTTTACTAAAGTCTTTGATGAATCGGCGGTAAAAACCCGCATGGCCTAAGAATGATCTTATGTCCCTCACAGAACGAGGTTGCGGCAAGTGTTGAATGAGATCAACCTTGGCTTTGTCTACTTCTATGCCTTTTTCCGAGATGATATGCCCTAGAACAATGCCCGAGTTAACCATGAAATGACATTTTTCCCAATTCAAAACCAAATTCTTTTCCTTACACCTAATCAGCACACGAGTAAGATGATGCAAACATTCATCAAAAGAAGACCCAAAGACAGAAAAATCATCCATGAAAATTTCAAGAAACTTATCTACCATGTCAGAAAATATGCTCATCATGCAACGTTGAAAAGTAGCGGGTGCATTACACAACCCGAAAGGCATACGAATATAAGCAAATGTTCCATAAGGACACGTAAATGTGGTCTTTTGTTGGTCTTCGGGTGTTATGTGAATTTGGTTGTAGCCAGAATAGCCATCTAAGAAACAATATTGACTATGTCTCGACAACCTTTCTAACATTTGGTCAATGAAGGGAAGGGGAAAATGGTCTTTCTTTGTCACCGTGTTCAATTTTCTATAATCAATACAAACTCGCCACCCCGTGGTAACACGGTAGGGACAAGCTCATTCATTTCATTTTGAACTACGGTAATGCCGGACTTTTTGGGTACCACTTGAATGGGACTGACCCATCGGCTATCCTGGAACTCGGGTATATGATACCCGCATCAAGCAATTTCAAAATCTCACCTTTGACAACATCTCTCATATTGGGTTAAGTCTCCTTTGCATTTCCCTAGATGGTTTAGTATTCTCTTCAAGATTTATGTGATGCATGCAAATTGTGGGACTTATACCTTTAAGATCTGAGATAGTCCAACCTAAGGCTCCTTTATGTTCTTTAAGCACTTCTAAAAGTTGACTTTCCTTTTCGTGTCTAAACATGATGCAATAATCACTGTGTAAAGTATCGAAGGACCTAAGAAAGCATACTTCAAAGTATCGTAATGGTTTCAAATCAAGCTTAGGTGGTTCATCAAGAGGTGAGGCAGATTTGGAATCGTAGAGTGGAAGTGGTTCCACCGCATTCTCGCCATTTAGCAATATCCATGGGTGGAACAATTTATCAAGCAAAGAGTTCAAGCAAAGAGTGAATTTCAAAGGGTCCAATGTACTTGGATAGACTCAAAGAGATCTAACGTTGTTGACAAAGTTATAATATCTAAACATGCTTCGCGAGGGTCCACCGACAAAATGTCTTAGTCATTATCCACTATGTATTACCCTATATAAAGGGCAAATGAGTTCAAGCAAAACACTCCATTACGAAGCTTGTTGCCTCAATTTATACAAGTACAGATAGCATTGAAGGTCGCAGAGGGACAGCTTAAGATAGTAGCCATGGGAGGACGAAGAGTTTGAACCTACTAAATAACAAGAATAATAAGATGAGATCATGCAAGAAACTTACTCGAAGGCAATATAACCATTGCGCAGGGAACAACATTAAGATGCCTGAATGTATGTGGAAAAGATCCGAAGCTATACTTGATGGAAGATGTACGAACGTGGGAATGTCCACAGAACATCAAACAACGATTGTAAAATAAAGAGAATTATTCTCAGTCAAAAACACATCTTCAACAAAAGCTGTTGGAGGCCAGGCTTCAAGTCTCGGGGGTCGCACAACATACCACCAATGTATAAAATTTCCACATCCAAACGGGAAAGGAGATTGAAGGAGTTTGTCAAGAAAGAAATGCCTGGAAGCAACATGATTAACACATCTTCAACAATGCCGCGGGAAGCGAAGGATCAACAAAACAGAGAAAAAGTAGCAATTGAAGCAATCTCGTACAAGAGAAAGAAAGAAAAATGAAAATACAACAAATAAATGAAATTTTCGTAATACTTCGCAATATCGGCAACAATGAAACATAAACGATCGAATGACTTAACAAAGATGAATGAGTTGGGACGAACCTTTATGGCGTACACCCTCGCGAATAACAAAGAGGCAAATGTAAGACCTAAAGGGCCATATAAGGGGGTATCTGACACTCGTGGGGAAGGTCGAATTTCACCAATGTACTATAATACCAAAAAGGAGTGAAGACTGAATTTAGGGGGAACAATCCAAGAAGTACATCAACAATGAATTATTTCCTCACGTTCTTCTCCTTCATCCGATTCTTTTCGATTATTCTCATCGCCGTGCTAGCCTCACTTATCGACTCAAAGAGATCTAAATCAAAGTTATCTAAACATGTTAATCTCAACCCACCACTGCAAAGGTTGTTGACCCTCAAGCATTGACAAAATGTCGATGATCCAACTTGGATCTCCAATCATTCATATCAACTTCGCTTGTTAATCTCAAGAAAAGTATTCAATGACAATTATCATCACAATCAATACTAGTGTTAAAAACATTGGTTCTTGACGGTCATGTTTTCCTGCTACTACGCAAAGATAATTTCAACACTCCATTACGACAATTTATGATAGCATTGGGACGTCCTCCTAAAATAACAGAATGTGACTATCCGGGTTTTGCACAAGGTTGAGTATCTAAGACGATGAAGTCCACAGGGAAAGAAAAAATTTGTCAACCTTGATTAACACATCTTCAACAATGCCGCGAGGATTTTTACGAGATCTGTCCGCTAATTGTAGCGTAACAGAGTGGGTTTCACTCCCCCAAGACCCGATTGCACATACACAGAGTATGGCAATAGATTCACACTTTCTCCTAAGTCTAGTAACGCCTTTTCGACCACATGGTCACCTATGGTGCATGTAATTGTTGGACTACCCTGGTCTCTAAACTTAGTTGGAATCTTGTTTTGGATTATTGAGCTCACCCGCTCGGTGAGAAAAGGACGTTTATGCACATGAAGCTTTCGCTTTGTGTGCACGTATCCTTCAAAAACTTAGCATAGGTGGGTATCTCGATTGCTTCGAGAAATGGAATGTTTATGTTAACTCGTATGAACATTTCCAAAATCTCATTGTACTGGTTACCCCATTTCTGCTGCACCAACCTTTGTGGGAATGGAGCAACAGGCACATGACATGGCAAAGAAACATCTATATCAGTAGGACTTTTAGGTTTGTCAACATGCTCAGATTCTTTTTCTACAGTAGATGTTTTCTGTGGTGTTGTGTGTACTGGTGAGTCTGATTTAGACTCGCTTGACTGTGGTACACCTACATTGTTCTCAAAAACTCTACCACTACGAAGAGTGGTGACAAAGATTCACATGACTATGTGAAGTTTCATTGCAGTTGAAGTACCTGCCTGAAACACATTCTTTGGATTTTGTTGGGGTTGACTAGGAAGTTTTCCTTTTTCTCTCTCATTCAATGCATCACAAATTTGACCCATTTTAAGTTCTAGACTTGTGAAACGTTGGTCGGTGGTCTTCTGAAGTTGTAAAAGATTTTGGGTCAACAGACCGACACTGTCTTCAAAGCTAGGCTTTTTCTCTACAGTCCGAGTGTGTGGTTGTACTTGGGGGTTTCTAGGATATGAGTATCCTTGGTTATTATTAGTTGTTCCCCCTTGTACAGGACCTTTAGACCATGAGAAGTTAGGTTGGTTCCTCCACCCTGGGTTGTAGGTCTGAGAATAAGGATTGTTCTCTTGCCTATGGTACAATGCATTGGCTTGCTCAGTTTTAGACTCATGAAATGCATGTAGGTCCTGACAACTTTGTCCACTAAGTGGTCTCGAACTATGGCATGCGGCACAAGTGGCCATTTCAATTTGGTCACGGAGAGTAGGGGCATTAGTTTTTACATTCTTTGCAGCTCTAGCATTTCTTTCTCCTAGCCAAAGATGCCATCTTTGCATTTCCCTCAAAGTCGACTCGATTCTATGAACATTAGATGCAGGGGTAGTCCTTTTTGGTTCACGGATGGACTCCCACCGCCGAAGTCTTTTCAAATGACTTCGATTAAGAAAGTCCAAGCCTCATCAAAGACTTTTGTCAATAGATGCACCATTGCACATTGACTCAACCGTGTTCGGGTCCTAACATCTAGACCCTCATACAAAATTTGCACAAGTCTCCATTTTTCAAAACCATGGTGGGGACATTGGAGTAATAATTCATTGAATCTCTCCAAATATTTTGCTAGAGTTTCGTCTTCTAATTGCACAAAACCATTTAGACTTTGACGAATTGTCGCAGTCTTATGGTTGGGAAAAACTTTTTGAAAAACTCTTTTGTGAGATCATCCCATGTTCTAATGGACTGTGGTTGTAGGGCATGAAGCCATGACTTGGATTTTTCTTTCAAAGAGAAAAGGAATAATCTCAGCTTGAGGGACTCTTCCGTCATTTGGGTAAAACATAGAGTCCCACAAATATCTTCAAAATCTCTCACATGGTGGTAAGGGTTTTCAGCATCAACCCCTCTAAACACGGGCAACATGTGAATTGTGCTTGCTTTCAAGCTTCAAAACCGGCAAAGATCACCGGTAGAATGATGCAAGAGGGCTGGCTTGCCCTAGTGGGGTACATGTAGTCCTTGAGACTACGGGGTTGGTTCGGTTCATCACCCATCGTCTCAGACCGGTCTGGGCTTTCTGTAGAAGAACTGGGTATGTTGACAATATCGTCCGGGTATCTCTTGACATGGCTCAGGGAAAAGGTTACACCGCCCCTGGAACCTGAGTCATGAAAATTTGGGGTCAATAAAGCCCATCCTGGGAGATACCTTGGATTTCCAACTATATATATAAGGTTATACCGGTTGGACGACCGAGGGTCTCTTCCAAGGAGTCACAGTATGACCAAGGCGCCAAGGTACACTTGAGCCAAGAGTGCCCGGGCATTTGAAGTGTCTCGGCCATTCTTGGCAAGTCTTGGCACATGCTGCACTCGACCCGAAGAAAACTCCACTTAGGGTGCAGTCTCGTAACCATAAACCCTATAGGTATAAGGGATAAGAGGCTACGAAAACAACTAGTTGTTGTTAATACCGGATGGGAGGAGCTAGTCTTGTATGGCCGATGTACGCCTCCTTGAAGGGGCAACCAGGGAGATGATAAGGGCGGCACCCTCCATTAGGGAGCTGATAAGTGTCTTAAGACGCAAATGTCATGAGGCTCTATTTTCGCAAGGAAATTTAGGCTTGTCATATTTGTGCGATGATCCTGAAGAGGCAATAATACTAACGCGAGGGTAAGACGAGATCAATGGGTCTTTACATGAAAGTGTAAAGACGTCCCCCGCGATTTCGTCGCAAGACGGCAATGTCATGGGGCTTTACGTTCGCAAGAACATTTAGGCCTGTCATATTGTCGCAACAAAAACATCCTGCAGAGGCAATAATACTAAAGAAATGATAAGACAAGATCAATGGGTCGTTACATGAAAGTGTAACGACGTCCTGCGATTTTGTCGCAAGACGTCAATGTCATGGGGATTTATGTTCGCAGGAATATTTAGGCCTGTCATATTGACGCAAAAATGAGGGGTGGCAAAATAAGACCTTTAACTAGGAAGGCATAATAAGACCACACAAGAACAATGATAAGGCAAGATCAATGGGTTATTACATGAAAATATAAAGACGTCCTGCGATCTTGTCGCAATGATGAATTTCAACATAAATGAAGATAAGATCATACAAGAAATTGAGTAACCAAATAAATTTGTGAAAATGACTATGTTTCTTCATTTATTTGTGAAGAATTAGCAACAACAGTTGCGAAACTAAGGAGTATTATTACTTGAAGGTTATCGATTTTATCTCTCATGTGAAAATAAATAACAGAGGCAAATATGGGAATGAGAAGAGCAAAAATTTGTTATTTATTTCCATATGATATATCTACAGTAAGAGATTACAAAAATGGAAGGCTAGAAGGATAAATGTACAAGTATTACAAGAAGAGAAAAAAGAAAATGGAGATATCTCTCAGTTTATTCTTCTTTTTCATCAGATTCTTTATCAGATTCCCCTTCTTCGCTTGCATCACTATCAGAGACATCTGAGGAAGCCATATTTTCAGGAACTTCATCAAGAAGACAAGGATATGAAGAAATAGGAATGCGATGGTCATTACAAACTGTCTCAATAGTTTGATTGCGAAAACGAACAGCGTCATTATTGAAATTCGCTACTGTAGTTTGTAATTGCTTCTTCAACCTGGAATACTTGTTGTTGCGAAGAGAGAGGTCCTTTGCAAGTTGTTCTTTTTCTGATTCAAGTTCTTCAATCCTTGTTTGATATCTCTTCTCGGCCTTCTGCGAACATATGATAATGAGTCAAGAACTTAATAGCAGTTTCACAAAAAAGAAATGGTAAAGTAAAAAAGAACAGCTTAACAACCTTCTCTCGTCGTAAATCATATCTTTAATCAAGGCAAGATGCTCGCATGAAGACCGACGTTAACACCTAAGTTATTTCTCATTATCTAGAACTTTCGCGCCCAAGCGAATTCATCATCACTATTTATGACGAGAAGTGAACGAATTTGATTTTCTCGCTCATTAAGTATGGCATTTTGGCGAAGAGATTCATCTCGTTCAATTTGGACTTCAAGAAGAGTTTTTTGGAATTTCGCTAATGCTTGTGCACCTTGATTAGCAATGCGATCCTTGTCATCTATAAGGCTATTAATTTTCTTCCTTAGAATATTACTATTCTCGTGAGAGCTAAGATATAAACGTTTAAATTGGTTGGCTAAACCTAAACTAGATCTATGCTCAATTTCTAAGAGATGAAATTTGGTTCGAAGTTCATTTATTGAAAGAGAGTTAATTTTATTCGACGAACTACTTAAAGATTCGTTGAGATGAGCAAGAAGAGCATCGTTATCCATAGGCTCAGGAAATGAATGGAGAAGGATGGCTTCTTCGGAAAGATTATAAATGTCTGCGAAAATGATAAGTCAGGCAAAGAAAAAATAAATGACAAAATAAAAATAAGGAAAAGAGAAGAGTTTTGTACCATAAAGTTGTTGATTAGCACTTTGAAGAGTAGAAATTTTATTCTTCTGAGTAGAAGATTCAGTTTCCAGTTGTTGAATTCTTTCGCGAAGAGCAGCAGTCTCATTTTCACTCTTCTTGCGAGATGTCGCAACTTCAACTTCTAGTTCTTTGTTCTTCTCCTTAAGTTGAAGATTTTTCTTCTCAAGATTGTCACGCCTTTTCTCGAGATCTGGGGCAACAACAAAGGAAGCTCTCCCAGACTATAAAGGAAAATAAAGAAATTGTTAAGATAAGGTTTATAATCGAAATCACAAAGAAATAAAGAAATATGAACATACTAAGGCACTAAGTGCATTCAAGAAACTGGGAGTCATTGTCCTAGGAAACTCCAAGAAAAGAATCATTATCCACTAGCGGGGGCATCGCAGATATTTGCGAGAGCTTCGCAAGTAGCAGAAAACGATCATCTCCCATTCCTTGCATAGAATCAGAGAAAACACTAGACAATTGCGCCATAGCAGATTCGACTGAATGATTCTCCTTCGCAAAAGAAGTATCAACCTCATTATTATCTTCATCGAGTTCTCATTGGTTTGGGAATTAGAGTGAGAAGTGGAATGGATTTTCCATTTTTAGAAGATGGAGCGGAAGATTTATCCTTGCGAAGAGTGATTTTATTCTTGCCTTTAACCTTCGCAGCCTTCGTAAATGTCATTCTCTTCAACGCCAACCTTCGCACCGAATGAAGATAAGAAACGAGAGGCAACAATATTGTTAAAAAATAATAAGGAAAAATATTTCTTACTTCATCCGTGATTGAACGAAGTGTCGCGGAGTAGTCGCCTTTGGATTTCTTTTGTAGCTCCTTCTCAATTTAATAATCAAAAATTCGCAAGATTAGATATAAGAGGAAATACAGATTGTAAAATAGGTAAAAGTTAGGAAGTATACCTCTTTTGCTTTCTCGGGCCAATTAAATACCCAAGGATGGTAGTTTGCGAGATTCGCGGGGAGTACATGGGAACCTGAAATGTAAGGTCCGTTTAAAAATAGTGGAAAGACAGACCACCTCTCATCTTTAGAGTAGCGAGGGACATTGTTCTTTCCAGAGTGCCAATCAATATCTAACATGAGTATCTTATCATCGGGAATGTTCTCTTTTCTTTTCAATCGAACACCCCAAATGAGATTTATCATTCTTCATATTTATCACTTCATAATTTTCAAAAAGTTTTCTACCGTGTACTTTTCAAATGACTATCTCTAAGTTTGCGAAATTAGGATCTCGACATTATCAGGATATAGAGACCCCTTACCAACACCACGATTGGCGAATTCAAGCATTAGACGGATGCAATCACCACTTAATTGATAAATAGCTCGCAAGAATTTCTCATGAGCAAGAATTTCATAGAACAAGGGCAGTTCGGGATTGTAGAGAGGAATGGGAAGACCTGCGAGGATTTGACCTAGCGAGATTATGATTTTCTGATCATCACACTGATGATCAGAAACAACTTTGCGAAAAGAATAGATGAAGATTCTTGATTGGGAATAGTAGACAAGGTGAAACCATTCTCTTGTAATTTCTTTTGAGTTTCATCTAAAAGGGTTTCATATTTACGACCAGGTGGAGACATTTTTTAGAATATGGGAATGATTAGAGAATTGAAGATCAAAAGAAAGAAGAAAAAAAAGATTTACAGTAGCAGAAACGCAAATTGCGGAAGAAGAGAGTTGAAGAAAAGTTGCAGAGAGAAAGTAAAAAAGAAGAAGATGAGGGTGAGAAAACTATATATAGAGAGAAGAATTCTCGAGAAGACAAATGCATTTAATGCGAGAGGGGACGTGAATGGTCAAGAAAAAACGGTTGAAAGAGACGTGTCAAGAAAAGAGTGGAAGAAGAAACATGTGTAATAAATTCCGTGTAAAAGTACGGGATTATAACAGATAAAGATGAACAGTTGCGGCATTTCAAAATACTAGTTCTCATGACATTCTTTTCTTCGCAGAGAAGACATGAGAAGAGGAAAGATGTAGGATATGAATATCGCAACATCAGTATTTCGCGAGATTAGTAAACGACAGCACCGCGATGGCGTCGCAGAAGAGTAATATAAATGACGCAATGAATGACGACAGCCAAAACACGAGAAAGGTGTGAATACCTAGCGAAACTTAGGAGAGCTGCGAGAATGAATACTTGTACACTTGCGATATTTCGCAAGTCATTCCCGAAAATAAAGGACAACTTACCTGTCATCCATCGTGTACTACCCTATATAAAGAGTTGAATAAGCTTGTTGTGAGAGAGATCTTTTTCGGAGTGTTAGACAAGTCATTAGGAGAGAGAAAGTGTTAGGTGATTGTAATTTCTTAGCTCTTTTCTATCTTATCTTGTAAACATTCAAGGAATTAATCAATAAAATCATTGTTATTCATCTTCAAATGTCTTAGTTGTGTGGATTATTGTGAGGGGTGTAGTGTAGGATTTCCTGCAACTACACCAGTAGAAGTGGAAAAATACGGTACAGTAGCATAATGATTGGTTTGAATAAGCCATCTTTGAGCCTGGAAGAGCTCTGCTATTTATGTGACATAAAAGACACGGTACGTGCATTTGAAATGCCGTTCATTGTTGTTCTTTGTCAGTCGTCTTGGCAGGACTGTAACTGATATTGAGATAGTGTCCCTGTTCACAAAATTTTATTTTACAGTTTACTATTGATTTTACATGACAATGTAAATTCTTAAATTATTCCAACTGGCAGTAAACGAGAGAGGAAACTTGATCAGTTATCTCTCCTGGGTTGCGTGTTATTTTTCTTTCTGCACCCAGTTGCTCCCTTGATAGGTTGAGTCATGCAGAACTGAATGTTATGTTGATTAGACATTCCCGCCCGAGGATCAGGGGGATAATCGTCAACGACATTGGTTAAATCCAATTATGTCTCATCCAAATTCTCACACCGAGAAATGCTCGAGGTGTTGGAGATTACTCTGTTGCTAGAGTTAGCAAGAGTACGCTTGCTTGATTCGGCATAACAAAAGTCCCTGCAAGGCATGCCCTGGAATCATAGCGATTGTTTCGTCCGAGAGTATGCTTATCAGCATAGATAAAAACCTCTAATATGAGGTATGCCAATCTAATTAGATGACGTCCATATTCTCTTTAAGTTATGAGTTGATATATCTCCTGACGAGGAGCACATCCATAAAATTTGCGTTGATATCATGTGGTGAAGAATATCTGCATACTGAAATCTGGTACCAATGGATTAAAATATCCTCATGCTCTTGAGAATGATGTAAGATCATATACCACTGATTAATAACTTGTGAAAAAGCGGGGGTACAACAACCACACCCAAAAATTCGTTTGGCAATCTGAATAGACAAACTCCAATATGCTTTCAAGAGAATCAACTAGACAGTTAGACTCAATCTAGAGAAAAGTATATCCAAGAGTTTTGTATCTCTATATCTCAATTCAATCTGCAATCAGGAAATAGAAATTTGCGAACCCGATTGAATATAAGAGAAATAACTTGAACGGTACTAAAGACCAATGTTCAAGGATCAATCAATCTCAATCAACAACCAAAGTTTGGATTTCCCAATTGATTGATTCAACGCACAACCTGTGATATTTCAATTATATAAAATATAATGCGGAAAAGAAATAACACAGACACCATAAGTTTTGTTAACGAGGAAACCGCAAATGCGTAAAAACCCTGGACCTAGTCCGATTTGAACACTACACAGATTAAGCCGCTACGTACACTAGCCTACTACCAATGAACTTCTAATGGACTGTAGTTGAACCCTAATCAATCTCACACCGATTCAAGGTACAGTTGTGCTCCTTACGTCTCCGATCCCAACAGATACTACGCACTTGATTCCCTTAATCGATCTCACCCACAACCAAGAGTTGCTACGACCCAAAGTCGAAGACTTGATAAACAAATCTGTCTCACACGAAAAGTCTATAGGAATAGATAAATCTGTCTCCCACGTAAATACCTACGAGTTTTGTTCCGTCTTTTGATAAATCAAGGTGAACAGGAACCAATTGATATACCAGACTTATATTCCCGAAGAACAGCCTAGAAATATCAATCACCTCACAATAATATTAATCGTATGGTAGCGAAACAAGATATTGTGGAATCACAAACGATGAGACGAAGATGTTTGTGATTACTTTTTCTCTTGCCTATTGGATAATAAATCTCGAGCCAATCTTACCTTTTGGACTCAAGGCGTGCCACAGGAGCAAAGGTTTCGTCAAAGTTGATTCCTTCAATCTATGAATATCCTTGAGCGACAAGTCTAGATTTGTTTCTGACGATGGTGCCAAATTCATCAGACTTGTTCTTGAATATCCATTTGGTACCAACAATATTGATATTGAGGGGACAAGGTACGAGTTTCCGTACATCTTGTCTTTGAAACTTGTTTAACTCTTCATGCATTGCATTCACCCAAAAGGGATCGCTAAGAGCTTCATCAATGTTTTTAGGTTCTACTTGCGATAGATAACAACCAAAATTACAAATATTTTGAAGTTGTCCTCTCATCTTAGCTGTAGAATCTCTCCCACCAATAATATTGTTAGTATCATGATTCCTTTAAACCCAGAGATTCCGTGGAGGGCACGTTCTTATTCAATAGGAACAACCTGACTAGGGGTTTTCTCCTCATCACTAGAAACGTCAGGATCAGTAACTGTTTGAATAACTTATGCTGATTCTGGAATTTCTTTGATTTTCTCAATTGTCTCGGTAGGAGGCAATTCAGCAGGAGAGTCATCATGACGAAAATTACTTATATAATCAATGATAACATTTGCAGATTCCATCATGACTTGGGTTCTGAGATGAAAGACTCGGAAACCACGACTGTCAGATGCATAGCCAAGAAAAATACCTTCATCGCTTTTCGAGTCGAATTTCCCTTTCTGTTCACGGTCCTTTAGAATGTATCACTTACTGCCGAACACTCTGAGATAGTGTAAGTTGGGTTTCTTACCGTACCACAACTCATAGGGAGTGTTTAAGGTCTTTGACCGTAAGTAAACACGATTGATCAAGTAGCAAGCTGTAAAAACCGCCTCTCCCTAAAACTTCAACGGTAAGTTTTTGTTATGGAGCATTACTCTTGACATTTCCTGAATGTTCCTATTCTTTCTTTCTGTACCTCCATTAGCTTGTGGAGTAATGGGCTGAGAGTATTGTTGAATAATCCCCAGAGAGTCAAAGTATTCAAACACTTTGGCGTCTTTGAATTCCGTACCACGATCGCTTCTAATTTTCTTTAGTTTGCGACCTTGTTCATTCTGGATTCTATTAACAATAATCTTGAATTCACTGAGGGTTTCATTCTTGTGGGCCAAAAACGCTACCCAAGTGAATCTGGAGTAATCATCTACCATAACCAAAGCATACTTCTTTCCATACACAGTGGGTTGTTGAATTGGGCCGAAGAGATACATATGAATTAAATCAAGTGGAGCTTTAGTGAGAATATCTCGGGATGATATATGTGGAACTTTCATTTGTTTACCCTTTTGACAGGCACCACATACACCTTCAATCTTAGCATTGATTTTGGGAACACCTCTAACAAGTTCTTTGTTAATGATCTTAGTTAGAAGACGATAATTGATGTGACCAAAACGCTCATGCCAAAGATGTGTAGATTCCACCTTAGTCAAATTGCAACAATTACTGAACTGAGTATCCAACAGATAACAGTTATTTTTTCCATGTGATCCTTGAAAAATCACTTTTCCGGATTTGTCTACAATGCTACATCCATTAGCATCGAAGACAACGTTATGGCCTTTGTCACAGATTTGACTAACAGAAAGAAGATTAGCAGCCATACCTTTAACGTATACTACATCATGAATTTAAGGAACACCAGGTAATTTGATCGTCCCCTTCTTGCTTATGTAGCAGCAGCTCCCATCACCGAATGTTACTAGACCACCATCAAAGTCGCTTGTGTTGACAAACCACGAGAGATCTCCAGTCATATGCCTGCTATATCCACTATCAAGAAACCATTGAAAGGGTGATGTTGATTTTAGATAAAAAGCTCCCATACTAGCACTACTAACCCAATTGGGCTTTCTTGTTAGTATTGATTGTCTTTTAAGAGCAAACAAAAGTTGTACAGTATTCTTGTAAAGATTATGTGCAACATTTGCTCTTTTTCTAAAAGACAAACATACATGATGATAGTG
Organism: Papaver armeniacum; assembly: GCA_023531295.1. NCBI lineage: Eukaryota > Viridiplantae > Streptophyta > Magnoliopsida > Ranunculales > Papaveraceae > Papaver > Papaver armeniacum. The sequence goes on along the minus strand of JAJJWW010010511.1, from coordinate 281,489 downwards.
ATCACGAGAACCACAAAACATACATGTACCAACATCTTTATTCTTATTCGAAGAATTCTTAGCACTTCCAGTTTTCACAAAGCCTAAACCTTGCTTATCACCTGACATACGACAATTATTTAATGAAGAATCGGAGGAGTTACTCAAATCCATTGAAGATGATTTTACAGGTTTCAAATCCTTAAGTTTTGCAATTTCTGCAACAAGAACAGAGTTGATCCGGATTTGTTCATCCAACTTCTTTTGGAGATTAACAGCCTCTTCAGAACATTCTCGAAGCTCAGAATTTTTTATATAATTCTCGCAATGAAGTCCATCAATTTTCCTTATCAAACGATGTTTTTCTAGACAAATATTATTGATGAATTTTTTAAAATTAGGATTCTGGACCATATCGATGGTTTCTAGAACACGCTCGAAGTTGAGTTTATCCATTTCTGGTGAAGCGTTTTTAGAGACAGAATCGTCCATAGTCAGATCGCTACAAACACATACTTATGAGGTCTTTAACGTGTTTGCCTGCTTTGATACCATTTGAAAAAACGCGGGTACAACAACCACACCCAACAATTCGTTTGGAAATCTGAATAGACAAACTCCAATATACTTTCAAGAGAATCAACTAGACAGTTAGACTCAATCTAGAGAAAAGTATATCCAAGAGTTTTGTATCTCTATATCTCAATTCAATCTTCAATCAGCAAATAAAAATTTGCGAGCCTGATCGAATATAAGAGAAATAACTTGAACGGTACCAAAGACTAATGTTCAAGGATCAATTAATCTAAATCAACAACCAAAGGTTGGATTCCCGAATTGATCGATTCAACGCACAACCTGTGATATTTCAATTATATAAAAATCTAATACGGAAAGAAATAACACATACACCAGAAGTTTTGTTAACGAGGAAACCGTAAATGCAGAAAAACCCCGGGACCTAGTCCAGATTTGAACACCATACTGTATTAAGCCGCTACAGAAACTAGCATACTACCAATGAACTTTGGACTGGACTGTAGTTGAACCCTAATCAATCTCACACTGATTCAAGGTATAGTTACGCTACTTACGTTTCCGATCCCACCAGGATACTACGTATTTGATTCCCTTAACTGATCTCACCCACAACCAAGAGTTGCTATAACCCAAAGTCGAAGACTTGATAAACAAATTTGTCTCACGCAGAAAAGTCTATAGGAATAGATAAATCTGTCTCCCACAGAAATACCTACGATTTTTGTTCCATCTTTTGATAAATCAAGGTGAACAGGAACCAATTGATATACCGGACTTATATTCCCGAAGAACAACCTAGAAATATCAATCACCTCAAAATAATCTTAATCGTATGGTAGCGAAACAAGATATTGTGGAATCACAAACGATGAGACGAAGAAGTTTGTGATTACTTTTTATCTTGCCTATCGGAGAATAAATCTCGATCCAATCTTAAAGAAGATCGTACCCAAACACGATAAAAGATGCAAGATCAGATCACACAACTACAAAGAAAATATTTGGGTCTGGCTTCACAATCCCAATGAAGTCTTCAAGTCGTTAACCTACAAGGTTTCGTGAAAAACCTAAGGTTAAAGGAGAATCGACTCTAGATTATACAACTAGTATCACACAGGAGGTGTGGGTATTAGATTTCCCAGTTGCTAGAGTTCTCTTTTACATAGTTTTCAAATCAGGGTTTGCAATCTAAGTTACCTTGGTAAGAAAGCATTCAATATTCATCGTTAGATGAAAACCTGATTAGATTCAAGCTAATATCTTTCAACCGTTAGATCGAACTTAGATTGTTACACAAATCAAATGTACATTCATCTAGGTGTATGTAACCGTACCTAAACGTGTACACCATGTTGGCTCAACAATAGTTAACCAAGGTTAGCCATATGAACACTCTCATATCAACCTTTTTCATCTTAACCATAACTAGTTCAAATGACTCAAATGAAACTAGTTAAAGAGTTGTTCAATTGCTATATTCTCATAGAAGTATACAAGAACACAATTGAAGCACAATTGGTTTGATTCACTTGAATCAATCATGAACATTATAGCCACGGTTTGCAAAGAATGCATTCCTTAATATATAAATGTATTAGTTCATGTACACAACCGATTTTAGAACTTTAACCTTCAAGTACGTGAACGGGTACGCATACTTGAAATACCCTGACTGAAATTGGGTTTCGCCAGTACGCAAACGTGTACGCATACCACCAATCCCAGCAGAAAATCTCGGACATGAACCTTACGCCAGTACGTATACGGGCACACATACTTAGGTTCCCGGACTTCTCAAACCAACAGGTACGCATATGTACGCATACTATAGTTCCCAGACATGAACAACATATGTGCAAGAGTACACAACATGTCACAATCCAATAATGGTTAAGTGTTCTAAACTCTTATTTCAATCATTGAAACTTTTTTAGAGGATGACAATCGTCGTTTTCACATACTATTAGCATCAAAGCAATTTTCAAGTAATTGAAATAATCATAACGAAACATTCCAAGTCTACATCAAATGATTGTATCACACAAACCATGTAAGATGTTACTCGGCAATTTTCACATGATCATCTTTTGACTTTCGTCAAGAATATCTATATAAGATGAACTTGGTCGAAGCGAAAGCTTGCCAACACATATTCCGAGAAATATGTAAGCTAGTTAAACTCAGCTCGAAATCTCAAATGTGTATAATAGAAAACTATATCGTAACACGACTTATGTCTCAATATAAGAGATATAGTAGAAATAGACTTTCCAAGTGATAGATGAGTTTCAGTCTCCACATACCTTTTTATTGATGAATTTCCACAAGCTCTCCTTAGTAGTTCTTCGTCTTCAATGATGAACGTCGTGAAGTTTAATGCTCAACTACACAATCTATTTTAGTCCGAGACATCTATAAGTAGACTAGAAATCAAGTCTTATAGTTTTGATCACTAACATTGAAAAACAAGCTTGAGATAGCAAAGCTTGCGAGTTCGACCGAGCGAGGCTTCTAACAACTTGTTTCGATAATGTTCAGAGTAGGTACTGAAATTATTGTGGATAGATATCCCCCTTTGCAAAGGAATTATCGAAAAAGTTTATATGATTGGCAGATATGGACCTCGGTTCATATTAAAGTGTTTTCTACCTTTTTTACGCTTTTGAGACCTTAGTCTTAGCATCGGTTACAAATTTGGTGCTTTTATGAAAGCGTAGTGAGAGAAATAATTAAGGTCGCTTGTTATGCAACGCCATCCTTTGACAATGAGTTTCCATGACACTAACCAAAGTTGATTTAGAAGTATAGTCCGGTAGTCATAAATGACTCGACATATCACCTGGGTGGTAATTGTGTATCTATCCTCATATGGATTTTAATTGAAACTCTCGCTTGTGTGTTATTGATGTTGTATCATCCTAGTAATGCTCTGGGCATTCGTGGTCAGTATTTTATGGTTCTTTTGCATTCATTGAATGGTTTACTTACCTCGTTCATAAAGCATTTTGAATTTATTACTCATGAAACCATTGTCATTTTTCTATTTAAGACGTGCTAAATTGCACTGTTGATACAACTCTACTACAAGATTTGAAAAATTAATGAGAAAGGCTTCCCACCGTTAGGGGGAGGAAAGGTTGTCGCCTGAAAAACGGCGTGAAGTATCCGGGTTTGCACAAGATAAACCAGGATATATCTCATCTGGAGGTTTTCTGCAATGAAAGACATGCAAAAGATTAGATGTCTGCAGAAATTACAAATCAAGTTGTTTCAAGTCTGTAGATATAGTAGCAAGTGTGTCATTTAAAACACACCACAACATGGATGACTAGTTGATTTAAAATATTCTGCTCCTCCTAAAAGGAAGAGCCAGTCACAATCATTGAAAGATAGTGCTCTCAAAGAGACTATCAGGGGAAGATCTAATTTCTCTGAGTATAGTTCTCCTAATAAGAGAATGTCTCTGCAAAGGTTGTGGAACCTCAAAATGAGAGTATTTCTATAAGGCATGCATGCAATAAAGAAATTTGTGATCGTAATACAATGATTGTTGGTGACATAGTCAAAATATCCCCTGATACTGCCATAGAAAATGTTGGTGTTAAACCACTCTCTATAAGGGAATGTCATCAAATGAATGATTGGTTAAATTGGAAAGGAGAGATCCAAGCAGAATAACGAATTCTTACAAAAATGCATAGTTTTGGTACTGCATTCCGATCACTCGATAATGTGAGCTACTCTTGGCCACAAACGAGTATTTGCAGTCCCAAATATCCGATAATGTAACCCCTAGTGGCTACAGGTGGATGTGTGTGCATAGTGAGAAAAACACAGTCAACTAATGGCACAAAGTCTTTCACGGAAACCTGGAATGGGTTACACAGAAACATATTCCCTGTTATGGATGCAAACCCTTTTGTTATATGTCTGGCAGTCTTTTAAGGACTCGACGTGCATCTAGTGAATTTGGTTACTGCGAATCTATAAGAAAGACTAGATACAGATAACTGCATACTTATTCCTTAAGGTTTTCACCTATCAGTAGAATTACCATGTCAAATTCATTTGCTCAATAGGACGAAAGTGGTCAATCGTCTAAGCGAATGCATATGTTGGCCAGGAATATGTGAACCATCTTATATGCCCATGTATTTTGCATTGCTAGATTTGATTTATGCAACATCTACTCGGTTGAAACAACTAAAAAGTTGTACAAAGCACAAAAATGCTTAAAGCAGGATATCCAGATGAAAATCTCGGTAAAACAAGGTCTTAAAGGTTTAGACATGTTTAAATGGACAAGCTAATATGATTATGGTCATTCGATCTCTTACTTTTAAAATTGGTCGTTTATATCTCAACAAAGAAGATGTATCACTCCGTTGTTTGTATACAAAGATGTGCAAATGGTACATTAGCTGAAATATGATATAGATACCTGATAGTGGGTTTGTAGTAAACATGTAATTTTGGATATGCCCAACAGCGATATCGAGACATTGGTCCGAAGAAAGTCCCACCACCCCCTCATCTTCGTGGTACCATTAAGTTGGATCTTTTGCATAAAATATCGCATAATGTCTCCCACAAAGCAAAACTAATTAGACTACTTAAGTTTTTATCTTTGGCAGGTTTGTTAAAGCAGTTAAATATTTTCCTAGCTAAAAGCATGGTAATCGAGGATATTTGTTTATCTTCCGATCAATTATGATTGTTCAGACAAAGCTAGTGGAAAATAAATGGCTGGCACAATCTGAAGATTATTAAATTGCACAGATGAAAACCGGACCAAATTTTCTAAGTAAGGAAGTCGCTGAAGACATTCAGAAATGGTTCTTGGTCTCTATGCAGTATTATCAGGCACAATGATCAACATAGAAGGCTACTCATGAGGGGGAGTAAAGCCATTGAAGACTATGAATATTGGGAATGTTGGACATTACGTCGTGTACTCTTTTTCCTAGTCAAGTTTTTGTCCCACTGGGTCTTCCTTGCCAAGGTTTTAGTGAGGCATGCAAGTCCACTACTATCCGCAGTTCGCCATGTTGTACTCTTTTTCCTTCATTCTGGTTTTTGTCCCTATGGGTTTTTCCGGACAAGGTTTTAACGAGGCAACAACTGCGGGTTTATCATTGTTCTGAGGCCTCATGTTTTCCTACGTTCATGTTTTGTCCCTTTCGGTTTTCCTGACGAGGTTTTTAATGAGATAACAACTTAGAACGATGATCATCATCTAAGAGATGTATATCCATAGACTTTCCCGAGATGCAGCTATTAGGCGTTTCGGTTTGTCCCAAGTTTTTTTCCTGATGCAATTTTTGACGGAGGAAGCATTTCATGACGATGACCAGCATCCTTCTGAGATCAGTTTTTTTTTAAATGGTTTTCCTAACGCAGTTTCAACAAAGGGTGAAAATTTATGACAATCAACATCGTTGCGGAGTTATCAGTGTTGCACTGTTTTTATTTTGACCAGTTTTGATCTAATTTCGGATTTTCTGACAAAGTTTTTGACGAATAAATGTCATTAAAAATGGTGGTCATCCAAGGGGAAATGTTGCAAATCAGTGACGAATTGTGGTTGCCCACCATTACATGGGGCCAACATTTCACATGATTAAACATGCATGAATCTTAGTCATGCGCTATGCCATGTACACCCTTGTATGTCATTTGTTGGTGTATGCTAATCTTTGTTTAGAGTCCTATAAATAGCCTGATAAGCTTGTACACCGAATAGATGCGAATGAAATCAAGGAATCAGGAATCCTGTTTCCCACTTCTCATATATCTTGTTTTGTTCCTAAGCATATTTATATTTTCTTTTGCATGTTATGACAAACTATACATTATCCCATACTATAGTGTACAGTTTAATATGCTACCAGTACTCTTCTTACTTATTGGTGTAGCTGATTATAAGTGGGTTCGTAGTACTGGTTACTTGGTGAACGGGAACTATCAATGAATTATAACAAAACAAGAATTATGTATCTAAATTTTCAAACTTAGTATAGTCGAGGACCTTTAATGCATCTCGATAGAAAACAATAAAAAACTAAAAACTTCTTTCGGGTAACGGTTTGAAAAACGGGTCACATGTCGGGTAATGTTCGTGACCGTTATTTGACGGGTGTGAGCACATTTCGGACAAAAAACGCGTTGTTTGGGGGAAAACGCGTTTATTTGACGGTTTTAACATGCGTGAAAACGCGTTTATTTGAATTTCCTATCTAACGGTTTTAACATGCGTGAAAACGGTTATATCGGGTTTAAATAACAATGTTAATACGTCTTTTTATTTTATTTGTTTATTCATTTATTTAAAAAAATTTAATTGTAATTCTTAATCTTCTATTTTAGAAATGAAAAATTCGTTAAAGTAATTTTTTCTCTAAAAGACGGGTCTAACAGGTGTGAAAACAGAAAAAACAATCTAAAGAACTTATGTTAAAATGTTATTTAGAAGAAAAAAAACGTAAAAATCAATTTTAGAAAAACGGTTATCACATGCGTGAAACCAGCTATAACGGGTCTAAATAACACATTTTTTTACTATTTATCGGTGTTATTTAGACACACGTATCGGTGACCTTCACGGGCACGCTACATAGGCGTGACCGTTTTAACGGCCGTTTTCTCAGAAAAAACGGACATTTTTCAAAACTTGGTTTCAAATTACCTAGAATGGTTTCAAATTACCTAGAATTCAAACCAAGGTTTGAAAAACAGGACACGGCTACTGGGCGTGACCGTTACAACGTGTTTTGACGGGTGTGAGCACGTTTTGGGCAAAAAACGCGTTTTTTATATGTTATTCTAAAATAACGGGCGTTATAACGGTTATATAGAAAATAAAAAAGAATCATGGTTTGAAATTCCTATCTAACGGTTACAACGTGCGTGAAAACAGTTATAACGGGTCTAATAACGTTGTTATAATGTTTTCTGTGCATTATTATTTTATTCTTTTATTTTTAAAATATTAATTTAAATTTTATGTTTAAATATATAGACACGGTAATATATAGACATGGGTGTCGGTGACCCTCACAGACACGCTACATAGGCGTGACCGTTTTAACGTCCGCTTTTTTGGAAATAACGAACGTTTTTTCAAACCTTGATTCAAACTACATTATTAGGAAGTTTATAAATGAAATTAATTGTATTTCATTTTCCTAAGTACGTATTTTTTTTAAATTTGATTTGTTAGTAAGTTTATTTCGAAAATTGCTAAATTTCTAAAATCACACTTTCTTAATTTTAGATAATCTATAGAATTAATTTTAATTAGCAGAAACTAATTTTTATCTTTTTATAGAAAAAAATATTCCTATTAAAAAAATTAGCTACTAATAACACTATGTAAAATACTACTAAATTAGAAAATAATGATTCAAAAGATTAAATTAATATTAAAATAATTTGTTTTCCTTCAAGATATAAATAGTATAATAAATAATTATCATTATGAAAGGATGTCTCGAAGGCTTTTATTAATATTATTATTAAAACAAATTACATGGAATTAATTGGTAACCTAGCAACAATCTGGGCACCAACCCCTTTCTGAATGGTAATACCTATTCTATGAAAAAGAGACCCTCCTATTTTACAATTAGCGTCTTGACTAGCAAGATAATTTTTCAGTCTTCTCAAAAATACACAAGTATCTTCACTTAAATCACCAAAAGTTGAAAACGCTAGAACACCGAACTCATATCCATGCTCTAAACATTTATCCAAGTACTTACTACGTTTGCGAGTGACTGTAGCAGAAACAGCTTGGCCTGGTGTGAAAAAAGTGGTTCGGGCACTAGTGAACGGAGAAGCACCGGTAACATCTAAACAAACATCTCGGCCGTTATCCCAGTTATAAACAAGTAAGTATGCAGGCCTGATGGAATGAGCTGTATTAGACAGAAAACCCATAGGAACTTCTTTGCGAGCCGCCACACCAGCTTTGTAACATATATCCATAAAAATATCACGCACCATATCATGTCGAAATTTGACACCGATCTCACTGGCGCAGTGGAGATCATGGTCACCATATATATCCATTGTACGGTTATAACACGAACACAAACTACCTTCCACGAACAGAGGTACACCCAATCTGTAGCTAAGGACAGCACGGAACTGACGAGGCCCAACTGCTTGATTCAAACTTTGAACAGGAATGGCCTTGAGAAAATCCATGGCGTGGTCGGCTTTATTGCATTGCCTAAGTGCATCATCCATTGCATATAATGGGTACTTGGTGGGCAAATCCTTCTTAACCACATCAAAATAACAAGCTGCCAATGACTTCATGAAATGGGGGGCAACAGTACTAATGTTAAAATCAGAAGGATTAAGGCCACATAACTAAGTGTATCCCTGTAATGCTTGTTGGTAACTCTGGCCAGAATCGAATGTGGATGTACCCTGTAACAGGATGTGCTGCTGATGTTGTGTTTGAGCACACGATGCAAGATAGCAATACTTCGAAGTATCTGACATAGTATAAACTCCTAATCCGCCATCTTTAATGGGCAATGTAGCTATTCGCTGTTGAATTTGTCCAAACCTAGCACCATCACCAACCACTAAATGTCTCAAGTATTGACCCAGCTGATTATCAAATAAAGTCGTGGCTGATTGCAAAGCTAAAGGAGAAGTTGTGCGCAATGTAAAATATAGCTTGGGAACCCCAGTGCAATTGCGTAAGAGAAGCAATTCACTTTGTGGGTCCTGTAGCTTTTTAAAAGAATTCATCAACCTCACAGATTTCTCCACTCTGTCTGTAACAATGTTAGTGCAGTATTGCAGGTCAAGGCTCACTGCCCCTCCAAGCAATTTGACACCATTACTAGGTCTGCTAAAGTTGGATGGAAAAATACCTGTGACATCTCTCTTGGGATCTACCGTAGGCCATAAAATCTCAGTTTTGCTGACATTCAAATGTAGACCCCTGGCAGGCCCATTAGCTTGAATTATCTGGAGAGCCTTGGATACTTCCATTGTGTCGCCAGCAATGGTACCATCATCAAGGTACCATGCGTGAAGGTCAAGAGTGCACTCATCTGCAATTTTGTTTACAAGTGGATGTAATATAAGAGCAAAAAGTAATGGACCCAATGGATCACCTTGCTGTACGCCCTGTGCTGAGGATAGAACGGCATCATTGTAGTATAGCCTAGACGGTTTTGAGTAACAAAATTCTATCCACCCGGATATGCTGGGACATTTGGATATAACCTCATTGATTAAGACAGTCTTGTTCACCAAATTGAAAGCATTAGAGAAATCTATAAGCATCATAGTCATGTTATCATGTCTACCTTTCATCTCTAGAAGATTGTTTGCTGAGTGTAAAATACCCTCTCCCCCACATGGTATTCCAACACCAAACTGGTGATTTCCAAGATATGAGGTCATGTCCTTGCACACAGAGATGTAGCTGCCAACTTTGAACATAGTCTTCTCCAAATTGTACCCACTGCAATGGGTCTCAAACCACCATCAGGCTTGAGCAAAGGTGTTAATGGTGCACTAGCTACATACTCCCCAAGGATTGCAGGACATCTCCCATCTAGCCATAAATTAACAACACCTGCAATAGATTGTAGGAGGTCATCAACAACAGCTGATGCAGCACCACTAAGAGCATCCAACAAATGTTGAGCTCTAAGACCATCTCTCCCACATGCAGTCCCTTTGGGGAAACTCTTTAATGCATGTAATACAGATTTGGAGTCCACGGATAAGGCAGTTGTGGAGGGGTTACCTGTAGGGAATTCTGGGGGTGGCGCAGAAGGGTGTTTTTGTTGTAGCTCATATAAGGTATCAGGCGTAGATGGGGCAACACCAGTGGAAGATAGAACACGAATTGCAGCCGTATAATGCCCGTAGCTCAGCTTCCTTCTACAAGCTTCCAGATTGGCATCTTTCTTATTACTCTTGGATGACCGTTTTTGCTGGTGATTGGCAGTGAACAAAGCCAAAATTTTCTGCACCATACTATAACATCCATTGGGATCCTTCCATGTCACTAGTGCTTGGTTTAATCATTATTATATAATTAAAAATTATATTAAAGTAATTTAAATTTTTATGATTAAATCAATTTTTATGATTAAATCAATATTTATGATTAAATATAAATTTAACAAAACTACATCTTTTGTATTTTGAATAAAGACAATCATTTAATTTTTTCTTTGAAGCATGTAAACAAATAACATAACTAGAAAGAAATTACACGTGGATATTTTTGTACCCACTAAGTTATTTGAAATAATTTGGTTGATAAAAAGTGGGATTGCCTGGTCCATATTGTTGTCGATAAGTTTCCCGCTTGGCTTCCATCAACTCCATAATTTGCTAAACCATCTGCCGCTTGATTCCCTTCTCTATAGTTGTGCCAAATGATACATTGTGGAATTTGTCGCATTTTATGTTTTATTTCGGAAATCATTTCTGCAATATACCATGGGACTTATGTGTCGGTTTTTATACAGCTGTTTATGGGTAAAAATCGTTTCCGCCGATTTCGGTAAATTCGGTAGGTGAGTGAGAAACTGGTTTAAACCCTAAACAAATGTGCTGCACGTGAGCACTTTCTAGATTCGAGAGATCAATCTGTACAAGTTCGGCCTAAACCAAGAAATGGCCGTTCCAGACTTGCTTCGGTCACAAAGTGGAGGAGAAGGGTTGATTTGGGGAGGGAAGCAAAGAAAGGTGTTGAGACCAGAATAATGCGGGAGAGTAGTGTCTCGACTTGTATCGAAAGTGAAAGCTTCGGAAGCTTGCAAGAGATGAAAGCTTTTTGGAGAGCTTGCAAAGTTGCGTTTTCTGAGAGTGTTGTATTTTTCTCCTGACCGAGACTTGTTGTCCGGTGGAAATAGGTAAGACCTATTTATACAAGTCAAGATTGAAACGTACCCTGGCCTCATGAAGGAAGAGAGTAAAGGGTAAAATAATGGGAGGAGGTGGTAACCGCATGGTGTTTATGGGTGAAAACGTTTTCACCATTATTTCCTCATTTATTTGACCGCTTTATTCCTATTCACGCTTTCTTAATGTGAGCGTAGTGTACGCTGCATGCGGTGACCGCCAAACCAAGACCCTGGAAAGCATCCCCCTTGTGTTGATGTCTCGAGTGTTGGTTGCACCTTGAGTGCAAGTGGCGCTGCTAGTGGCGCGTGTGGCATGTGCCAAATGCTTTTGTTGCGGGTTGCACCTTGAGTGCAAGTGGCAATGCCAGAGCTTCTAGTGGCGTGTGTGGCATGTGCCAATGGCATGTGCGGAATGCCTTGGTGGTAGGTTGTACGTTGAGTGTAAGTGGCAATGCCAGAGCTTCTAGTGGCGTCTGTGGCATGTGCCAATGGCGTGTGCGGAATGCCTTGGTGGTAGGTTGCACGGTTTGTAAGTTAGGCTACCAAAGCATGGGTTTTGGCATGTTTCATCGGCACGTACGGCCAAGTTGGCCTAGGTTGCACGGCTTGCAAGTTAGGCTACCAACGTGCGTGTTTGGCATTTGTCAATGGCACGCATGGCCATTAGGGCCACGTCCTGGTAAGAAAAGCTACTAGCGATGCATGTTGGCATGTGCCAATGGCATGCTCGGCCATTAGGGCCACGTCCTGGTAAGAAAAGCTACCAGCGATGCGTGTTGGCATGTGCCAATGGCATGCTCGGCCATTAGGGCCACGGCCTGGTAAGAAAAGCTACCCGCGATGTGTGTCGGCATGTGCCAATGGCATGCTCGGCCATTAGGGCCACGGCTTGGTAAGAAAAGCTACCAGTGAGCGTGTTGGAATGTGCCAATGGCATGCTCGGCCATTAGGGCCACGCCCTGGTAAGAAAAGCTACCAGCGATGCGTGTTGGCATGTGCCAATGGCATGCTTGGCCATTAGGGCCACGGCTTGGTAAGAAAAGCTACCAAATGAGCGTGTTGGCATGTGTCAATGGCATGCTCGGCCATTAGGGCCACGGCTTGGTAAGAAAAGCTACCAAATGAGCGTGTTGGCATATGACAATGGCATGCTCGTCCATTAGGGCCACGACCTGGGTAAGAAAAGCTACCAGCGATGCGTGTTGGCATGTGCCAATGGCATGCTTGGCCATTATAGCCACACCTTGGTAAGAAAAGCTACCAGCGAGCGTATTGGCATGTGCCAATGGCATGCTCGGCCATTAGGGCCACGACTTGGTAAGAAAAGCTACCAGCGAGTGTGTTGGCATGTGCCAATGGCATGATCGGTCATTAGGGCCACGACTGCGGTAAGAAAAGCTACCAACGATGCGTGTTGCCATGTGCCAATGGCATGCCCGGCTAATTTGGCCTAGGTTGCACGGTTTGCAAGCCTAGGCGCGGCGCTACTTTGGCATGGCGCGGCTAGGGCTAAGGTAAGGGTGTTTGGCTTAGCGCGGCTGGGCCAAGGTAAGGATGGTTGGCTTGATGCGCGGTGCGACCTACGTAGCTAGGGCCAAGGTAGAGTGCGTTCGGCATGGCGCGGCTAGCTTGGGTTAGGTGTGGCTGGCATGATTTGCCATTGGCACGGAGGCGCGGCCAGCATGGTTGGCATGCTTTGGCGCGTTTGGTGTGACTAGCATAGCTAGGGCCAAGGCAGAGTGCGTTTGGCATGGCGCGACTAGTTTGGGCTAGGTGTGGCTGGCATGATTTGCCATTGGCACGGAGGTGCGGCTAGCATGGTTGGCATGCTTTGGCGCGTTTGGTGTGATTAGCATAGCTAGGGCCAAGGCAGAGTGTGTTTGGCATGGTGCGGCTAGCTTGGGATAGGTGTGGCTGGCATGATTTTCCATTGGCACGGAGGTGCGGCTAGCATGGTTGGCATGCTTTGGCGCGTTTGGTGTGGCTAGCATAGCTAGGGCCAAGGCAAAGTGCGTTTGGCATGGCACGACTAGCTTGGGCTAGGTGTGGCTGGCATGATTTTCCATTGGCACGGAGGTGAATTAGGGTTTTGTTCGTTGTAACCCTAATTCTAAAAAATACCCCCTATTAATTACTGACTACGTGCATTGAATGTTCTAATAAATGTGTCACTGGTGACATTAGGTTATTCGGGGTTTTACGATTTTACCCTTTGTCAAAAACCACCATCAACATTAAGTCCCCCGCTTAGCTCTTTACAGAGCTTTGTTGCGAGGTAAGCATAAGATGGTGACAAACTATCGCCAGAAATCATAAAGAAAATTGAGGAGGCTTGTCGACCTTTTTATAAATAGGATTTGGAATCCTTGCCTCGGCAGCTTTGCACAAATCGGGAGGTTGGCACGATTGGGGAGTCAACACCATTGAGAGACAGAAGTTGGGCGGTGAGAAGTTGGCGCGAGTTGGGAAACCGAGCGCTAGTTGGTGGGACCGCACAAGGTGGGGAAATCGAGTGTGCTAGCCGGCGCGACTTGGGCGGTCATTGAGAAGTTGGCGCAATTGGTGAGACCGGTGCAACTTGGGCGACGTTGGGAAGTTGGGCGCCCTTGTGGGCCCGCACGATTTTTGGTAAAGGGAAATCCTTCCTTATTTTAGAATCTTCATGCCTATATATATATAATCCCTTTCTCTCATCTTGCACTTTGTTCTTTCATCTTTTCATACTAGCGGCAGAGTCCCAAAGAAAACCGGCTTCCGGTGTATGTCTTCCAAGATTTCTCTTGTTTCCTTTCATGTAGGTGCAAACCCTAAGAGTGGGCGTTTTCTTTATAATCCTTGTGATGATATTGCGCATATGATTTCTTGGCGTGCTTCTTGTAGAAAATATTGTATATATGCACCCAAGGGAAATACCGCATATATGATTCGATCCCGTAGAAAAATGCTCCATATATAATTTTGAACCCAAGAAGGATACCATGGACGCATTCGAGCCGTAGAAAATGCCGCGTGTATAGTTTTGAACCCGAAGAAGAATACCGCAGACGCACTTGAGCCCGTATAAAATACTGCGTATATAATTTTGAACCCGAAGAAGGATACTGCAGACGCACTTGAGCCCTATAAAATACTGCGTATATTTTTGAACCCGAAGAAGGATACTGCAAACGCACTTGAGCCCGTATAAAATACTGCGTATATTTTTGAACCACCGAAGAAAATATCACGTGTGCGCTTTGAACCCGTAGAGAATACTGTATATGAATCCCGAAGAAGAATACTGTATATGTGCTTCATATGACTTCGAACCCATAGGAAATATTGCATATAAATACTGCGCGTGCAGTTTTGAACCCGTAGAGAATACACCCCTTTTTTTTTTTTTTTTTTTTTTTTTTTTTTTTTTTTTTTTCGGTGTTTTCCTTTTGTTGGGTGCGGTTATGTGTCGGGAGATAATTTCGTCTTTCTCCGTTTGTTTTGTGCGAGATATCTTGTTACCAAATTGTTATGAAGAAATCCGACAAGATGTTACCTAAACAAAATTTCGCTCAAGGATGTTCATAGTTCCAAACCAAACACGGATGATGAATTCTTTGCCAAACCCCTCGCCCCTGCTCGGAAGAATCACCCAGGTTTCGTGCCAATTTTGTTAACCGGTGGTGAAGATGAAAAGAAAACACGTTCAGTTCGCCCAGAGAACACCATACGACATTGATTTCAGGATGTGTCAAAGCCCATTGCGTTCTTTTGATAGATGGGTTGAGTTCATGGTGAGTAAGGAGCACATAAATACCAACTTGACTCGAGCGCAGATTATTGATGTTGTCAGAGCTTCAAGAAATCTCAGTTAGGAAGGATATCTCGGGCTTGGTTGCTTTCATCTCCAGATGGTGTTCGGACACCCATACGATCATATGTAGATGGGGTGAAATAACTTTCTCCTTGGAGAGTGTGGATCTCTTGCTAAATCTTCCGGTAACCGGGAATCTTAATATCCAGTTGTATGAAGGTGAGGAGAAGATGCGGGGTGACCTTGCCGCTAAGTTGGGAGATTTCGCTCGAAAAGACTCCACTGCGAAGTCGAAGGATTCCGTCCGGAAAGAGGATGAAAGGTGCTTTTACAAATGGTGGATATCTCAATGGTTTCCTGACGAGCTGGAACCTAAACAAAAAGCGGTGATCTTCATGTTGCAAAGCATTTTTGGCTCTCTCGGTTGTCTAGAGACATTTTTGATGACGGTTCTGGCAAGAAGGAAATAAGACCAGAGTTGCTAGTGATTGTCTTTGTGGAAGTTGGCAAAAGGTGAAGTTCTTCCCATTGGCAAGCTATTCCTTGGTTCCCTGTATGTGCATCTGGATCACCTAGTTGCGAACATGCGAGTTTCGAATGGTTTCATGAAAGTGGATTCATATGTGCACGTTTCTTTTCGCAAGCCTTGGTTATGGGAGCACTTTGAGAAGTACGCTCCGAAACCGTTGCCTTCGATTCCCGCGAGTTAGGGCGGCTCCCGAATTCTTCGATGGGTGAACAAAGCGCCCAAGAGTTGGCATGAGCTTGGTTAGTCTTCTCGATAAGTCGCATGAAATCGCTTTAGCCCATGGGAGCCGGTCCATAGGTCGGTGACTCAAATTGACACCTTTGTTTCTCGCTCCGATCATGTCTTTGTCTTCCGACGACAACTTGAGTGTTGGTGAAAACTTGTTTATTCAAAGTTGCATGTCCTAAGTATATGCCGTCTTTCTTCATGGGGTCATTCCGAATAGCTGCTACAATATTGACCGTGGTGCTCGTCACATGGGTTTCGATCAAGGGGTGCCTCTTGCTTACCAGCTGGTGGTTCCTAAGGATTCATTGCGTGCCGCCCTCAATGCCAGTGCCCTTGAGCCGGGTATCCGCCTTCCCTTCTTTCAAACGGAAGAGTAACTTCGACAACTTTTGGCTATAATGAGTTCTGGTACGATGAGTTCATTATGATCCAAGATTTTGTAAATAACGTGGTGGAGAATGTTCGTTGTAAACCTTCCCCAGCAGTTTCGAAGAAGTATCTAATGTTGAGAGACCTCAAGAGAGGGTTGCCCGGCAACCCGGAAAGTCCCCAGCAAAGGAACACGAGAACGAAGAATCGTGGCATGGGTTCCTGGCGGTTTCAAAAGATCCTCCCGCAGCCTCTCGTGTCTTTTAGTTCTTCCAATAACCAGTATGTGTCGCCTCCTTGTTGGTTTGTCTCAAAACACGTGAATTTCTCATTGAAAACATTTGTCTTGTTTCTTCCGGGGCTTCGGTAGTGTTAATGCTTTCGCTGCCCTTGCACGTTGCCAGGAGACGGCAATTTCTTCAAGAATTCCGGCGGCACCGAGCCTTCTCATAACGGTGATGAGCCGTAGAAAGAAGAAAGTTCGACAAGTGAGAGTGATTCTTCCGACAAAGACTGGTTCTTTTTCTAGAAGTGGTTCGGTGAGTTTCGAGCTTCTTTTTCTTTCTTCTCCCGTTTTTTTTTGAAAAATGTCTAACTCAAGTTCGCAGAGGAATCCGGTTCGGAAGACACTGGGGCGGAGCCACGGAAAACTTTCCTTTGTTGACCACCGCCGGTGACTTGGAGATGGGAGTTAGCCAATCGGGCAGGCACGTATGTGGTTCAAACAAAGGATGATTCCCGATGGTTGCTGCCGTAGACATGGAAAAAGACTCATTGCGAGTCGTGAGGTGATAGGTGTAGAATACACCGTATTTAATATCTAGTATTTATGCTTTCTTTGCGAGTTTTCTTGTAAATTATGTATCTTATGTGTGCTTTTGAGTTTATTAGGTGCAATGGAGTCATTTGGAGCAAAAAGACCAATTGGAACTCGTTCAAATACAAGATTTCTACTTTTCATTGTGTAGAGAACGAGAAGACGAAGGCAATGGCGAAAGAACGGAGTCATTCTGAGTTCGTATGGAGAAGTTACGAGCAAAACGAGAATTTGAAGGCTAAAAGAGCAAAATGGTCGACAAGTGCTATTGGCAACCCCACTCTAAGTTAAGGGGCGGTATTCGGTAGAAACCGCTAAAGGAAGTCGGTCTATTGCTATGGGGAGTCACTGGGATTCGCTAAAGACATTATTCTTTGTTAAGGGCACCTATCTTGGGGTGTATTTTATCCGGGGGTGTCTTAATATCCCATCTCTACTACCCTAGTCGAGAATTTCATTCTCTTTCTCAATCATTCTCACTTCAATTTCACCCGAAATAATTGAGAAATACAACAACATCCATCGTTATGAATCCGAGAGATTGAGAAGAGCATTCAAAGAATTGGTGGTTGGTGTTCAATCAAGAGACGAAGAAGAAAGAGTTGTTGAAGAAAAAGGGGATCGTCTCGTGGTCGACTCGAGGCCGAGATGGTTTTAAGAACATGGGTATTTAATTAAATCGAAGAAGATGATGGAAAGGAGAAGGGGTTGAAGAGTTACAGATGAAATCGAGAAATTGATAGGAATGAACAGAGATGGGTTGAACTCAAATCTAGAAACTGAGAAGAAGAGAAGTTGAAATTCATGGGATTTTGGTCGAGACAAGGAATGGGAGGAATTGGTTGTTCTCAGGGAAGATGAATTTAAGAGTTGAGCAGGTGGTCTGATGCCATTGAGCTTTGAGGTTAGCCCAGAGGATCCTGGCTGAGCTGAGAAGATTAAGGAAGGAGTTGAGAGTGTATGAAGAAGTTCAAATTGATTTGATAGAGCGTTGCTCGATGGCTGCTTGGGTTGGAGTTAAGATTCATGGTGATAATCAAGGAGGCCCGAGTGATCTTGAAGCCAGAATGTATGGACCAAGCCTGGAGTTGATTTTTGAACCGGCAGAGCTGTAAGTTGTGTTGCAAGGGAGTATAGCTACATATGAAGGCTAATGAAGGCTGTGACAAAGAGGGTGCAAGACCTTGTTGCTGGTGGAGCAGGCCTCGATTAGAGTCGATGGCCAGTGTTGCTGTAATTGGCCGGGTTTGTAATGGATTGGCCTGTGGGCAATGAGCTCAAGGTTGTATGAAGTGTCACACTTGTTTGAGTTGCAGTGAGCAATTGCGGTGTAGTTGGTACAATCAGGTGGTGGTGGTTTTGAACTTAGTTGCTTGGTTCTGGTGGTGATGATGCTGGCCTGGGAAGTGTGGAGCTGAAAGCAATGTCCTGAGCTGGTGGTTTTGACCTCAAATTGGAGCTGTTATGAATATGAGGATGTGAAATTGATGTTCGTGGAATGGGTGATAGCAAGATTCGGGCTACAATGGAGATTGCCGCAATGCCGACGGTGCTTGGACTAGAAGCCAAGCCATTGCAGATGGTGTTGATGTGATGAGCTAATGAATGCCGGGCATGGGTTCTCCGCTGAAGGTCGTGGAATTACAAGTGATGCGAGTTGAGCTGTGCAAGTTGCGCTCATGTTGTGAAGTGATCTGAGCTTGTTACTTAGATGAGTCTGCAGTAAGGGAAGCAATGAGCCGTGGAGGTAGCACCGAGGTTGCAACTTAGATGAGTTAGTGTGACTGCATGTTTCAAATGGCTAGTAATTCTGGCAAAGGGTAGTGAAATGGAACTGATGGTGTTTTGAGGTGGTTCAGGGCAATGAGATAATGAGGTTGCAGGATGGCTGAGATGTGTTAATGCTGTGTAAGGAACTGGAGCTATAAGCAGAAATGGGCCAGTGATGATTGCTTGATATTGAGATTGCAAGAATGGATAGGTTATTCAGCCAAAGAGTTGCCATGGATGAACTATAAGATGGTGTTTTAAGTGAGACAGAATACAGTGATGAATATATATAAACGTTGATGCAATTCACCTGTGGCCATGATGGTGGCAATGAATAATGCAATGATGGTGCATCGCTGGCTTGTCCTGCAAATGGCCCGCAAAATGGCTCTTTCCAAGCCCAGTCAGACTGAGTTAGCCCCAACTCAGAGCTTACTCAGGTCTGACTCCTGAATCTGGCTCGGTAGTTCACCCCGACTCCAAGATCGACCCGATCGGACTTGGCCTCGACCGATCCGATTCGGCCGACTCGCTGACCGGTGACCGGCGGACTTTGCTTCTGGCCACCGGAGTTGTTTTCCCATGACTTTCCGCCGACTTCCTGGCCGACCACTTTCGGCGTATTTTCTACACGGGTTTCTCCTTCTTGTGGGCTTGGTGAATTTCCAACTAATGGACTTTGAAGACAAAACCTAGTTTTGGAAGGAGAAAAAGAATATAAAAGGGAAGACTTCTACAATTTATGGACCACGTTTTATTATCTCTTCACTACTTTGTTCTAGGTTTTTAGAACCATGAAGTCTTTTCTCTTTCTTCTTGTGATGAACTCCTTGAATATGAGTACCTAAGTTTATTATTGGTTATGGAATAGTTGGATTTCACAAAGCATGATTCTTTGATTCAATATATTAGTTTTGTCTCATATTTATCGTTTGCAATTCTCCTGAAAATATTGTTTTATGATTGATTGATTGTTTTGTCAAGTTGCAAATTGGTAGAACTTCTAATCACATCTATTGCTAGTTTAGGGTTTATTATACGCAAAAAGTGATATTCCTTGATACAAGTAGCATAATATGATTATAGTTTGTAGTGATATATTCTTATGATCATATGTGAATCGTAACCTTTGTTAAATTGAATTAGTGCGCTTTCCACGTTCAATTGCTTTGATTGGCCTGATTTCATAGAACTTAACGCATCTAGGGAATTAAACTTGATTAGTGCTTTTACACGTTAGGTTGTTCCTTTAGGTAGAATTCATATTCGCATCTTTAATGTGTTTGTTGATGACATGAGGAGATTTGCGGGATATTCTTGCGATCAAGGTATTCTAGGGTCTTTGATAAATGTTGAGATTAAAAATCAATTCTAGTTATTGTGAAAAGCATGTTAGTGAATGAAAACGAAATCCTTAACCAATATCTCTTTTGCTTTTATTTTACTTTTTGTTTATATAATTTCGTAAAATCACAAAACTACTCTGTTTTTATATAGGAAACCGAAACAATTTGACAACCTAGACCTCTCTGTGGGATCGATCCTTTCTTGCCCTTGCTATATTTATATTTTGAGTAGTAAGAAAGTGTAAATTTATTTGTGTCGCTTACGACAGCGATCATGAGGCCAGTTGCAGGCGCCATTTTCGATCCCCCGTACTTGGTTCCTTATCCAGGTCATATGCTGGTTGGAGGTTTCAGCGTGCTGGCTAAGTATGAGGCGTTGTACCCGTAACTGGGAGAAGTATGGACATATGGCCACAACCAAGAAGATCACTAGTCAATTTGCGCCGTTAAACGTGTGGAAGAGGGCTTTATCTTCCATCGAGGACATGCGTGAGGTGATCGCCACACCGTTTCAAGACGTTATTGCCGACTGGAGCACCATCGCGACGTGTGTGGAAAAGGAGTTCAACGCTCGTGGTTTGTCGAAGGCCTTGCCGAGATCCGTGAGTCGTAAAGATGCAAAGAAATAAAGCCTTTCCAGCGGAGATTGCTCGACGGAGGTAGAACTCGAAAAGCTTTCCAAGATGTTGACTATGAAACGTACCCTGGCCTCATGAAGGAAGAGATTAAAGGGTGAAATAATGGGAGGAGGTGGTAACCGCATGGTGTTTATGGGTGAAAACGTTTACCCATTATTTCCTCATTTATTTGACCGTTTTATTCCTATTCACGCTTTCTTAATGTGAGCGTAGTGTACGCCGTATGTCGTGACCTCCAAACCAAGACCCCGGGAAAGCATCCCCTTTATGTTGATGTCTCGAGTGTTGGTTGCACCTTGAGTGCCAGTGGCGCTGCTAGTGGCGCGTGTGGCATGTGCCAATGGCATGTGTCGAATGCCTTTGTTGCGGGTTGCACCTTGAGTGCAAGTGGCAATGCCAGAGCCGCTAGTGGCGTGTGGCATGTGCCAATGTAATGTGCGGAATGCCTTGGTAGTAGGTTGTACGTTGAGTGTAAGTGGCAATGCCGGAACTGCTAGTGGCGTGTGTGGCATGTGCCAATGGCGTGTGCGAATGCCTTGGTGGTAGGTTGCACGGTTTGCAAGTTAGGCTACCAAATGTGGGTTTTGACATGTGTGAATGGCACGTGACGGCCTGTTGGCCTAGGTTGCACGGCTTGCAAGTTAGGCTACCAGCGTGCGTGTTTGGCATTTGTCAATGGCACACATGGCCATTAGGGCCACGTCCCGGTAAGAAAAGCTACCAAATATGCATGTTGGCATGTGCCAATGGCATGCTCTACCATTGGGGCCACGTCTTAGTAAGAAAAGCTACCAACATGCTTGTTGGCATGTGCCAATGGCATGCTCGCCATTAGGGCCATGTCCGGTAAGAAAAGCTACCAAATGATGTGTGTCGGCACGTGCCAATGGCATGCTCTCACCATTAGGGCCACGGCTTGGCAAGAAAAGCTACCAAAGAAGCGTGTTGGCATGTGCCAATGGCATGCTCGGCCATTAGGGCCACTCACCGGTAAGAAAAGCTACCAGCGATGCGTGTTGGCATGTGCCAATGGCATGCTTGGCCATTAGGGCCACGACTTGGTAAGAAAAGCTACCACCGAGCGTGTTGGCATGTGACAATGGCATGCTCGCCATTAGGGCCACGGCTTGGTAAGAAAATCTACCAAATGAGCGTGTTGGCATGTGACAATGGCATGCTCGTCCATTAGGGCCACGGCCTGGTAAGAAAAGCTACCTACGATGCGTGTTGGCATGTGCCAATGGCATGCTTGGCCATTATAGTCACACCTTGGTAAGAAAAGCTACCAGCGAGCGTGTTGGCATGTGCCAATGGCATGCTCGGCCATTAGGGCCACGACTTGGTAAGAAAAGCTACCAGCGAGCGTGTTGGCATCCGCCAATGGCATGATCGGCCATTAGGGCCACGACACTGCAAGAAAAGCTACCAACATGCGTGTTGGCATGTCCCAATGGCATGCGTGGCCAATTTGGCCTAGGTTGCACCTGGGTTTGCAAGCCTAGGCGCGGCGCTACTTTGGCACGGCGCGCTAGGGCTAAGGTAAGGGTGTTTGGCTTGGCGCGCAAAGGGGCAAGGTAAGGATATTTGGCTTGGCACGGTGCGACCGCGTAGCTAGGCCAAGGCAAGAGTGCGTTCGGCATGGCGCGCGCTAGCTTGGGTTAGGTGTGGCTGGCATGATTTGCCATTGGCACGAGGCGCGGCAAGATGGTTGGCATGCTTTGGCGTTGTTTGGTGTGACTAGCATAGCTAGAGCCAGCAGAGTGCGTTTGGCATGGCGCGGCTGGTTTGGGCTAGGTGTGGTCGGCTTGATTTGCCATTGGCACGGAGGTGCGGCTAGCATGGTTGGCATGCTTTGGCGCGTTTGGTGTGATTAGCATAGCTTAGGGCCAAGGCAGAGCGCGTTTGGCATGGCGCGACTAGTTTGGGCTAGGTGTGGTGGGGCATGATTTTCCATTGGCACGGAGGTGCGGCTAGCATGGTTGGCATGCTTTGGCGCGTTTGGTGTGGCTAGCATAGCTAGGGCCAAGGCAGAGTGCGTTTGGCATGGCACGGTGATAGGGTGTAGAATACATCCTATTTACTATCTATTTTTTATGCTTTCTTTGCTATTTTTCTTGTAAATTATGCATTTTACGCTTGTTTTGAGTTTTATAGCTACTATGGAGTCGCACGGACGAAAAGAAGAAGAAATCATCCAATTTGAGCAAAAATGGTAAAATTGTCATTTCATGGGCGAACACTATCTCGGAGCCCAAACGGGATAAGGGGTCGAAACTTTAGGCTAGCCCTTATCGAAATGACCACCTAATATAGGCACCCATATGGGGTGGCTCTTATGTTACGCTCCATCCCAAATCATTACACAACCCTAGAATTTATGTCTTCTTCAATTATTTGCTCAAAATTAGAACGAGCGTAAAAGTCAAGCTACTTCTAACACCGAAACAACAAAATCAAATGAGGAGATTGAGATTGAGATTCGGATCGAAATGGAAAATATCGTTGCTATTCAACACGTAGAGAGGCATCGGCCGCTGTTGGTCGAGTGATTAAAAGAGAGAATTTATGGAAACGATTTGAATCGAGAACCGAGGATATCGGGAGATTGATAATTAAGAGATGGGTTACGCTTTTGAGTTCAAAGGAATTGGGGTTTTTGCTTTAGTTTCCGAATAATGAAAGAATGGGTCGGGCTTGTTCGAATTGTTGTTGATTTTCATGGGTATGAGGATGAATTTCAAGACTCGATAGAGATGGGTTTACAGTAGAAAAGGAGAAATTGATGATGAAATCTTGTTGGGTCATTCACGTAATCGATGAAATAGGAGATGGGCTCGACTTGTTTATGGGATTTTGGATAGATTTGAGGAGAAGAATCATGAAGAAAACCCTTGATGTCGTTGGTTTCTCGTTAAATAAGAAAATGGGTATCAAGCGTGTTGATGTTGCCAGTGAAGACAGAATTGCAATTCGAGATGGGTTTCGATTGACATGGAAGAAAGGTGATCCGGCGAGAAGATGATGAAATAGTTGGGATTGTGTGATTACATGGCTTCAGAAGGTGATTTCAGGGCAGTTCAGATAAGCAGATGAAGGTGGTTGGCTGTTGTGGATTATGGGAAGAGCTGAGATGGGTGCATGGAAGTGTTGGTGATGTTGCTAATGGAAGAGATGGTGGTGCTGCAGACAAGACAGGGAGATGGGAATGGTGAATTAAGCTCGTTCTTGAGCTATAATTCTACACAGAAGAAGTGTTTGATGCAATGAATAGCTGGGAATGAAATGCTTAGATGTATGTTAGGAATTGTCACAGGGAAATGAAGCAGAAGTGAGGCCTGAATTTGGCCGGGAAAGCCCTGTAAATAGTCGAAACTTGGCCGGTTCTCCATTCCGGTCGACTCTGTCGACTCTGCCCCTGTGTGAGTCCGATGACCGATCCAGCCCCGCAACTCCCAGAGAGTCAGCCCAGAAGACAGAGTTTGACAGCTGACCGAGGACTCAATCACCACTCTCCTTTCCTTGACCCGTTGACTAATCAAGACCGTCGTTTGACCGTTATCTTTAATAAATCATGACTAATATTCCGTCTGCAGAGAAAATTTTCAGGTGACCGGCGGTGACTTCTCCGGCCAAATTCCGGCCATAATACCAGCTTTCCGGCGACCAAAATTACAGATTTTTGTGTTGGATTCTTCTCATGGGTGTGAAGACTTAAATTTGGAAATTGGATGAAAATTTGTGGAGAATTCTCTAGAATCATCTAAACTCATGGGTTTGTGGAATCGGGCTAAAATTTGGAAAGAGAAGATGGAAGATTTGAGAAAGGCTTGGACTTGGAAATTGAATTGTTAAAGGAAAGGGGTTCTATTCCTTGGAAGATTTGGAGAATATTGAAGCCTATAAATAGAGAAGTTTTCTATATCTTTTACACACCTCTCTACACACACATCTTTTCATATATATATATAATCCCTTTCTCTCATCTTGCACTTTGTTCTTTCATCTTTTCATACTAGCGGCAGAGTCCCAAAGAAAACTGGCTTCCAGTACTTCTCTTGTTTCCCTTTTCATGTAGGTGCAAACCCTAAGAGTGGGCGTTTTTCTTTAATAATCCTTGCGATGATATTGCGCATATGATTTCTTGGCGTGCTTCTTGTAGAAAATATTGTATATATGCACCAAGGGAAATACTGCATATATGATTCGATCCTGTAGAAAAATGCTCCATATATAATTTTGAACCCGAAGAAGGATACCATGGACGCATTCGAGCCCGTAGAAAATACTGCGTATATAGTTTTGAACCCGAAGAAGAATACCGCAGACGCACTTGAGCCCGTATAAAATACTACGTATATAATTTTGAACCCGAAGAAGGATACTGCAGACGCACTTGAGCCCTATAAAATACTGCGTATATTTTTGAACCCGAAGAAGGATACTGCAGACGCACTTGAGCCCGTATAAAATACTGCGTATATTTTTGAACCCTGAAGAAAATACTGCGTGTGCAGTTTTGAACCCGTAGAGAATACTGTATATGAATCCCGAAGAAGAATAATCGTATATGTGCTGCATATGACTTCGAAACCATAGGAAATATTGTGCATATACGAATTTGGACTGAAGAAAATATCACGTGCGATTTTGAACCCGTAGAGAATACACCCTTTTTTTTTTTTTTTTTTTTTTCAGTTTTCCTTTTTGTTGGGTGCGGTTATGTGTCGTGAGATAATTTCGTCTTTCTCCGTTTGTTTTGTGCAGATATCTTGTTACCAAATTGTTATGAAGAAATCCGACAAGATGTTACCCGAACAAAATTTCGCTTCAAGGATGTTCATAGTTCCAAACCAAACACGGATGATGAATTCTTTGCCAAACCCCTCGCCCGCTAAGAATCACCCCGTGTTTCGTGACTTTTGTTAACCGGTGGTGAAGATGAAAAGAAAACACGTTCAGTTCGCCCAGAGAACACCATACGACATTGATTTCAGGATGTGTCAAAGTCCATTGCGTTCTTTTGATAGATGGGTTGAGTTCATGGTGAGTAAGGAGCACATAAATACCAACTTGACTCGAGCGCAGATTATTGATGTTGTCAGAGCTTCAGAAATCTCCACATTAGGAAGGATATCTCGGGCTTGGTTGCTTTCATCTCCATATGGTGTTCTGACACCCATACGATCATATGTAGATGGGGTGAAATAACTTTGTCCTTGGAGAGTGTGGATCTCTTGTCAATCTTCCTAGAATCGGAATCTTAATATCCAAATGGTTGTATGAAGGTGAGGAGAAGATGCGGGGTGACCTTGCCGCTAAGTTGGGATATTTCGCTCGAAAAGACTCCACTCGCAAGTCGGGGATTCCGTCCGAAGAGGATAAAAGGTGCTTTTACACCGGTGGATATCTCAATGGTTTCCTGGGACGAAATGAACCTAAACAGAAAGCGTTGATCTTCATGTCGCAGCATTTTTGGCCTCCGGTTGTCTAGAGATATTTTTGATGACGGTTCCGGGCAAGAAGGAAATAAGACCAGAGTTGCTAGTGATTGTCAGAAGTTGGCAAAAGGTGAAGTTCTTCCCATTGGCAAGCTATTCCTTGGTTCCCCGTATGTGCATCCGGATCACCTAGTTGCGAACATGAAGTTTAATGGTTTCATGAAAGTGGATTCATATGTGCACGTTTCTTTTCGCAAGCCCGGTTATGGGAGCACTTTGAGAAGTACGCTCCGAAACCGTCGCCTTCAATTCCCGCGAGTTAGGGCGGCTCCGAATTCTTCGATGGGTGAACAGGCCCAAGAGTTGGCATGAGCTTGGTTAGTCTTCTCGATAAGTCGCATGAAATCAGTTTCGCCCATGGGAGCCGGTCCATAGGTCCGTGACTCAAATTGACACCTTTGTTTCGCTCCGATCATGTCTTTGTCTTCTCGACTCGCAACTTGAGTGTTGGTGAAAACTTGTTTATTCAAAGTTGCATGTCCGGTTATATGCCGTCTTTCTTCATGGGGTCATTCCGAATAGCTTCTTACAATATTGACCGTGTTGCTCGTCACATGGGTTTCGATCAAGGTGCCTCTTGCTTACAAACCGTGGTTCCTAAGGATTCATTGCGTGCCGCCCTCAATGCCGCGTGCCCTTGAGCCGGGTATCCGCCTTCCCTTCTTTCAAATGGGAAGAGTAACTTCGACGACTTTTGGCTATAATGAGTTCTGCGATGAGTTCATTATGATCCAAGATTTTGTAAATAACGTGGTGGGAGAATGTTCGTTGTAAACCTTCTCCAGCTTTGAAGAAGTATCCAATGTTGAGAGACCTCAAGCGAGGTTGCCCGCAACTCCTGAAAGTCCCTGTGCAAAGGAACAAGAGAACGAAGAATCGTGCCGGCGGGTTCCTAAGGCGGTTTCAAAAGATCCTCACGCAGCTCTCGTGTCTTTTAGTTCTTCCAATAACCAGGTATGTGTCGCCTCCTTGTTGGTTTGTCTCAAAACACGTAAATTTCTGCTGAAAACATTTGTCTTGTTTCTTCCAGGGCTTCGGTAGTGTTAATGCTTTCGCTGCCCTTGCACGCTGCCAGGAGACGGCAATTTCTTCGAGAATTCCGGCTGACTCGAGCCTTCTCATAAAGGTGATGAGCGTAAAAGAAGAAAGTTCGACAAGTGAGAGTGATTCTTCCGATAAAGACCGGTTCTTTTTTCGGGAAGTGGTTCTTGAGTTTCAGCTTCTTTTTTTTCTTCTCCGTTTTTTTTTTTAAATGTCTAACTCAAGTTCGCGGGAGGAATCAGGTTGGAAGACGATTCTCAAAGGGAGCTACAGAAAACTTGCCTTTGTTGACCACCGCCGGTGACTTGGAGATGGGAGTTAGCCAATCGCCGGGCACAGATGTGGTTCAAACAAAGGGATGATTCCCCCATGGTTGCTTCCGTAGACATGGAAAAAGACCCATTGCGAGTCGTGGAGGCCGATTCACGAGACGCCATTTTCGATCCCCGTACTTGGTTCTTTATCCAGCCATGTGTTTGGTTGGCGGTTTCAAAGATGCTGGCTAAGTATGAGGCGTTGTACACCAATATGGGATAAGATGGACATATGGCCACAACCAAGAAGATCACTAGTCGATTTGCGCTGGTTAAGCGTGTGGAAGAGGCTTTATCTTCCATCGAGGACATGCGTGAGGTGACCGGCCACACCGTTTTCGAAGACGTTATTGCCGATCGGGAGCACCATCGCGACGTGTGTGGAAAAGGATTTCAACGCTTCGTGGTTTGTCGAAGGCCTTCTTTGAGATCCGGAAGTCGAAAGATGCAGCATCGAAAGCCTTTCTGCAGAGGAGATTGCTCGACAGAGGTAGAACTCAAAAGCTTTCCAAGATGTTGACTATGAAGAGCGGCTCTTGAAGATGCAAAGTTGACTTTCTCAAGAAGAGCAGACCTGTTGGATGATTTTCCTTGAATGTTTCTCTCAAAAAAGTTTCATTTAGGTTCTTCTTTCTTTTTTTTTTTGAAAACATAATCGATGTCTGGTTCAAAGTTCGAAATAGGTTTTGATAGACATTTGGCTTTTGAGGATATTAGATTATTTTTACGGGATGAATGGTTTTGATAATATAACTCCGATTATGTTTTGTGAAAGGAATATTGATTTTATGAAAGTGTGTGCTAGCAATCGGTACAAGACGCAATAGTATGACTGGTTTTACTAAGAACCTAAAAACAGATCGTATATCTTGCCCAGTGTAAATTTACTCACTTCATAGGGTTTTTTGTCTTGAACACGCCCTCTCCCCGTGAAAGGCGGCTTTGGGTAGCGTTGACAAGTCCCCAATCGCTGGTAGCATTTTCAAAGAAGTCCCCAGTTTTCTTGTGTAGTCTTTACGATCGGTAACCGGTTGTCTGGTAGTTGAGTCGGATTGAGTCGCCTTCCCTACCATCTTGACATCTGGGCCGAAGAACGAGATCGACGGTCCGACATTGTAGCCGATAGATCAATCCTCCCATTTTTTGGTCGCCAATTGTTTATGGGTAAAAATCGTTTCCGCCGATTTCAGTAAATTCGGTAGGTGAGTGAGAAACCGGTTTAAACCCTAAACAAATGTGCTGCACGTGAGCACTTTCTAGATTCGAGAGATCAACTGCATAAGTCCTACCTAAACCAAGAAATGACCGCTTCGGACTTGCTTTGGTCACAAAGTGGAGGAGAAGGGATGATTTGGGGAGGGAAGAAAAGAAAGGTGTTGAGACCAGAATAATTCTGGGAGAGTAGTGTCTCGACTTGTGTCAGAAAGTGAAAGCTTCTGAAGCTTGCAAGAGATGAAAGCTTTTTTGGAGAGCTTGCAAAGTTGCCTTTTCTGAGAGTGTTGTATTTTTCTCCCGACCGAGACTTGTTATCCGGTGGAAATAGGTAAGACCTATTTACACAAGTCAAGATCAAACGTACTCGGCCTCATGAAGGAAGAGAGTAAAGGGTGAAATAATGGGAGGAGGTGGTAACCGCATGGTGTTTATGGGTGAAAACGTTTTCACCATTATTTCCTCATTTATTTGACCGCTTTATTCCTATTCACGCTTTCTTAATGTGAGCGTAGTGTCTTGTTGGTTGTCACCGACAAATATAATTTCACTTTCTCGATCCACTAAATATAAATATAGTAAGCGATAAGAAAGAGTTCGTATCCACAAGAGAGGCGTTGGTTGTTATAAACTTTCGCTTTCTAGAAAACCCCGGTGTATGTTTGTTGTATCTAAGCAAGTAAAAGTAATTAAAAGCAAAATAAATTGTAGAGAATAATCAATGGAGAGAGATATTGGTCAAGGAATTCATCTTCAATCTTAGACATGTGTTTGCAAATATGAATAGAATTACTATTTAATCTCTTGTGTTATCAAAAGCCTAGAGAATCAAGAAAGCAAGATAATCTATTAATTTCTCAAGTTCATCAACACACACATTAGGGTGCGTATGTGAATTCTACCTAAAGAATAACCTAACGCCTTGCGCTAATCAAGTTCAATTCCCAGGAGCATTAAGTTTTATGAAATAGGCTAATCAATGCAATTGTCATGCGTTGTAAAAACAATTCGGACAATGGTCAAACTCTACATATGATTACGAGAGTGTATCACTACAAACCGTAAACATATCATGCTACTTGTATTCAAGGTTATCGCTTGATGAAAACCCTAAAATAGCTATGGATTAAGATGCAAGTTCAATTAATTGGCCACTTAACTAATCAAACACCATAATCCTATCACAATACTTCAATCATGTGATCATAGAAACCGCAGAGAATTGAACGATAAACAAGAGAGAAAACTAATACATAAAGCAAACACAAGTTTTAGAAATCGGACTACATCCTTAACCAATAAAAGAGAATTTAGCTACTCATAGCTATGGAGTTCATCACAAAAATATCAAAGGAATAAAGAAGAAGATGAACAAAAGCAAACCCTAGTTGTGTAACCAAAAACGGCTCTCAAAGTTCCAAGGAAAAGATATGAGATATGATGATTTCCAAAAATTGTAGAATTCCTCTTTTATAGCCTTTCTCTCCTTCCAAAACTAGGTTTTGTCTTCAAAGTCCATTAGATGTAAATCCACCAAGCCCACGAGAGAGAGAAACCCATGTAGAAAATATGTCCAAAAAGGCGTCGCCGGAAAACTGGGATTGTGGCCGGAAATCGGCCGGAAAGTCGCCGGAAATCGGCTCCGGTGACCGGCAAAGTCCGCCCGGTCACCGGGTCAACTGGTCGGATCGGTCCATCAAGTGAGTTAGCCAAATCAAAATATGAGTCAGATGACTAATCAGCTGAGTCAAGTGCTATCTAGCCTGACTGGGCTTAGCTTGATTGCATTAGCCAGATGCTGTGTATGTAGTGCAATGATCTTGCTTAACCAGTACAAGCCAGCCAAGATGGCTGTTCATCTTGCATTTACCAGCACAAATCCTCATCATGTCCTGCTCATTCTACAACAGCATTACCATCTTTTCTTGCCAGCCCTGCCACTAACTCCTGCCATTCATGACCACCTGCAATAACCCTTTCATCACCTGGCCTGCAATTTCATACTCTCAACCATTTCAGCCTGCCACAGGCCTGCACACACAGCTCCACAATTTCACTCTTGCACCCTGTCACATCCTACTGCCTTCATCAAAGCCACCTCCAACATCTCCTTGGCAACCAACAACAAAGCACCCAAACTCTGCGCAGCCATTTCTTAAGCTCGGGCCAACCTAGCACATTGCGTGAACAACCTTCACTTCTCCACAAATTGAACCTCCAATCCCGCAATTCAGCTCAGTCTCAACTCACAGCCTCAGTTCCCACATGCTCAGTTTCTACAACCTGCAATAGGCAAGACCCATCTTCCCACATCACACAAATTCATTGTGCAATCTTCTCCCTGAACTCATAAGCAACAACAGCCCAGAGCTCAATTGTCTCAGCCCCAACTCCACTTCCTACAAAATTTCAAAACATCATCCCCGTAACCACCGGACCTACTCAACACAATCTAGTCAAGCAACAGCTCTCGCTAACACAACTCAGACCAACACTTGTAGTTCCCTCGCAAAGCTACTACCATACCCAAGCACATCCCGACACAAAGAATTCACCACCGCACCGCCACCTTCCCAAAGTGTACTCCCGGCTAAGTTACAACCCAAACAGTAACATCACAAGCCTTCACCATAACCACTAGCCTTATACGAACCCTACAACAACAAGAAACTCCACAAAGATACATCCACTGACTCGGTCCATTGCAGTGCCCCGTAGCTCCAAAGTGCCAACATCAAGCCTCGCCATCTCCTTCCATCCGAGCCACGAGCTCATCAACAAGCCGCAACCTCGTAATTCTTTGCTCGTAATTCAGCTTCAGTTACTTCCAACAACTCCATCAGCTTCTACTTTATAACACAGCATCAATTACTTCAACACGTAACTGCATTCCTGAGATTAAGCACACACCCATGTAATCAACCCTTGAACCAATCTTCATTCCCAGTACCCAGCCAGAGCCTCTGGCAAGCACAACCAATTCAGTTCACAGACTAAGACCCATCACCTGACACTTCACTATAGCTCCATTACTGCCACCAGATCCAGATTCAACCATTGATACCACCACAGTTCAACTCAGCTAACCCATCCACAAAGCCAACAGAAGCATCGCCCATCTCAAAGGCAACACCACAATCTCATTTCCCAATCGATCTTGAGCAAAACCACAGCAAACCCATACCTGATTTCATCTTCTCATCTTCACTGCCTTTCCCCAACACCTTAAACACCACCTCAATCACTGGAATCTCACCCCAAAACCATCATCGATTCCTCACGGTAAAGCAGACATGGCTGCTTTTCTTTTCTCACAGATCGAAAACAGATCCTCTTCAACTGATTTCCCCCATCGATCTTCTTCCTCTCAGGTGCCGCCTCCTCTCATCTTTAATTCAGGTGAAAAAAATAAAATCAAGAGAGAAAACTCTCTTCTCTGATTTCTAGGTCGTGTAGGAATGAGGCTGGATATAGCCACCCAGGCAAAGTGGTTAAGGGGTTATCCATGATGATTTTAGGCACCCCAAGAACTGATACGGGCCACCACCAATTACTTTGGCCTGTCGGTTACCTGGAACCGACAGCCTAATTCTCTTCTGCTCCCTTGTCGCGTTTCAGCCTGCTCCACATATAGCTCGCCTGTGAGATGACAATTTCGCCCTTTGGCCCAATTTGGACAATTTCTTCTTCTTTTCCTCCGTGCGACTCCATTGCACCTATAGAACTCAAAAGCACGCGTAAAGTACATAATTCACAAGAAAAATAGCAAAGACAGCATAAACTCTGTATAGTAAATACGGTGTATTCTACACCTATCAGATTCCCCCACACTTAGACTTTGCTAGTCCTCGAGCAAATCAAACAAAACAATAAAAATACAACAACTCCGTGTCGTCGAGGCTACGGTCACTTTTAGCATAAATAACAAGCCTTTAAACCCCTAGGTGTCCCTAGTGGACGAGTTATAGTCTCGTGAAGGTTTACTAGAGATATACCTACAAAACCTATATTTCAAACTCCGTCTATTCGTGACAAATCAATGAATGAATCCAAAATGACTACAGGAGGAGGTACTTTGCAAATTCAATTCAAATATTAGTAAATAAACTCTAATTAGATAGTTGAACAAGCCACAATACTCGGAAACTAACAAACCACAATCACAATGAAAAGATTAAGAAGATGGATAAAGATGTAGATGTTGGCGGATATTCACAAGTGTTCGATGTTTCCCATATCTGTCTGAAGGTCACTGCTAAGATGAACCTAATCCTATTGGATTGAGCTACTTCGTGCTGAATGCTACATCAATCAATTGGCATATACAAGGGAACCAAAAGTGACTTTATTCAACACAATAATATATATATATATATATATTTTTTTTTTTTTTTTTGATTGGATCAAACTGGATCCAATTTTTTTTTTTTAGACGGCATGATTAGATCTTTTGGATCCAAGCGCATGCTTCTTGTCAGCAAGTACATGATAGTTGCCTTGGATCCTGCATTCCACGCTTGTTTAGGCGACGGAGACAGGGACTACGTTTCACACATACTGCTATTCCCAAGTGTCTTTTTATTCCATTTTGGTCTAATTGGTCGGTCTCTTTTTTTTTCTTTTCATAAATTTTTCATTTTTTTTTTTTTTTTTTTTTTTTTTTTTTTTTTTTTTTTTTCTTTTTCTAGTAACTCAACCACTCTATTTCATCCTAGCAGTAATAACACGTCGATGTTTAGTGACCCACCAAAGCACTTAGAGAACAATAGATAAATATGGAAAAATAAAAATAGAATGTGATATGGTGATATTCCGAGATATGGTAACAACTATCATGTAATTTGTGATTTCTGAGCTATGTTCGTCCCCTTTTAGTTAATTGGTTCCTCAACTCCTGCATTCAAAATGGTTCCATCCACTAATGGTGTCATCCTAAAGGCACAAGTTCTAGATTTCGGAGTTCAAAAAGCACAATTTTTTTTTTTTCTATTTTTCTGATTTTTTTTTTTTTTTTTTTTTTTTATAAAACAAACTAAAACATATAAATGCTCCCCCACACTTAAACTTTACATTGTCCTCAATGTAAAATTGAATCATCCAAAGAAAGTTCAAGGTGGGAAATTCCGCAAATAATATAAAGATAAAAGCAAATGCATAAAAGTAAAAAGATAAGGATAAAGATACAAAACCGGTGGGTTGCCTCCCACTTAGCGCTTGTTTTAAAGTCGACGGCCCGACGTACTCCTTGTTTGCTAAGACTCCTCCAGAGGGAGCACTTCCACAAGGTTAACTCCTTCCACGATTTCCGAAGAGAAGTTCTCATAATATGGTTTCAACCGGTGCCCATTCACTTTAAGTTCATTACCTGTAGCTAAACTACGAATTTCCACCGCACCATGAGAAAACACATTAGTCACAATAAAAGGTCCAATCCAACGTGACCTCAATTTACCCGGAAATAATTGCAAACGAGAATTAAACAAAAGCACTTTCTCGCCCTATGCAAAATTGTTTCTTAGAAATCATATTATCATGAAAAGCTTTCGTTTTTCCTTATAAATCCGTGAGCTTTCAAATGCATCATTACGAATCTCCTCCAACTCTTGAAGTTGTAACTTTCTTTGCTTTCCAGCCCCATCCAACTCCATGTTGCATTGTTTAATAGCCCAAAACGCCTTATGCTCAATTTCCACGGGTAAGTGACAAGGTTTACCATAAACAAGCCTAAAAGGAGACATCCCAATAGGTGTTTTATATGCGGTTCTATACGCCCACAAAGCATCGTTGAGTCGCATGCTCCAATCCTTCCTTGTGGGATTCACCGTCTTTTCAAGAATGGATTTCACCTCTCGGTTGGAAACTTCGGCTTGTCCATTTGTTTGCGGATGGTAGGGTGTTGCAATCCTATGCGACACATTGTACTTCCTTAACAAGCTTTGCAAGAACCTCGTTTTTGAAGTGTGAACCTCCATCGCTAATTATAGCCCTTGGAATTCCAAACCTTGCAAAAATATTAGCTTGCACAAAATCAAACAACTTTAGAATCATTAGTTGGGGCGGCCTTAGCTTCCACCCATTTCGAGACATAATCCACAGCAAGCAAAATATAATAATTCCCATTAGAATTGACAAAAGGGCCCATAAAATCAATTCCCCAAACATCAAAAACCTCCACAAATTGAATAATAGTTTATGCGGCATTTGATTTCGAGCACCTAGATTGCCGGTTCTTTGACACCTATCACATGTGATACAAAATGCATGTGCATCCTTAAACAAAGTTGGCCAAAAGAAACCACATTCTAATACCTTGAGAGCGGTTCTCTTACTCCCAAAATGTCCTCCACAAGCATATGAGTGGCAAAAAGACAAGATAGAGTTAAATTCAATTTCGGGAACACACCTACGTATTACTTGGTCACTACAATGCTTCCATAAGTATGGATCATCCCATATGTATTGGTTTGCTATCTTCTTAAGTTTGTCCCTCTCAAAGACGAGACAAGTTCTTTGGGATTTGTTTAGACACTAAGTAATTAACAATATCAGCGTACCATGGTTCTCCAAAGGCAATTGAGAATAGTTGCTCGTCCGGAAAACTCTCACGCAACGGGATAGTCTCCTTGTCCACAGCAAGTCGGCTCAAATGATCCGCAACGGTGTTCTCAATTCCTTTCTTGTCTTTGATTTCAATATCAAACTCTTGCAAGAGTAATATCCATCGTATGAGCCTCGGTTTCGCCTCTTTCTTTGTAAGCAAGTATCTAAGTGCTTTGCATGATCGAAAAGACAACAACTTTTGTACCAATTAGATAAGAGCGAAACTTTTCTAAAGCAAAAACAATGGCTAATAACTCTTTTTCAGTGGTTGTGTAGTTTTGTTGAGCCTCATTTAACGTTCTAGAAGCATAATAAATGGCATGAGGAAGCTTCCCCACACGCTGCCCAAGCACCGCACCAACCGCATAGTCACTAGCATCACACATGAGTTCAAACGGCTTACTCCAATCCGGTGGTTTAATGATAGGGGCTGAAATCAAAAGTTCTTTCAAACGATTGAATGCCTCCACACACTTCTCATCAAAGTTAAAAACCACATCTTTTTGCAATAGGGTACAAAGTGGTGATGCTATCTTGGAAAAGTCCTTGATGAACCTACGATAAAAACCTCGCATGACCAAGAAAAGAACGAATCTCCCTCACCGTAGTGGGAGGGGTTAGAGCACGAATAAGGTCTATCTTAGATTTATCGACTTCCAAGCCTTTAGAAGATATTATATGGCCTAAAACTATGCCATGAGTTACCATGAAATGGCACTTCTCCCAATTTAGCACAAGATTTGTTTCAACACATCGTTCAAGGATTAGAGACAAATTGTTCAAGCAAAGGTCAAAAGAATCACCAAAGACACTAAAGTCATCCATGAACACTTCGATTATGTTTTCAACATATTCCGAAAAGATACTTACCATACACCTTTGAAAAGTAGCCGGAGCATTGCATAAGCCAAAAGGCATCCTTCTATAAGCAAAAGTACCGAAAGGACAAGTGAAAGTGGTTTTCTCTTGGTCCTCCTGCTATCACAATCTGATTATAACCCGAATAGCCATCAAGAAAGCAATAGTAAGAGTGTCCACTAAACGTTCAAGCATTTGATCAATAAAAGGTAAAGGAAAGTGATCTTTTCTAGTGGTGGCATTCAATTTTCTATAATCAATACAAACCCTCCAACCGGTTTGCACACGAGTTGGGACAAGTTCATTCTTATCATTCTCCACCACCGTTACTCCCGATTTCTTTGGTACCACTTGTACCGGGCTTACCCACTTGCTATCGGATATGGGGTAGATAACTCCCACGTCCAAAAGCTTGAGTATCTCCTTTTTCACCACTTCCATCATGGGAGGATTCAAACGACGTTGCGCTTCCCTTGTAGGCTTTGAATCATCCTCCACACGAATTTTATGCATACAAACGGCAGGGCTAATACCCTTGATATCGGCGATTGTCCATCCTATGGCCGCCTTGTACTTCCTTAGCACCCTTAGAAGTTTTTGCTCCTGTAATTCATTAAGCTCGTTAGAAACAATCACGGGTAAATCTTCATTGTCACCCAAGTACAAGTACTTTAAGTGACTTGGAAGAGGTTTCAATTCTAAACTTGGAGATTTAACAATAGATGGCACAAGTTTTTCATTATTGCAAGGTAAAGAAGCATATGAAATATTCTTAGTTGCTGATTTTTCCGGTAATGAGTTAAGAGAACCAATGGTTTCTTTCATCTCATCACTATACGCATAACCGTTGTCAATAGGAGTAGTGAGCACGGTTTCCAAAGCATCAACACCATTCAACTCAAACATTTGTTGCGCCAATGTGTCCATCATATCAATGGAGAAACAAGAGTGGACATCGCTAGGATATCTCATCGTCTCGAAAATGTTGAAACGTATTATTTCTCCATCAAACTCCATAGTTAGCGTTCCCTTGTCAACATCAATAATGGTTTTCGCCGTTTTCATGAAGGGACGCCCAAGTAGCAATGGAAGAGACGAGTCCGGTGAACCTTCATCCATCTCTAACACGCAAAAGTCCGCTGGAAATACAAGTTGATTAACCTGCACAAGAACATCCTCAACAATACCCATTGGGTAGACATTAGAACGATCGGCTAATTGCAACACAATTCCAGCCTTTTTAAGAGGACCAAGATCAAGTGAATTATACATAGACGCGGGCATGACATTAACGGAAGCACCTAAGTCCAACATAGCTTTATTAAATGTAGTGTTACCAATTGTGACGGGAATGTCAAAGCTACCCGGGTCCTTGCACTTAAGTGGGAGTTTGTGTTGTAAGATTGCCGAAGCATTCTCCCCCACACTAAGCACTTCATTACCTTTGAGCCTTTGCTTATTGGTACACAAGTCCTTCAACACCTTTGCATACTTTGGAACTTGCTTGATTGCATCTATGAGTGGTATGTTCACATGGATCTTCTTTAGAACGTCTAAAATCTCCTTTTCTAGTTCCGCCTTCTTAGAACTTGCAAATCTGCGAGGGAAAGGTAGAGGAGGAACATAAGTAGAAACCGGAGTTTTAGAGTTAGAAATAGGTACCTCGTAAGTTTGGGGAGAATCCTCGGTTTTCTCCTCCAAAACAGTTCCTTTGGTGTTTCCACCTTGCCCGAATCAAAGAACTTCGGGTTGCACAAGTTGTGTACCGCTTCTCAATGTAATTGCATTAACACCCTCTTTTGGGTTGATAGGTTGAGAAGGAAGTCTCCCACTATTTTGTGCCTTCAAATTATTGATATCAACCGCCATGGAGCCTACTTGAGTCTGCAAATCCTTGATAGCACTCTTAGTTTCTTGTTGGCTCTCCTTGAACATGGCAGAAAATACCTTGCATAAAAGTTTGAAGCTTTGCATCAATATCAGCGCCTTGATTTTGCATTGATTGTTGTGCTTGAGGTTGCTGAAATTGTTGTTGTTGTGGTTGAAATCCACTAGGACGGTTGAAAGTAGGTTGTTGAACGGCACCTTGCTTGTTGGCATAGCTAAAATTGGGGTGATCTCTCCATCCCGGATTGTAAGTATTGGAGTAGGGATCATACCGTCTTGGTTGATTTGGAAAGATCGCATTAGCTTGCTCGTCTTCATAAGATTGAGAAGAAGTTGGTACAACCGCGGCTGCAACTTGTTGAAGCATTGCGTTCATGTTACCCATTTGTTGACGAAGTTCCTCCACCTCGCTCACTTCACTCACCCTTCTTAGAATCACATCCGAACCACGACTTAAGAATTGTTGTGAGTTCGCTGCCATGTTCTCAATCAACTCTCTAGCTTGAGCCACCGTCTTGTTCACTAGTGCACCACCACCCGCGGCGTCAAGAAGATTCCTATCACTTGATTGGAGCCCTTCATAGAAGTATTGGATAATCATCGCGTCACTGAATTGGTGGTGAGGACAGCTTCCAACCAATCTCTTGTATCGTTCCCAACATTCATATAAGGATTCTCCCACGTTTTGCTTCATCCCGCAAATCTCCTTGCGAATTTGAGTAGCCTTGGATGCAGGAAAATATCTCTCCAAGAATAGTTTCTTCAGCCCATTCCATGTTGTGACACTTCCGGGAGGTAAATAGTACAACCAATCCTTAGCACTATCCATTAGAGAGAAACGGAACACTTTCAACATCGCACCATCCGCCTCAACATCCGCTGGAAGCATCGCCGTGACAATGGTGTGGAAGTCCATAAGATGTTTGTTTGGATCTTCATTCACCATGCCATGGAACTTTGGTAATTCTCTCAGCAACCCCGGCTTAATCTCAAAAGTAGAGTTTGTTTGAATACAACCCCGTTGTGTATCAAGCTTGTGAGAAGCCAAGTCCTTGAGTGTACGATTTGCATCACCCATTGTTAATTCAACTTGTGGTGTCTGATTGGAACCTCTTGTTCTCCTAGTATGTGTAGCTCTTCGTCCACCTCTAACTCGTGCTCGTCCGTTGCGCCTTGACTTGGTTGGAGTATTGTGCCTCTTCGAGTAGCTATCCCGCACCTTGGATAATTCCAATCCTTAGAAGCCAGAGATTAGGCACCTGAAAACAACTCTCGCAAACAAGTGAGAAACAAGACAAAAACAAAAAGCAAAGATGAAAGCGAAATTGTAAAAGAAACTAAAAACTCAATAACAAGCCGTGTGCCTCCCGGCAATGCGCCAAAATTTGATCGGTTGTCACCGACAAATATAATTTCACTTTCTCGATCCACTAAATATAAATAAGTACAAGGTAAGAAAGAGTTCGTATCCACAGAGAGGCGTTGGTTGTTATAAACTTTCGCTTTCTAAAAAACCCGGTGTATGTTTGTTGTATCTAAGCAAATAAAAGTAATTAAAAGCAAAATAAATTGTAGAGAATAATCAATGGAGAGAGATATTGGTCAAGGAATTCATCTTCAATCTTAGACATGTGTTTGCATATATGAATAGAATTACGATTTAATCTCTTGTGTTATCAAAAGCCTAGAGAATCAAGAAAGCAAGATAATCTATTAATTTCTCAAGTTCATCAACACACACATTAGGGCTGCGTATGTGAATTCTACCTAAAGAATAACCTAACGCCTTGCGCTAATCAAGTTCAATTCCTAGGAGCATTAAGTTTCAGAAATAGGCTAATCAATGCAATTGTCATGCGTTGCGCAAAACAATTCGGACAATGGTCAAACTCTACATATGATTACGAGAGTGTATCACTACAAACCGTAAACATATCATGCTACTTGTATTCAAGGTTATCGCTTGATGAAAAACCCTAAAATAGCTATGGACTAAGATGCAAGTTCAATTAATTGGCCACTTAACTAATCAAACACCATAATCCTATCACAATACTTCAATCATGTGATCATAGAAACCGCAGAGAATTGAACGATAAACAAGAGAGAAAACTAATACATAAAGCAAACACAAGTTTTAGAAATCGGACTACATCCTTAACCAATAAAAGAGAATTTAGCTACTCATAGCTATGGAGTTCATCACAAAAATATCAAAGGAATAAAGAAGAAGATGAACAAAAGCAAACCCTAGTTGTGTAACCCAAAACGGCTCTGCAAAGTTCCAAGGAAAAAGATATGAGATATGATGATTTCCAAAAATTGTAGAATTCCTCTTTTTATAGCCTTTCTCTCCTTCCAAAACTAGGTTTTGTCTTCAAAGTCCATTAGATGTAAATCCACCAAGCCCACGAGAGAGAGAAACCCATGTAGAAAATATGTCCAAAAAGGCGTCGCCGGAAAACTGGGATTGTGGCCGGAAATCGGCCGGAAAGTCGCCGGAAATCGGCTCCGGTGACCGGCAAAGTCCGCCCGGTCACCGGGTCAACTGGTCGGATCGGTCCATCAAGTGAGTTAGCCAAATCAAAATATGAGTCAGATGACTAATCAGCTGAGTCAAGTGCTATCTAGCCTGACTGGGCTTAGCTTGATTGCATTAGCCAGATGCTGTGTATGTAGTGCAATGATCTTGCTTAACCAGTACAAGCCAGCCAAGATGGCTGTTCATCTTGCATTTACCAGCACAAATCCTCATCATGTCCTGCTCATTCTACAACAGCATTACCATCTTTTCTTGCCAGCCCTGCCACTAACTCCTGCCATTCATGACCACCTGCAATAACCCTTTCATCACCTGGCCTGCAATTTCATACTCTCAACCATTTCAGCCTGCCACAGGCCTGCACACACAGCTCCACAATTTCACTCTTGCACCCTGTCACATCCTACAGCTTCATCAGGCCACCTCCAACATCTCCTTGGCAACCAACAACAGCACCCAAACCTGCAGCCATTTCTTAAGCTCAGGCC
Organism: Papaver armeniacum; assembly: GCA_023531295.1. Taxonomy (NCBI): domain Eukaryota; kingdom Viridiplantae; phylum Streptophyta; class Magnoliopsida; order Ranunculales; family Papaveraceae; genus Papaver; species Papaver armeniacum. The sequence goes on along the minus strand of JAJJWW010010511.1, from coordinate 240,154 downwards.
AACCTAGCACATTGCAGAACAACCTTCACTTCTCCACAGCTGAACCTCCAATCCTGCAATTCAGCTCAGTCTCAACTCACAGCCTCAGTTCCCACATGCTCAGTTTCTACAACCTGCAATAGGCAAGACCCATCTTCCCACATCACACAAATTCATTGTGCAATCTTCTCCCTGAACTCATAAGCAACAACAGCCCAGAGCTCAATTGTCTCAGCCCCAACTCCACTTCCTACAGCTCAAAACATCATCCCTGTAACCACCAGACCTACTCAACACAATCTAGTCAAGCAACAGCTCTGCCAACACAACTCAGGACCAACACTTGTAGTTCCCTGCAAAGCTACTACCATACCCAAGCACATCCTGACACAGCAATTCACCAGCTGCACTGCCACCTTCCCAGTGTACCCTGGCTAAGTTACAACCCAGCTGTAACATCACAAGCCTTCAGCTCATAACCACTAGCCTTATACGAACCCTACAACAGCAAACTCCACAGCATACATCCACCAGACTCAGTCCATTGCAGGTGCCCTGTAGCTCCAGTGCCAACATCAAGCCTGCCATCTCCTTCCATCTGAGCCACGAGAGCTCATCAACAAGCTGCAACTGTAATTCTTTACTCTGTAATTCAGCCTTCGCCATTTCCAACAACTCCATCGCCTTCTACTTTATAACACAAAGATCAATTACTTCAACACGTAACCTGCATTCCCGAGATTAAGCACACACCCATGTAATCAACCCTTGAACCAATCTTCATTCCCAAGATCCGGCCCGAGCCTCCGGCAAGCACAACCAATCGATTCACGACTAAGACCCATCACCCGACACTTCACTATAGCTCCATTACCGCCACTGCGATCCAGATTCAACCATTGATACCACCACGCTTCAACTCACCTAACCCATCCACAAAGCCAACAAGCATCGGTTCCATCTCAAAGGGCAACACCACAATCTCATTTCCCAATCGATCTTGAGCAAAACCACAAAGAAACCCATACCCGATTTCATCTTCTCATCTTCACCGCCTTTCCCCAACACCTTAAACACCACCTCAATCACCGGAATCTCACCCCAAAACCATCATCGATTCCTCACTTGAAAGCGACATGGCCGCTTTTCTTTTCTCACGCATCGAAAATGCATCCTCTTCAACCGATTTCCCCATCGATCTTCTTCCTCTCAAAGCCGCCTCCTCTCATCTTTAATTCAGGTGAAAAAAAATAAAATCAAGAGAGAAAACTCTCTTCTCTGATTTCTAGGTCGTGTAGGAATGAGGCTGGATATAGCCACCCAGGCAAAGTGGTTAAGGGGTTATCCATGATGATTTTAGGCACCCCAAGAACTGATACGGGCCACCACCAATTACTTTGGCCTGTCGGTTCCAGGTAACCGACAGCCTAATTCTCTTCCGCTCCCTTGTCGCGTTTCAGCCTGCTCCACATATAGCTCGCCTGTGAGATGACAATTTCGCCCTTTGGCCCAATTTGGACAATTTCTTCTTCTTTTCCTCCGTGCGACTCCATTGCACCTATAGAACTCAAAAGCACGCGTAAAGTACATAATTCACAAGAAAAATAGCAAAGACAGCATAAACTCTGTATAGTAAATACGGTGTATTCTACACCTATCAGTTGCAAGTTAGGCTACCAGCGTGGGTTTCGGCATGTGTCAATGGCACGTCACGGCCAAGTTGGCCTAGGTTGCCATGACTTGCAAGTTAGGCTACCAAATAAGGCGTGTTTGGCATTTTTCAATGGCACGCATGGCCATTAGGGCCACGTCTGGTAAGAAAAGCTACCGTGATGCATGTTGGCATGTGCCAATGGCATGCTCGGCCATTAGGGCCACGTCCACGGTAAGAAAAGCTACCAAATGATGCGTGTTGGCATGTGCCAATGGCATGCTCGGCCATTAGGGACACGTCTGGTAAGAAAAGCTACCAATGATGTGTGTCGGCATGTGCCAATGACATGCTCGGCCATTAGGGCCACGGGCTTGGTAAGAAAAGCTACCGGCAAAGCTTGTTGGCATGTGCCAATGGCATGCTCGACCATTAGGGCCACGGCACGGTAAGAAAAAGCTACCGGCGATGCGTGTTGGCATGTGCCAATGGCATGCTTGGCCATTAGGGCCACGGCTTGGTAAGAAAAACTACCAGCGAGCGTGTTGGCATGTGTCAATGGCATGCTCGGCCATTAGGGCCACGGCTTGGTAAGAAAATCTACCAGCGAGCGTGTTGGCATGTGACAATGGCATGCTCGTCCATTAGGGCCACGGCCTGGTAAGAAAAGCTACCAGCGATGCGTGTTGGCATGTGACAATGGCATGCTTGGCCATTATAGCCACACCTTGGTAAGAAAAGCTACCAGCGAGCGTGTTGGCATGTGCCCATGGCATGCTCGTCCATTAGGGCCACGACTTGGTAAGAAAAGCTACCAGCGAGCGTGTTGGCATGTGCCAATGGCATGATCGGCCATTAGGGCCACGACCTGGTAAGAAAAGCTACCAGCGATGCGTGTTGGCATGTGCCAATGGCATGCGTGGCCAATTTGGCCTAGGTTGCACGGTTTGCAAGCCTAGGCGTATGCGCTACTTTGGCATGAAGCGGCTAGGGCTAAGGTAAGGGTGTTTGGCTTGGCGCGGCTAGGGCCAAGGTAAGGATGTTTGGCTTGGCGCGGTGCGACCTGCGTAGCTAGGGCAAGGCAGAGTGCGTTCGGCATGGCGCGGCTAGCTTGGGTTAGGTGTGGCTGGCATGATTTGCCATTGGCACGGAGGTGCGGCTAGCATGGTTGGCATGCTTTGGCGCGTTTGGTGTGGCTGGCATAGCTAGGGCCAAGGCAGAGTGCGTTTGGCATGGCACGGCTAGCTTGGGATAGGTGTGGCTGGCATGATTTGCCATTGGCACGGAGGTGCGGCTAGCATGGTTGGCATGCTTTGGCGCGTTTGGTGTGGCTAGAATAGCTAGGGCCAAGGCAGAGTGCGTTTGCATTGGCACGGCTAGCTTGGGCTAGGTGTGGCTGGCATGATTTGCCATTGGCACAGAGGTGAATTAGGGTTTTGTTCGTTGTAACCCTAATTTGAAAAAATACCCCCTATTAATTACTGACTACGTGCATTGAATGTTCTAATAAATGTGTCACTGGTGACATTAGGTTATTCGGGGTTTTACGATTTTACCCTTTGTCTAAAAACCACCATCAACAACAGCGCATCAAGTTTTCCTAATATGTTTCGAAGATAACCTTTTGCCATTGTATTTCCGCCGTCGTCCTTGAAGCTAGAAGATTTTCCCACGTTTCAGTTATTAGAGCCGTAGTTATTCCCAAAGGTTGTGCTATAGCCATCATAACTTGAGAACTCGAATCTCTGCAAATAATTTTGCCCGTCATTCCTGGATGTCCCCCTCGCGTCCCCATCAGTATTGATATTTAACCAGTTTGGTTCCAGTCTGTTCCATCCTACTAGTCTGGTTCTGGTATTTATTGTAGTGGTTGTAACTAGTAGATTTCCAGGAAAAATTGGGGGCATTACCTTTTTTGCCCATTCGAATTCTTATTGTTGCTTCAATGTCTGAGCCAGAATATTATCTGGAGTTGTATGGTGTTGGTTGAAAACCAAATCATTTCAAGCATAAAGTTGTTATTGATTGGGTACGGTTAGCTTGTTGTAAATCTGAGAAATGGTCTATACACAATCATTTAATATTAACACCAGTATTGATTAGTACTATAAAGTTACTTTTTATTTTTAAATATGATTTAAATATATATATTTATACATATAATAGATTTTTACAATAAAGTATTGAAATAATCTTGAAGTAATAATATTATAAATTTAATCTTTTAGGCAAGTAAAATTTTAAAGAATTTTATTTGATATTTTAAAAACGGGTAGCTAGCTCAGCTGGTCATCCCTGTTCCTCAAAGGTCTGATGCGCTCCAGAAGGTCTCAGTTCAAGTCCCTGATGGCGCAATATTGTTGTATTTGACATGGAAGGTAGAGTTAGCTTGCCCCTATTGCGACATAATCAGACCCCTATCCGCTTCGGCTCCCTTGACTGGTTCCTCATGAGGCTCGCTGGTAGGGTAGTGTTGATGGTGGATTTTCGGCAAGGGCTAAAATCGTAAAATCATGATACTGCATGTTTCTGGCCCGACTTCAGGAATGTATGTGACGATTCATATTTTATGATCCGTGAACCATTTCATGATCTCTGACTGAGCGAGCATTCCTCTCAGAGCTATGATGAATATGTTTCTCGAAAGGCCTCTCATCTGAGCTTTCGATGCCTCACACATTTCATCATCACCTCTACATAGAATCAAAATGATTGGGCTGCTCCTAGACATATTGCATGCTAGTATCAAGCCTAACGCCTTCAGGACGTTACGCTGCTCGTTGTTCCCGACCACGTAGAGAGATCGTGTATAGAATCTCTTAATGATTGGGCGGCTCCTAGATAAATTGTATGCTAGTATAGAGCCTAACATCTTCAAGACGTCACGCCATTCGTTGTTCCCTGACTATACACCCCCTCAGAACGAGTATGATGCTTCAATTATTTGATATCTAAATTCTGCAAATAGGTTAATTCTAGCGTGTCATTCATCAACTGAATTCCTAGGAAATAATCTATTATATCTCATTACTCCATTTCATGGATGATCCTCAGCTGGGTTCCATAGATTAGTAATATATACTCAACTCATTTTATTACTCCGTTTCATGAATCATTCTCAGCTGAATTTCATGAATTAGTAATAAATATTCACCGATCGGGCATCTGGGCTACCACCGAGTATGCCACAAGAAAATGGTGCGAGTGTATAATGCACAAACGAGCACCCGAACACACGAACGAACATTCAAAAATATGGACAAACGAGGAAACCTGTGCAAAATAGGGAGGAAAATAATATTTAAAAAAATAATAAAGAAGCGCCTAAAGGGACCGGGCCCACCGGCAGGCCGGTCATGCCGTCGTGGCCGGTCCCGCACCTCTTTAAATTATTTTATTATTTTTCCCTCATCTCAAGAAGACTCCTTCATTTGAGCAAAGTCTCTCGTTTGAGCAAAACTCTTAGTTTCTCCATACTTTCCATCAAACGATGAAAAATAGTAAAAAAAAAAAAGGAAAAGGTCTCACGGGACCGAGCCACCTAGCCGGACGGCCATTCCCTAGCCGTGACCGGTCCCACACCTTGCAATTCCTTATTTTTTTCATATTATTATTTTCTTCATCTCACGAAACTCCATCGTTTGAGCGAAAACCCTAGTTTTTCAATATTCTCAAGTATTGCTCAAACCATGAAAAAAGCCAAAAAGTCAAATGGTCACATGACCGACTAGGCTTCTCACGTCAAAAATTAAAATATTATTATTTTAATACTTTCAAAATATTGGTCGCACGAGCAAAGTTCTACTTGCTCATTTGAGCAAAATCGAGAGTTTCAATCAAGATCAAACTCTTCTGAAAATTCAAAATATTGCTCAAACGCGCACCAAAAAATACCAAAACTCTTACGATCGAGATACGGGCAGTATGGTGACACGGGCATGCCACCTTGACCTACCATGGTCGGCCCTTAGGCTTGCAAGGAGCCGGTCCCATACTCTTTCATAATTTTGACCTAATTAGCTCTCAACAGTTCATATTGGGTCCAAACTCTCTCTAACCAACTTGGAATTTGCTCAATCGACCACCAGCTGGTCCCACGACCATCAAGGGCCGGTCCCATGACCCCTTGGTTGGTCCTCATCTCTCCATAATTAGGTTTTATTACTTAACGCTCAGACGAGCACTATTCTAATAAATGATTAAATTAGCATTTGATCATCCTTTCACCAACTAGTCAACAAAGGACTTTGGTGCATGCTCACTTGAGCACCTGGGCGCTACATGGTCGGCCATCATCCCATGTAGCCAGTTCCTCCTTCACTTAGTGACTAATTTTCAGTTATCATTAATTGATCAGCAATTCATAGAAATTAGGGTTTCAAACAAATGCTCTGCAAATCATAATTCTGAGCAAGTTCAAACACTAATAATTTTATATCGATACAGCAATCAACATCTGGGTTAAATATATAATATTCGGTCCATAAACCAATATTTTAATTAGTATTTTATTTGGCCACATTACCAATAATTCATCGAATGAGCAATATTTGCTCATATGCTCGAATATTGATTCAACTATCAGTATTCGATAATTCATCGAATGAGCAATATTTGCTCAGATGCTCGAATATTGATAGTTACAATTCATCATACGAGCAATATTTGCTCAGACTATCAATATTCATTATGTTGATTCAATTATCAATATCATTCATTCGAGAACTATACGTACCAGTATACATGTTTAATCCATAAATCCTAGAGCATTCGGAAATCATGCTCGACTGAACAATACTTAGACTCATCGTCTAATCAAGTCAATGGCTGACTAATCAAATACATGTCTGCCTTGCAGACTCCATGTTCGTGAGACATCAATCACGTCACATCATGGGGGATATTAATTAGGGTTTTGGTCTGGCGGCATACGACATGTGTGTTCATCCACGATGAGAAATGTGAGTAAGTCGTGCAAGAAGTTGAGGGAGTTAGCAAAGTAGTGGGTGGACAATCAACCAAGTCTCCGCACGACCTGGAACTGGTTAAACCACGATTTCCCACTTTCCCACTCTTTCACTCGAGCAACCGTCACACTTACTGGAGATCAATGTGTCTACATTTTAGCAATATAAATAAGTTTCTGAATTCACGATTAACAACAACACAAGACTGGTCGGATAGACAACATCTATCGTCTAACCAAGAATCATCGAGTGAGCAACAATCTCTCTCAATTGAGCAGAATTTAAACTTATTCTTCATTTGCAGAAACCCACAACACATTCGCAATCCTTGATCACCATTGATCTCACACACTTCTCATCTTCCCTCCTGAGATCAACCCTCTTCCCTCTTTGTGGCGGAGTTGACTCTTGGAACGGCCATTTCTTGGTTTTAGACCGGAGTCCTACAGATTGATCTCTCGAACTCAAAGCACTCCCCGTGCGAGTGCATCTATTTGAGGTTAGGCGGTTTGCTCGCTTGAAAAGTCTCCGTCCGCACGGTCTCTCTCCATTTCCTAAAAACCAAAGAAATCGTTTTCCCCATCAACATATTGGCGACCACAGTGGGAGATTAATCTCTCGGTTGCAATCTCAATTCGTCAAAATGGTTGATCTTAGGTCAGGTACAGTTACAAATCCTAACCCAAACGGTGCTAGCACTAGCAACAATAATGGTGGTACTCCAGCCACTGTTCCCGTTTCCAACAGAGGCGCTAATGATACTACCCCTCAAATCAAAAATACCACTGTCCATTTTGAAACAAACAATGGTACATGCAACAATACACTCTTCGGCCGAGCTTCTAAAGAAATCAGAGAGAAATCCACCTACCATAGCCGATCTCATGAAGGTTCAGGAAATTCTTGCCAAGAATCAGACATGGCGGCAACACAAAAAGAGTTGTGCACCTATCTCAAGACTCTGATAGACAAGTTGTCGTCTAAGCAAACTCATCCCCAACGCCAGTCAGACAAAGGAAGAGCTAAGGAAACATCCTTAACTGCTGATCCTGAAATCTCCCCAATCCACATCGTGGAAGATGACGAAGTCTGCAATGACCCACCAGTAAGGGAATCAGCAAGTTTCATCACTCTAGAAGATTTTGAGCGCTTTCTATAGGATCGTTGAAAATACAAGACATCATTTGTCCATCGTCACCAACCTCCATATCCTTTTACTATACAGAGAGTTCCTCTTCCGAAAGGTTATACTTCTCCAACATTCACACTTTACGGTGGAACATGCAATACTCGAGAACATGTCTCTCGGTTCATGGAATCATTGGGCGAGCATGAGTACAACCATGTTGTCCACTTGAAGGAGTTTTCAAAATCCTTAACCAGCAGAGCATACACATGGTGCAATAACATCGCACCAAGAAGCATCACTAGTTGGGGAGAATTGATTAATGCTTTCTGTAGAAAGTACTTCTTCGTTTCAGAACAGGTCACCCTCTCAGACCTGGGAAGAATGTTTCATGGGAACAATGAACATCCCAATGATTACGTGAAAGGTTCGAGTCCAAGATTTGTCATGATCCGAATGTCACTGAACAACAACTCGTAGACTTGTGCATCAATGGAATGACCCCGGTCTACAGAGCTTTACTAGAAAATCTCTGATTCCAGACTTTCTCAGAACTTCATGAAGCAGCCAAACGATCGGCCACTACTCCAACTGCTTTACTGGAAAGAGCAAAGTCTGCAAAGGTCAAAGAACCTTGTAGCAGACGACGCCTGGTCAACAATCAGTACGATCTACAACCTTCAACAAACGTTGTTGCTGAAAGGAATGAAAGGAAAGGCGAGACACGGATCGGGCGCTTCTCCAACATCCCGGGCTCCTCCGAAGGCGCAAAGAAAAGATAACCAATCCTTAAATGCACAAACCTCGAACCGGCATCAACGAACGGGTAAATGATCAGACAGGCTCAAACTTCCCTCTTTTCATGAAGGAGTTATCGAGTTACTGGAAGTCTGGGTTCAAGATGGCGCAATCAAATTGTCGTTCATCAGGAGAGATCCAACTGAAGAAGAAATGGAAAATCCTAGGTACTGTCGCCTTCATAGGTTCATCAATTATCCAACAAGTGACTGTAATATTTTTAAGTGCATCTTCAAAAAGAAGGTTGAGCCATAATAGCTTCAACTGGGGACTGAAGGAGTACACAGAACCCTCTCCCAATCAAGACCTTCACTCTCTGTGAACAACCTATCAAAAAGGCAGTTCAATCCTTGGTCGAACATATATGTGAATTACTCTATCTTTTAAAGGCACAAAGGAGAGACATGTTCACATCACTGAATCACATCGTGTCAGCAAGTCCATTCCGAAAATACTTCCTGATCCTTCAACCACAGACAAAGAGATGTACGACTGGGGACTGCTTACCACAGTCAAAGAAGAAACGAATTTGGAAGAATGTTGATTGATGCTGACACCGACATCAACAACATTCCACTGAAAACCATCAGATCCACATGCATCACTCGACAAGAAGCTACTCATGCTCCCATCTCAATCAGAGACCATGAAGGAACGCTCAGAGATGCTTATGGCTATATCACTCTCAAAGTGAAAATAGGTTCAACCTGGAAATAAACCAAGTTTCACATAATCAAGAAGATCCAAGATATGACACGATCCTCGAACGAGCGTGGATCCACGCTGAAAAGATGGCTACTGACAAAGCGTCTTTGGTTGTACATCTCTCCAATGAAGAAAGTTCTGATCCAGAAGATTTTGCGGACGTTCCATCATCAGAGCACTTGGAAGAATTTCGAACTTCGACGAGGTTGAAACAAGAACCTGCAAAATATGCATAGACATTCATCAAGACGTTACGCACTCAGGAAAGTCTCATTCCTCCCATGTCTATGTCATTTATTTCCTCACATGCTATCCTAGCATGAGGACTCAATTCTTATAGTAACTCTGCTATTGCAAGACGCTATGAATGGGTAGCTTTACCACATTAATATTTTACCAAGTGGTTGAATCTGACACCTCTCTGAATCGAGCATCTCACTGAGACATTCATTACAGAGATGATGTCCAAGCTTGGCAAATAACACTTTGGGCGTTTCTCCATAGCCTTGCAGGAGTGTCCATGTGTGCCACAAAATCAGAAAGTCTGCACAAGTGTTAAATCGCACTACCGCAACGAAAGAAATGCTGAATCAACAAAAGATACTCTAGATCGAAACTGTCAAGCCTAAGACATTCGACGCTTAAGGAGTGTGAGGCTTCAACGCTCAAGCAGCTAAGGTTTGAAGCATTTAGGATTTTTTCTTAACTTATCCATTATTTTCAATTCCTCCTTGGATTAAGCAATTGAATCTATCAAACCAAAAGAAAATCCCTACAAGTTTCAATCATCTACTTCTCCAAGGACAACTGAAAGTCAAAAACATCTTATTTATGAGTGTTACATTCTTCAGAAACCTTCAAACTGTACTCCTAATCAAAGAGTACACCTTCGATAATGACGCCTCTAGCTTCATCACAAATATCTCGACGATGACACACTGATTCAACACCAACACGATCAAATTGTAACTGAACTACAATCTATAAGTCTTCATTATCCCATGATAAGACTTCCGAAGCAGATGCAACATCATTCATCCATGGATAGACAAACTCCTTCAAAATACACTGGGGACTTGATCTTATTGGAGAAATCGATTCAATTATATTTTAATAAATGTTATCTACATAACAAGTTATTGCAACCAGATGTGATTCCATGAAACTTCATCAACTTGACCTCTCTACATCACAAGCCCATGCACGACTGAGGAACTTCCTTTCTTCACCAATCACATCCAGAATGAAGACTGTTGCTGCTATCTACCGCAACAACGTCTACTCACTGACGAAGCCAGTTCATAGTAAAGTCATAATGTTCAGGAGAATTCTGGTTGAACTCCCAGTACACCTTCATTTTAGGGATGCTTAACCCACCAACTAGTTCGTGAATGTAAAAGGCTCACTGGATGGAGGAGCAAAGGCTATGTCGATAATCATGGTTCTAGCCTTTTCGGTCTCTGGAGAAACTCCGACCGTAGTATCGGCATCAACAAGGATATCTGAAGGAACTTCATCCATGGTCTCAGCATCAACAACGGTCTTAGGAGCAACATTCTCATGACATGGCTTCATCAACTTACCATTCTATGAAGTGTTACACATGAAGCGGACTTCTCCAAGAACTAATGATTCATATCAAGATGTGTAGACATGATAACATGTTCACATGAAAGTCTTCCCAAAGCTTGCACGACTGGCGGTCACAATCCAAAGTCTTCTACAAGATGTACTCATCACCTCGATCTACAAATGAGATACAACACACTTCAGGCCATGGGTTTACAACAACGTACGAATGGGTGAGGAATGGGACAATGCTTCCTCAACTAAAGATGTTTTTTCGTGTCTCTTCTACAACATACCAAAAGGGCACGTCAATCGGACATACGAGCAGAAAGATATGGTTTCCACACTCATGTTTATGCAAATCTGAAAATTTGCACGGGATTACAAGTTATGAACGGGCTTCCACACTCATATTGACTTCCCTAGACATCTCCAAACTGAAGGATTCTTTTACATATGATTCCTCAGTCTCTTAGCTTCAAAAGTTGGGGTCAAGCACCGAATTCTGACGTCGTATGAGGTTCCTATAGCTTCCAGAGCATACAACATGCAAGCAACAATTCTTAGACGGGATTCATTACCTTCACAGTCGATCGATGTCCACTAAGTCCTTCATCAAGGTACCTCCAACTTCGACTACCTAGGTCTTTACATCATGTTTTTTCTACCTGGTCCTCTATCTAGGTCTTACCAGAAGAAGAAAAAACGAAAAGGAGATTTAACTAAATACTGGGGATTGACGATCCACTGATCATGACGATCGCCACAGTCAAGAGTCGTGGATGGCACCAAGCTCGCCTATGCTAATCATTCATCATAAAACGAATGCTACAACCGAGACATACAACCATGGTCATTACAAAGATCCCTCTTGAGACAACCTCAGTTATGGTCCCATGACCAGGGTTTCAGAAGTGATGTTTCTACGATTGACAGAGAAAAAAAATAGTATTGCAAGCACCAGGATCATGTATCAACCATGGGGTTTAGATTGAAAATTAATCAATTGCATTTAAATCCTTCATCAAGCGCTCAAGACACAAGCAAATGGTCTAAAGACACAACATGGGCGTTTTACAATAAGCTCGTCTGAGACGATTTTACACTGTCCTGCGCAAAGAAGCGATCTTGGAGAAATTGGTGAATAATATAGGGATAGGTCATATACCATTCTCTTTGCATGGATATCCTATACAACATATCCAAAATTCAAAATAATTGGATGAACGAGCAAAAAGATGTGGTCGAAACATCAAACTACATGTCAGCTGAAGTTCTGAAGACTTCCTGGAAGTTTAATGTTTCGTTGATTTTGACCACTAAATGTGCTAAAAACTCAAAAATCTTCTTTGATAAATATAGGAAATTTCTTAGGTATCAAAAAGTTTGGGTAGATCATCAAAAACAGACATCGTATGAAGATTCTACAACATTTTCAATGAAGACCTAACTTCTGAATTTTCTGATGACGAATTATGACGCAATTGTTCATTCATCCACATCTGAATCAGGAGCTACACCATCAATGCAAGGCCAAAATTCATCTTCAGCCGATAGTCTCACTTGCAAGTCGGAGGTGATTCTGCTGGTGAGATATGAGCTTTTCATCTTCAGCTCTTTTCTTCTGTGATATTTCATCACGTCTCTGCTTTCCCTCCGCATCTGCTAAGACCAAGAAAGAATGTATCTTAGCACGAACCACTCTTATATGATCAAGATACATACTATGTATCAGCTTTCCAGCATCTCTGAAAGGTTGATTCACCTTGGCATGAACATCTGCAGAAGTCTTCATCTTTGACTTGATATTTCTGGAGCGTTCCCCGGAAGATCCAGAAGGGTGGTTGTAACTTGAAGTTACCATTATCTAAGGCGAAAGACATGGATTCATGGATATACCAATAACAAACACGTAACAAAAATGGTAACACTCCAACTCTTACCTGTTTACAATTTCACTAACAGTAGTGAACTTAGAACAAAAGTTTTAAGAACTTGCCCGTTTCTTCAAACCTGGAATAAAGGGCAAAGTTCATTATTCATTATTCAAAAATCATAAATTGATTTTCATAAAACCGTGAACAACCCACGTAAATTTTTACTGTGTTAACATCCACTGATTTTTCAAAAATTGGACAAACGTTCATTCTACAATTGCGAAAACTCACATACAGACATTATTTCACCATGTATAACTGTCTACTTTCAACAGTTGAACATTGATTTTACAAAAAATATTTTTTAACGTGAAACTCACGTAAATTTGAAAACAAATATGTATATATATATTTGTTCCCTCGCGCGAGCATATGTCTTTGAAATAAGAGTATATTTTCAAAAATTTGTAGAAGCTCACATATCGAAAATAAATTTTTTCATGAAAGCTCGTAGACAAAAATTTTATTACTAACAGACGCACGTCTATTCAAATTAAAAAAAAAAAAACTTTTCTCTCGTACGAGCACCCACCTTTGAAACGAGAGTTTATTCCATTTTGTGAAATCTCACATATTTAAAAAATAAAATTTTGGTTTTTGTGAAAGCTCATAGACAAAATTTTTATCATCACTTAAAAAAAAAAAGATCTCTCTTATGCTAGGGATCATTGTTTGTTTCTTAAACTAACGAACGTCTGTTCATAAAAACAAGGATTTCCTTTTTGGGCACGGTCCCGTAAACGCTAAACCGACCAAAACTGAACGTATGATCGTCCAAATCAGCAGTGCTTCATCTCTCCGTGCTCACGGGATGACACTCTATCATACTTGAAAGGGTCCTTATCTCGGGCATTTGCTCGTACATGACATCATTGGAGAAAATCGGGATTCTCGAAAATGCCTTTGTACGACTAAGTTCAACTACTTATCTCGTCTCTTTGGAAAATCACCATCTAGTGCTTCTTTACATGAACATGAATGTCCCTAACTAAGCAGGGGACTTAATGTTGATGGTGGATTTTCGGCAAGGACTAAAATCGTAAAATCATGATACTGCATGTTTCTGGCCCGGCTTCAGGAATGTATGTGACGATTCATATTTCATGATCCGTGAACCATTTCACGATCTCTGACTGAGCGAGCATTCCTCTCAGAGCTATGATGAATATGTTTCTCGAAAGGCCTCTCATCTGAGCTTTCGATGCTTCACACATTTCATCATCACCTCTACATAGAATCAAAATGATTAGGCGGCTCCTAGACATATTTCATGCTAGTATCGAGCCTACCACCTTCAGGACGTCACGCTGCTCGTTTTTCCCTAACCACGTAGAGAGACCGTGTATAGAATCTCTTAATGATTGGGCGGCTCCTAGACATATTGTATGCTAGTATAGAGCCTAACGCCTTCAGGACGTCACGCCATTCGTTGTTCCCTGACTATGCACCCCCCCGTAACGAGTATGATGCTTCAATTATCTGATATCACAATTCTGCAAATAGGTTAATTCTAGCGTGTCATTCATCAACTGAATTCCTAGAAATTAATCTATTCTATCTCATTACTCCATTTCATGGCTGATCCTCAGCTGGATTCCATGGATTATTAATAGATACTCAACTAATTTTATTACTCCGTTTCATGAATCATTCTCAGCTGAATTTCATGAATTAGTAATAAATATTCACTGATCGGGCATCTGGGCTACCACCGAGTAAGCCCCAAGAAAATGTTACGAGTGTATAATGCACAAACGAGCACCCGAACGCACGAACGAACATTCAAAAATATGGACAAACGAGAAAACCTGTGCAAAATAGGGAGGAAAATAATATCAATAAAAATAATAAAGAGGCGCCTAAAGGGACCGGGCCCACCGGCCGGTCGGTCTCGCACCTCTTTAAATTATTTTATATTATTTTTCTATTTTTCCCTCATCTCATGAAGACTCCTTCATTTGAGCAAAGTCCCTCGTTTGAGCAAAACTCTTAGTTTCTCCATACTTTCCATCAAACGATGAAAAATAGTAAAAAAATAGGGAAAGGTGTCACGGGACCGGGACACCTAGACGTGACCGGTCCCACACCTTGCAATTCCTTATTTTTTTTCATATTATTATTTCCTTCATCTCACGAAACTCCATCGTTTGAGCGAAAACCCTAGATTTTCAATATTTTCTCAAATATTGCTCAAACCATGAAAAAGCCAAAAAGTCAAATGGCACATGACCGGCTAGGCTTCTCACGTTAAAAATTAAAATATTATTATTTTAATATTTTCAAAATATTGGTCGCGAGAGCAAAGTTCTACTTGCTCATTTGAGCAAAATCGAGAGTTTCAGTCAAGATCAAACTCTTCTGAAAATTCAAAATATTGCTCAAACGCGCACCAAAAAATACCAAAACTCTTAGGACTTAGACACGGGTTGTACGGTGACACGGGCATGCCACCTTGAACCATGGTCGTCCCTTAGGCTTGCAAGGAGCCGGTTCCACACTCTTTCGTAACTTTGACCTAATTAGCTCTCAAGAGTTCATATTGGGTCCAAACTCTCTCCAACCAACTTGGAATTTGCTCAATCCACCACCTATTGGTCCCACGACCATCAAGAGCCGGTCCCATGACCCCTTGGTCGGTCCCCATCTCTCCATAATTAGGTTTTATTACCTAACGCTCAGACGAGCACTATTCTAATAAATAATTAAATCAACATTTGATCATCCTTTCACCAACTAGTCAACAAAGGACTTTGGTGCATGCTCACTTGAGCACCTGAGTGCTACATTGATGTGATTTTTATGTTGTTTGTAAAGTGGTAGTAAAAGTTCGTTCAACTCGGGCTTGTAAGGGTTTGATTTAAGAAAATACTAAAAACAAAGAAAATATATTCACAAGATTGTCACAAAATATCGAGAGACTGAGACTCAGGATTTCACCAATTTTTACATTCATGTGGTTCAACTATTAATTCTAGACAATTATAGCTTATAAGATATTGACTCTTTCTTTGCCAAAAATAGATTTTATAAAGTATTAGATGTAAATCATAAGCATGATGCATCAAAAGTTCTTAGACTAAGCATACACCATCAGACAAAATCACAAATAATCAAGAAAAATCATAAATCAATTTAGAATAATGCAAAAGTCATAAAATAATTAATTAGAATTACCACATGCGTAAAGAATGGTTTCCTCCGTCGTCCCAGTGTTGAAGTTTAGATCCTCATATTGTTACAGATTTGAAAGCAAAGGTGACGGTTTCTGTCGTCTTCTTCCTCTCGCTGCAGCTTCTTCTCCGTGATTTTTCTTTCTCCTCTGTTCGGCTTTTAAGCTGTCTGCAACCCTCTAAACTATCCCCCAAAGTCTCGACAACCTTCTACAACTCTCGTACACCCTTTATATAGCCAACATGTCGATTTAATCTCCAAGAAATCTCCTCCCCAAGCCACGGCAATATTTCCTTTTTTTTTATTCTCACGCGGCTCTGATATGGTCAAAACTCTTCTAAACAGAGAGTACAATCTCTCGAGAAGATATCCTCTATTAACTTCACACGTACCTTCCCTTTTAATGAACAAAAATTCCCGAAAATATGCTAACTTCCCTGTTTTATCGTGAACCCATGATAAACTTCTTCTTTCACGTAACGGAAGTTATTACCAAGCATGTGCTGTTCTGACAGACTAATTCGAACCCAACCCAGCCAGAAAATCCGACACATAACTTCCCAAAATACAGTGAAACACCGAGAGTAAAGTTCATGCCCTGTTTTATCGAACCAGCTTATCAGCCCAAGTTACGTCATCAAATCACTTGTACCAGCCTTGTTAAGCCCAAAGAGGTCCATTGAAACCAATTCTGGCGATTGAATCATCTCCAAAATCTTCTATAATTCGAACCCTAATATGCAAGGGAAGAATCAATTTTTCCCGCCAAAACTTCATTTCAAACCGTGAAGAAAGGTTTCCCCCTAATCCAGCGCTGGACTCCCTTTAGCAGTGAGGTGCCCCTTAACAGTGAGGTGCCCCTTATCCAAATGAGGGGTGTCTTTAGTAGTTTTCTCCCAAGAGCGCAAAAACCACTTTTCGAGCCAATTTCGCCGCAAAATCTTATTTCTCCAAAAACACCTACAAAAACATAAAACACCATAATAAATACAAAATCGAGTGCCAACAATATATAGTATTGAGATTAAATTAGACACAAAAATGTTTCTATCAAATACCCCCAAACTTATTATTTGCTAGTCCTCGAGCAAAACTGAAATAAATAAAATCCTAACTCACTGTCGCAGGCATCGTCGATTGCATTTAGCGTATGCAATAAGCCTTTAAACCCCTAGGTGGCCCTAGTGGCGGAGTTATAGTCTCGGGAGGGTTTACCAGAGGTGTACCCACAAAACCTTTATACTCCAGACCCTAACTATCTACGCAGAACCTTGGAAGGCACTAAAGAATCTCCTTGGTTGGAATACTTATTGATTACAGGAGGAAGTACCCTGATGCGAAATTCCAATTGATGTACACGAGTTTGCACTCAAGCATACTAAAATTCATATATAAATCACAGAGATCTACTCGGATAGTTTCTGAACATCATAACCGGAGTCAACCAATCACATGGATAGATTAAGATATGGATACAGAAAAACATAGATGGTTTTGATGTTGACTAGGTGAATGGTGTTTCTCATATCTGTCTGAAGTCCACTGCCAAAATGAACCTATCCTAATGGACTGAGATACCGGTCTGACTAATATCAACACAACTGGCAAATACAAGGGAACCAGTGGTTGATAATCCTAACTCTAGGCCAACACAACTAGCATATACAAGGGTACCAGTGGTCGACTTTATTGAATTTATTCCGGTTGGTCTAATGGTCTAGTCTCAATATTTTATTTTATTTTCAACTTTTTTTTTTTAATATCTCAATCACTCTATTTTACCCTAGCAGTGGTAACAACTTGAATCGTGAGCCCCACCTAATCACTTAGAGAAACATATTTTAAAGAAAACAAAATAAAAATAGAAGTGAAAAGGATTCAACGAGATATGGCGAAACTACCATTTTTTTCTTTAATTCTAACACCTGAGCTCTGTGCTTTTATGAATAGACTCTTTAGATGTTTCCATCTAATCAGATTGGTTAGTGCCATCCTTAATAAACATAAATTTCTAGGCTCTGGAGTTTATTTATTGCAACTAAAAAGTTTCTCCCATACCCCCAAACTTAAATCTAACATTGTCCTCGATGTTCTAAAGATAAAATTAAAAGCATGAACAAGGAGAAACTGTTACCATTTGAAGCAAAAGAGATAAGGAAAGATATTACCGTAGCAGTGGTAATATCTCAATCACTCTATTTCACCCTAGCAGTGGTAACAACTTGAATCGTGAGCCCCACCTAATCACTTAGAGAAACATATTTTAAAGAAAACAAAATAAAAATAGAAGTGAAAAGGATTCAACGAGATATGGCGAAACTACCATGTTTTTTCTTTAATTCTAAAACCTGAGCTCTGTGCTTTTATGAATAGACTCTTTAGATGTTTCCATCTAATCAGATTGGTTAGTGCCATCCTTAATAAACATAAATTTCTAGGCTCTGGAGTTTATTTATTGCAACTAAAAAGTTTCTCCCATACCCCAAACTTAAATCTAACATTGTCCTCAATGTTCTAAAGATAAAATTAAAAGCATGAACAAGGAGAAATTGTTACCATTTGAAGCAAAAGAGATAAGGAAAGATATTACCGTGTCGCATGAATATTGGGTTACCTCCCAAGAAGTGCTAAGTTTAAAGTCTTCAGCCAGACTAAGAAAGTATTAGTCACCTCATAGAATCATAAAGTAATAGCCGGAATTTATGTGGGTCATCAAAACCAAATAGAGCTATCACAAGTAAAAGGAATCTGCAACATGCCAAGAAAATTAACAAATAAAGCACACCCTTGTCTAGTTTCCTGTTTAAGACAACTATATCTAGCTGTGGTTCAAGTTCGGAGCTTTATAATGGGTCGAGATAAAATATTTTCATGTCTTTGGAATTCCTCAAAGCTAAGATCCAGATTCGAGGTTGTAAAGTCTGTAAAAACTCAAATAAGAACTTAGAAGCACATAATAATAACCTGAATAACTGCGTATCCTTAAAGTCAATCATGTTTGACTCACACAATTGACCACGATGAAACTGGCGGTCAATCATAAGAAAATTTGTCGATACTAATTTCCTAAAGTACTTAGGTTTAGTCTCAAAACTTAATAATTTACACATCTGAAACATATACGTTCCCACAATTGGTTGAAAAATATTTGGTGGGAAAACAAAATCAATCTTGGTATCATAGCACTGGTAAACCACATCAACCGGAGGATGGGTTTCTAACAAGCTGAACTTCTTCCCCGGACATTATTAGGTTCTGGAGAACTAGTATGAGGGCAATCTGGCACGATGGTTGAGGCACATATATCAAGTCCCAAGTGAGGGATCTCTACAAGAGCTAAAGGTAAATCACGGGGAGAATGAGAATCACCCCTAAACTTAGAGTTTTGGGTGTCTCTAGATAGACTATCTACAATTTCCCTAATTTCTAGATCATCGGAATCCTGAAAATGGTCAATTGCTTCTTCTAAGTTATAATCGGAAGGTGCATCCTCACTCATCATATTTGAAAGCTCTACGAGTTCATCTTCTTTGTCTAAGACTAATGTTTCTAAATCGTTAGACTCTAAAACAATATTCTCATAATAAACTCGTTCCTCAAAAGTATCATCGGCTTCATAAAAAGGAAATTTTACATCATCTAAAATAGTACTCTAGTCAAATCCTCGTCCTTTTGAATAGGTGAATAATTATTAAAATTATTTGGATTTGAACTAGAAATAATATTATCATTATAAAGCTCAATAGGAGTAACAAATTCCTTATCACTATGCTTACATATTTCAGATTCTTCATCAGCACTATCCTCATCATAATCATCATAATAACATGAAAATGGTTGAACCTCATCTAAAAAAGTAGTGTTACCAATTTTATCCTCGTCATCTTGATTATGCAAATAACTATCTTCATTTTCAAGGGTACTATTGGAAACACTGTATTGGAAATTAAGATTATTTTGAGCCAATTTTTCTACAATCCTATTTGTACTCTCAGTATATTGCTTAATAATTTCTTCTCAAGACATCTTTGTTGATTTGCTCATGCGAAAGAATGTTACAGGTTTTCTTCACAAATAAGGTATAACTCTTGAGAGCCTCTTCTAGAGAAATAGAGGGATTGTTTTGCTCGTATGACTGGTGGGTGTGCGAATAGCAATTGGGCTCACTCTGGTATGAACCATAACCTCCAAAAGTTTGATGTTCCCAACCACTATTCACACTATGGTCAAAGTAATGTCCATTTTGAAAATCGGACGGATATTCGTTGTATTGGCTATTGTAATACCAGTTCGACATTCTATTGCAGGGGTGTGAGTTGTCACACAAAATAAAACCCACTGACAGGGGATTCGTGGGTGGATAGAGTCTTACCTCATGTACCAGACGGGCGATGAACCGTTGAAGTCGACTCAGGCCACCGACTCCTATGTCAGTGTACGAACCCAAGGGGCAGAGACAGTATCGTAACTGTCGTCCTTCCCTGCAAATAGTTTATATTTAATTTTTAACCCTTCCATAGGGTTTTCAAAAAAAAAAATGTCCAAGTCCAAAAAAAAAATAAAGTCCAAAAAGTGTCCAAAAAGAAAAAGAAAAATTACAAAAATACAACCCTATTTACAGTTTCTAAAAATAAAACAAAATAGCTATATACAAAATCTTCTTCTTCATTCCTTTTGAATTCCTCTTTTCTTTCCTTCTTTGGAAGATGCTTTCCTTTTATAGCACTTTTTCTTTCCTTGTAGCTTCGCTCCAAATCTGAAAAGAATTGAAAAATACCAAAGGCGTAAAAGAGAACAAAAAAATATAAAAAAATAAAAATAGAAATAACTCTAAAACCTAAAACCTAAATACAAGTCCGCGTCGGCGGCGCCAAAAATTGATGTGATTTTTATGTTGTTTGTAAAGTGGTAGTAAAAGTTCGTTCAACTCGGGCTTGTAAGGGTTTGATTTAAGAAAATACTAAAAACAAAGAAAATATATTCACAAGATTGTCACAAAATATCGAGAGACTGAGACTCAGGATTTCACCAATTTTTATATTCATGTGGTTCAACTATTAATTCTAGACAATTATAGATTATAAGATATTGACTCTTTATTTTCCAAAAATAGATTTTATAAAGTATTAGATGTAAATCATAAGCATGATGCATCAAAAGTTCTTAGACTAAGCATACACCATCAGACAAAATCACAAATAATCAAGAAAAATCATAAATCAATTTAGAATAATGCAAAAGTCATAAAATAATTAATTAGAATTACCACATGCGTAAAGAATGGCTTCCTCCGTCATCCCAGTGTTGAAGTTTAGCTCCTCATATCAAAAACACGCTCAAAATAATAACGCATGGCTGAATAGGTGTTTTATTGAAGAAAATCGAGTTTGTAACAGATATAATTATTCTGAACCCATTTATTCTGAGCTGATTGTTACGGAGAAAAGCTAATAGTAATAATTGTTGAAAAATTACAGATTTGAAAGCAAAGGTGACGGTTTCTGTCGTCTTCTTCCTCTCGCTGCAGCTTCTTCTCCGTGATTTTTCTTTCTCCTTTGTTCGGCTTTTAAGCTGTCTGCAATCCTCTAAACTATCCCCCAAAGTCTCGACAACCTTCTACAACTCTCGTACACCCTTTATATAGCCAACATGTCGATTTAATCTCCAAGAAATCTCCTCCCCAAGCCACGGCAATATTTCACTTTTTTTTATTCTCACACGGCTCTGATATGGTCAAAACTCTTCTAAACAGAGAGTACAATCTCTCGAGAAGATATCCTCTATTAACTTCACACGTACCTTCCCTTTTAATGAACAAAAATTCCCGAAAATATGCTAACTTCCCTGTTTTATCGTGAACCCATGATAAACTTCTTCTTTCACGTAACAGAAGTTATTACCAAGCCTGTGCTGTTCTGACAGACTAATTCGAACCCAACCCAGCCAGAAAATCCGACACATAACTTCCCAAAATACAGTGAAACACCGAGAGTAAAGTTCATGCCTGTTTTATCGAACCCGACTTATTCACCCAAGTTACGCCATCAAATCACTTGTACCCACCAGTTAAGCCCAAAGAGGTCCATTGAAACCAATTCTGGCGATTGAGTCGTCTCCAAAATCTTCTAAAATCCGAACCCTAATCTGCCAGGGAAGAATCAATTTTTCCCGCCAAAACTTCATTTCAAACCGTGAAGAAAGGTTTCCCCCTAATCCAGCGCTGGACTCCCTTTAGCAGTGAGGTGCCCCTTAATAGTAAGGTGCCCCTTATCCAAATTAGGGGTGTCTTTAGTAGTTTTCTCCTAAGAGCGCAAAAACCACTTTTCAAGCCAATTTAGCCGCAAAATCTTATTTCTCCAAAAACACCTACAAAAAACATAAAACACCATAATAAATACAAAATCGAGTGCCAACAATATATAGTATTGAGATTAAATTAGACACAAAGATGTGTCTATCATACATGTTCGGCCATCATCCCATGTAGTCGGTTCCTCCTTCACTCAGTGACTAGTTTTCAGTAAATCATCAATTGATCAAAATTAGGGTTTCGAACAAATGCTCTGCAAATCATAATTCTGAGCAAGTTCAAACACTAATAATTTTATGTTGATCCAGCAATCAACATCTGGGTTAAATATATAATATTCAGACCAGCTACCAATATTTTAATTAATATTTTATTTGGCCACATTACCAATTATTCATCGAATAAGCAATATTCATATGCTCGAATATTGATTCAACTATCAATATTCAGTAATTCATCGAATGAGCAATATTTGCTCAGATGCTCGAATATTGATTCAACTATCAATATTCAACAATTCATCATACGAGCAATATTTGCTCAGACTATCAATATTCATTATGTTGATTCAATTATCAACATCATTCATTCGAGAACTATACGTCCCAGCAGACATGTTCAATCCATGAATCCTAGAGCATTCGACAATCATGCTCACTGAACAATACTTAGACTCATCGTCTAATCAAGTTAATGAATGACTAATCAAATACATGTCTGCCTTGCAGACTCCACGTTCGTGAGACATCAATCACGTCACATCATGGGGGATATTAGTTAGGGTTTTGGTATGGCGGCCTACGGTACGTTTGTTCATCCACGGTGAGAAATGTGAGTAAGTCGTGCAAGAAGTTGAGGGAGTTAGCAAAGTAGTGGGTGGACAATCAACCAAGTCTCTGCACGACCAGGAACTGGTTAAACCACGATTTCCCACTTTCTCACTCTTTCACTAGAGCAACCGTCACACTTACTGGAGATCAATATGTCTACATTCTAGCAATATAAATAAGTTTCTGAATTCACGATTAACAACAACACAAGACTGGTCGGATAGACAACATCCATCGTCTAACCAAGAATCATCGTGTGAGCAACAATCTCTCTCAATTGAACAGAATTCAAACTTATTCTTCATTTGCAGAAACCCACCACACATTCACATTCCTTGATCACCATTGATCTCACACACTTCTCAGCTTCCCTCCTACAGATCAACCCTCTTCCCTCTTTGTGACCGAATTGACTTTGGAACGACCATTTCTTGGTTTAGGCCGGATTCCTACAAATTGATCTCTCGAACTCAAAGCACTTCCGTGCAGTGCATCTGTTTGAGGTTAGGCAGTTTGCTCAGTTGAGGAGTCTCCGTCTGCACGGTCGTCTCTCCATTTCCGAAAAAAAAAACGAAATCGTTTTTCCCCATCAACAGGTAGCACGACAACCTGTTCAACTAATGTAGTAGTACAATGTTGGAGATTAGCCTGTTAGGCTTCTGACTAGTTTCTTGTAATATTTGTCCTATAATAAAACAAAAAGAAAAATTAATAGTAAATTTATTAATAATAATTATATTTATTAATAAAAATATTACTTTTTTTTCTTAAATATGAGACGGGACTAACTTTATATACTCAAATATATTAAATTATATTTTAAGTAAATATAATTTTATTAAAAGCAATGTTTTTAAATTAAAATATTATTTTTTTAATTGTTATAAATTAAATAAATATCAATCGTTGTACAAAGAACTAGTTGGTAACCTAGCAACAAGCTGGGCACCAACTCCTTTTTGAATAGCTACACCTATTCTATAAAAAAGAAAGTTATCTATTCTAGCATTAACATCATTTCTAGCAAGACGGTTCCTCAATCTCTTCAGGAAAGTAATCAATTCATCCCCAAGTTCCCCCAAGGTAGTGAAAGCCAAGACACCAAAACCATATCCTTGAGAAGTGCACATGTCAAGATATTTATTACGCTTACGAAGAGAAGCATTAATAATGGCTTGACCAGGAGTGACAAAATGAGTACAACCCGTAGTAAAGGGAGAGACACCGGTAATTAGAATAGTATTTTTATTCAGAAAGGAGTTGGTGCATAATTAACATAGTATTTTTTTTATTTGAATGGATCTCTTAGTATTTTTTATTCAGAATGGATCTCTTAATTAGTATAGTATTTTTAAAGTAAATAAATTAAAATAATATTTTTTTATTCAGAAAGGAGTTGGTGCCCAGCTTGTAGCTAGGTTACCAACTAACTTAGTGTACGAATCTGATTAAAAATTTTAATTTTTTAATTTATTTAGAAAAAAAAAATAAGAATATAAAATATATAATTCGTTGTATGCAGGTTATCTCCTTCCACTTTCAACATTACTGACATTGCCCCATAGCCTATGCACCTACTGGCAATTCGTTTTTTTGATGTTATTAAAAAGGAGATGCACACTTCATTCTTTATATCAGAGCGAGATTCAATCTTATGGCACTGCAGCAGGATGGATAATGCACATTATTATCTCAAAGCTATCCCTATTGTTGTCTTTAATCAAGTTGTAGGACCGCACCAATTCAGAGCTATCTTGCAATACCTCTTACGTATTTCACTTTTTCCTGAAGATTATATTTTTCCGTGTTGTATGAGGCTCATGGACAGTTTTGGAGACCACGCTATCCATTGTGCGAGTGAAGTTGGATAGAAATTTAGGCACAATATGGTACGAGACCTATTTGCTGACATGTGTTATAAGGCCATTTTGGCTGCTCGAAAAGAGGTCTCTTTGGGTCTCTCTTCTAGTACAGACAATGCTCTAAGACCGGATGATATTATGGTTTACAACTGGGAGAATGGCCAAGAAGTTTGCTTCGATGTTACCGGCGTTTCGCCTTTCACCAAAGGTGGGAATCGTAGTTTCACACCGGGTTATGCAATTTCGGATGCTATCACAAGTAGGAGTAACAAATACGCTGAAAAGTGTTCATCTCTTGGATACGGTTTCAATGTTTTAGCTTTCTCGACCTTGGGAGAACTTGGAGAGGACATTATTCTCTTTGTGAAGAGGTTGAAGAACTGCGTGGCTAGTTATGATGTTCATAAAAAACTAGGTAGTTCTCTTTTTCATCGATTAGGTATTATTATTCAAAAAGGCGTGAGAGCGCAGATTGTTGCTAGACTCCCAGCCAACCCTATGTTAATATTCTTTATGTTTTCTAATAAAGGCTCTCTGAAGTGTTGTTTGATAAAATATATAATAATAATAATAACATGGAAGTTAGAGTTAGTTTGCCCCCCTCGTGACACAATCTCAGCCCCCCATCCGCTTCGGCTCTCTTGGCTAGGTTACCCATGAGGCTCGCTGGTAGGCTAGCACAGCAATCTGTTCAATTAATGTAGTAGGATGTTGTTGGAGCTTAGACTGTTAGGCTTCCAACTAGTTAATGTAATACTCTTTATCCAATAATAATAAAATATTTTTAAATAATAATAATAATAATAAAGTCGGCAGATGTTTTGGTTTACAATTGGGAGGATGGTAAGAATGTTTGTTTTGATGTCACTGGGGTCTCTCCATTCACAACATCTAGAACTCGTTCCTATTCTCCAGGCCATGCTATCTCTACAGCAGTGACTCGAAATATGCGTAAGTATCTTGACAAATGTACAACACATGGCCATGGTTTCCAAGTTTTGGCTTTCACTACATTGAGAGAACTGAGTGAAGACACAATTTTGTTTTTAAAGTGTTTGAGAAACTGCCTCATTATATATGATGCCAATCATAAAATTGGTAATTCTCTTTTTCATAGATTGAGTATTGTTGTTCAAAAGGGTGTTGACGCTCAACTTGTTGCTAGGCTGCCCACCATTCCTTGTAATCTTGATCTTATTCCTTAATAATATACCCTTGGGGTGCTTTTTATAATAATATTAAGATGCATTCCATTGTCCTTTTCGGAACCTCGATGAATGTCACGATGGTGTTAATGGCAAGGGATACGCTAAGGCTTCAATTTACAGGCACATTAATGATAGACATTTTCCAAACGAAGAACGAAAAGAACTCTGCAGGGAAAGAATACGCACACAACTACCCATTTACATGGCCTGGGAAAGGGTTCTGACACAATTGCAATTGTGGCTTTGTATTCGCTGTATGCGCATTATTCTTGGAAACGACCTTGTCGTTGTGTCGAGAGTGACATTATACCATGCCCCTTCAATGGCATTACTGTGGACTTTTTTATTCATGGAGTGGAGAAACCTGCTACAGCCAACTCAACTGACGTAGTGGAGGCAGAAGATACAGCCGGTCCCTCTCTCGACACTCTTAACCTATTATTTCAGAATCAGTTTACTAAAGTGGCATGCATTCCTCCACAATGCAGTCTTGACTTTTCAAGATCCCTTAAGGCATCCCTGGAAAAAGTTTTGGCTAATCACAATTACTTAACTGCATGGATACAATTGCTCCTCCTACCAGTTTGCACTCTCAATCTTTATACCCCAAAGAGCTCTTCGGAAGATAGGTCAGGTATGAGAAAGCGGTTGCAAACTTTTTCTATTCAACAATCTTTTTCCAAATGAAAGAAACCACATGGATGCACATCCATTATTCAACAACTGCTTGACCTTTCTACACAGACAAAGAAGAAGAAATATTTCAGCAAGAGCAAACGTAAGAACTCTAACATACAGGCATATAAGAAAAAGCTTAGTTACGACCATTATACCACAGCTATACGTATATTATCTTCCAATGGAGTTTCCCCATCTAACTCAGTCACTCTCCATGTTCTACAATAAAAACACCCACCTGCACCACCTCCCACCATACCTACAGACAACGTTGATGCCGACTGATGTTAAATATGTTCTTGTTGCTTTGAGGAGTTTCCCAAAGGGAACGTCTTGCGGCAGAGATGGACTTAGAGCACAACACTTGCTGGACGCTTAAGTGGACCTGCATCAGCTATAGCAGATGAGCTTTTGTTTTGCATTACAGGCGTTGTAAACTTACTGTTGTCAGGTCACTGCCCATCAGCTCTTGGAGAATTCATAGCAAGTGCACCTTTGACGCCATTACTCAAGCCATATGGTGGTGTTAGGCCGATTTCTTTTGGCACCATTTGGAGGAGGCTCTGCTCAAATATCGCCGCAACTACAGTGTGTAAAGAAATGTCTAGGTACCTAGGAGACCACCAGTTTGGGGTTGATATTTCGTGCGGCGCTGAAGGCATTCTTCATTCAGTAAACAGACTGCTAGTACAAAAATGTGAGAATACCAACCTAACAATGCTACTCGTGGGTTTATCTAATGCATTTAACCTTTTTGATCGATCTATAATGCTTAGTGAAGTCCGTAATAAATGTCCCAGTATTTCAAAATGGGTAGAATTTTGTTATGCTAAACTAGTTAGGTTGTATTAAAACGATGCAATCTTGTCATCTGGCCAAGGAGTTCAACAAGGATATCCACTCGGTCCCCTGCTTTTCGCACTCACATTACATCCGCTTGTGTATAAAATTGCATCACAATGTACACTGGACATCCATGCTTGGTACTGAGACGATGGAACCATAATTGGTGACACATTGGAAGTCGCTAAAGACTTAAGCATTATACAGGCAGAAGGGGGTCGTCGAGGTATGTTTCTTAACATTACCGAAACTGAGGTGTTCTGGCCATCCACAGATCTACACAGCACTAAAGAAGGGGTTTTCCCAATTAATATTCATCGACCATCTCGGGGCGTGAAGTTACTGGGAGGTCCAGTAAGTCTGGACGAACAATTCTGTGGTGACATGATTCTCCAACGGGTGGACAAAACTGCTCAACTGATGCATGCTGTCAAGAAACTCCAAGACCCACCGAGTGAGCTACTGTTGTTGCACAACTGTACAGGTGTATCCCGGCTATATTTCACCATGCATACCACTAAACCTCAAGCCTTGCACCAAGATGCTGCGACCTATGACTCTCACTTACTGAAGTATTTGAGACACCAAATAACTGCGGACGGACCTGGCTTCGGCCCACTGCAGGAACGTATAGCCACATTACCCATCAAAGAAGGTGGTATAGGAGTCTACACAATGACGAGACACGGTTCAATCTGTTGTTATTTAGCATCATGTCTTCAAACTCGTACTCTCCAGGGACACTATCCTACCTAAAGTTGATGCCACGGAATCAAGCCATACTTTTCATGATCTCTCAACGCCTTCATGCAAGTTAGTGGTCTATCTCTTTCCTCCTTCAGTATCAATAACGCTGCCCCACACCTAATGTAATCACTGGCAGTGCTATATTTTGGAGATGTAAAGAAAGACTTACCCCCTAAATATCCCATATCTGCACGAGATTCATTCTTATGGCAGAGCAACATGTCGGCACATGCACTAGACTTTCTTAAAGCGATTCCAATTGCTGGCCTGAATCATAGTATCGGGCCTCGCCAGTTTAGGTCAGTTCTACAATATCGTTTGGGTATTCCTATCTTCGCAGAAGACAACATATTTTCTTGTTGTGGCAGGGACATGGATATTTATGGCGATCATGCTCTCCATTGTGCAAGCGATGTGGGTCTCAAATACATACACGACTTAGTCAGAGATGCACTCGCAGATATATGTTACAAGTCCGGTGTTACAGCCAGGAAAGAAGCTAAACTTGGTTTCCTGTCTAAAAGTAAGGAACTAAGACCTGCTGATATTCTTGTCTACGGTTGGGAAAACGGACAGGACGTGTTTTTCGATGTCACAGGTGTTTCACCATTCTCTGGGAGTGGCAATTTCACACCTGGACAAGCTATCTCCGCGGCCATTACTCGCAAACTCAACAAATATTTGGCCAAATGTACGACTCATGGGTATGGTTTCGGAGTTCTCACTTTTACATCACTCGGCGAGCTATGTGAAGATTTGATTGCTTTTATAAGGAGACTGAAGAACTGCCTTGCGTGTCACGATTACAACAATAAAATAGGCGGGTCTCTTTTCCATAGGCTTGGTATTATTATTCAAAAAGGCGTGGGGGCTCAACTTGTTGCTAGAGTCCCTTCCATCTCTGTATAAACTTGTTTATTATTTAATAAAAGCCCCATGCGGCACCATTTCACTAAAATAATATTATTAAGGTAATCCACGTTCCTCAAAGGTTGATGCACTCCAGGAGAACCCAGGTTCGAGTTCCCGATGGCGCAATATTGCAGTATTTGACATGGAAGGTAGAGTTAGCTTGCCCCCTTGCGACATAATCAGCCCCCTATCCGCTTCGGCTCCCTTGGATGGTTCCTCATAAGGCTCGCTGGTAGGCTAGCACGACAACCTGTTCAATTAATGTATTAGTACGCCGTTTGAGCTTAGCTTGTTAGGCTTCCAACTAGTTTCATGTAATATTCGTTATCCAATAATATTTAAAAAAAAAAAAATTAAGGTAATACTAAAAAATAAAAATGTATTAATTATAAAAATAATGTAATTGTTAAAAATCAAATATTGTTGAAATTAAGAAAATAAAAAGAAAAAGGAAACCAAAATATCAATATGGTCGAAATGGTAGAGTTTGAAATTGCATGAGGGAGTTGTTATTTGATTTTCCACTTTAAGATACAATTTCAACTACAGAATTGGAACTCATTCCATGCCAAACACTCGAAAAATTCGAATTCGACCCTTGAATACACCGGTTGACCGAACTCCACCCTCAACTCCCTCCGTGCTAAACCACCCTAAGTTGATTATAAATGTTACTTACTATATATATAGGGGCGGGATCGGCTCATAGATTTAATCTCACAGAGTTTGTGACAAAGTGCCGAAACCGTTGATCTTTATCCCTTTGAACGACTATGATGAATTGTAAAAACACGCGGATTTCTTGAGTAACCCACGACCCGATTTGAAATGTGATAAACTTTTTTGACTGTTTTTCTCTCTCCTTGTAAGTTGTAATCAACAGAGCAGCTTTCTCTGGAATCCTTCTTCCACCGTCTGTAATAATAGAAATTAAAAGCCAATTATTCGACGAAACTTTCATCGTCTTAAGATCGGGCTTTATTAGGGAAGACAAAAAAAATTGTGTTTTATATATGTTTTTAAGCCATTTCAATTCTAGGGTTTCTAGATTGGGATTAATATGGGTTTTATTATTTGGAAAGTCTAGTGTCTTAGTAAGCAATTTCATTCATTATCAGTATCACTTCAATTGTCTAATCCAAATAGTTTGTAACAACTTACAACTATTTTGATTTAATGTGTGGGTTTTGCGTTTGATCGCTGTCGTAAGCGTCAAAAATAATTTCACTTTCTTACTCACTAAATATAAATGAAGTACAAGGTAAGGAAGAGTTCGTTTCCCAGAGGAGAGGCAATTGTTGTTATGCGATTTTCAGTTTCTAAGGTAACCAAGGGGGAATGTTTGTTGTTTTAGCGAAATACTAAAGTAAAAATAAAATAAAGCAAAGCAAATAATTGGAATAATCAATAGAGAGAAGATATTGGTCACGGGATAGTATCATTCACAAACATGTATGTTCATCAACGATTAGAATTGGTATTTTAATCTCTCATTTACCAAAAGTCCTAGGATACCTTGATCGCAAGTATATCCCGCTAATTCCATGATTTCATCACAACCACATTAAAAGATGCATATGTGAATTCTTCCTAGAAAGCAACCTAAACTGTAAAAGCACAATTAGATTTAACTCCCTAAAAGCAATAAGTTCTATGGAATAAGACAAATCGAGGAAATCAAACGTGTAAAAGCACTAATTCAATTTAACCAAGGTTATGATTCATATGTGATTATAAAGATGTATCACTACAAGTAATAACCACACTATGCTACTTCGAATCAGGGATAAACAACTTTTTCGTATTGAAAACCCTAATATAGCTCTAGAGATGAATGCAAATCGGATTGATTCCGGACTCAAACTAACAAGTATTCAAATCATATAACAATACTAACAATGAATCACAACCAATAAAGTATTGAGACAAAACTAATTCATTGAATCAAATAACATGTTGAGAAATCAACTTTATCCCATAACCAATAATAATTGTTTAGCTACTCATAGCTATGTAGTTCATCATAAAAATATTAATTGAAAAGAAGAAGATGAACAAAAGCAAACCCTAGAAGCGTAAAAAAAAGTGGCTCTCTCCAAAGTTCCAAGAATAAAACGTGTTCCCCAAAGTTGTAGAAGACTTTCCTTTAAATAGCTCTCTTGTTTCCAAAATTAGGTCTAAACTCAAAGGTCCAATAGATGAAAGTCCACCAAGCCCATGTGTGAGGAATACCCATGTAAAAACTCTGCCCAAAAACTGTCACCGGAAAGCTGGTATTATGGCCGGAAATTGGCCGGAATCCGGTACCGGAAAGTATCTCAGGTGACCGGCAAAGTCCGCCCGGTCACCAGTCAAACGGTCAAATCGGTCAGGTCAACCGAGTTAGGACACTGAGTCAAACCGGGTTAATCACCGAGAAGTCGAGCATCTTACTCACTGGATGGGCTTTGAGTGGCCAAGGCCATTGCGACTTGGCCTAAGCATGTTGCACAATCATTGTGCTTGGAAGATCTGATCGACCATGATGGCCTCACGTATGTTGCACCATCTTCTTGCAATATCTTGTTTTGTAACCTTGACTCATGCGTTCACACACAATTCAAATTACCAACCGCAACTTCTTTCTATCTCATAGCCACTATTCACAAAGAACATTGCTTCTCTTATAATTCAAACTCAAACCATTCAACCATGTCAATTCCATCATCTGTAGCTCAACTTCACAGCCACACTTCATTTCATGTCCTGCAATTGCACCTGCAATGCCATGCTACACAACTTCTAGTAAACATCATTACAGCTCCGCTAGTAACTTCAACATCATCCCACCACAACAGTGACCATTTATGTCTCAGTCTTGTAATTGCCATTCATGCCATCTAACTGCAGCTCCTGTACTGCAACTTCAGATTCAGTCACATCCCCTGCAACACCAATTTCTGCTGCCTCTTGCACCATCATCAAACCAATTCCACTTCAGTTGATATTTGCTTGTAATTTCACTCAAAGCCACATCTGCTTTACTGCAATTTCCGGTCCACTCCTTCTGCGATTACAACTCAACTCTCATTCCATTGCATATATCATCTCGCACTTTGAATCTCCACCATTTCGATCAACAATAGCTCCATTCAAGAACACATACACACTTTGCATTTCTTCCTTGCTGCAATTCATCATTTCAATACCAACCCAATCACCCGGTGCCATTGCCTCATTACAATTCCATTCCAAGACCTCTGACTATCCATCTAACCTTCATTTCAACCGGCACATCGCATCTCTTGCGTTCCATTTACACCATTACCGCTTCAGAGCAGCTTCTTACAACTCTATCTCTATCTCTTCTTGGATTCAAAACATTGCAAATTGCACCCATAATCGATGGAAGTAATCATCAACTCCTAATTTCTCAGTAACTCATATCAGCTCAGCATCATTTCACCAGAGACACAGCCACATAAACATCTCTTTTCATCAGCACAACACCACAATTTCTTTTTCTCCATGTTCTTAACCACCACCAACAAAAAAACCATCTCGATCTCTGGGACTAGAACTCAAAACCCATCTTCAATTTCAAATCAAATTCTAACCTGGAATCACCAAATTCGAATCATAATGCTGCCATATACCAAATCCATTTTAAACCCATTGTTCATTGTTTGTCTTCGAACTAGAATCTCCATCTGTGACTCAGAACCCTAACCAGATTCATTCATCACTTCAATCCAGAAACCCATCCAATCTTCTCAGCTTTGAATCACCATTTCCATCAAACCCTCGCCTAAACCGAACCCTAACTTCATTAACAACAACAGCAACATCAGAAGCTGTAATTCCTATTCATCTTGTTCTTGACGTCCATGACTTCAAACCCCCATCGGTTTCTTCATTGGTTCTCTGATTTCTGCATCTCACACTCTCAGCTTCGATCTCCCTTGTTCAAATCGAAATTCATTAATTCAACACAGATCCCCTTTCGTTTCCTCTCAAATCCTAACGACAAAGAAAGAACAATCACTCGTCGCCATCTCCTCTCTATGTGAATTCAATTCCATGGTTGTTGTGCAACCTCTTTCTCTGAATTTCAGGTGATGGTAATGATTGAGAAGATAACACTTCTCGATTTAGGGTTGTGTAAGTAGGTTATAATTGATGTTTTGTCACCTTGATAAGGGCTACCCAGATGGCATCCCCTTAACCACAGCTAGTCATTGTTTAATACTCCTCCAAATAGAGTTGCCCCTTAACCTTGGCTCAACTCCCAATAGCATGTGAAATGATAATCACGCCTTTTTGACTCAATTTGAATGATTTCCGCTTCTTTTCCTCCGTGCGACTCCAAAGTACCTAATAACTCAAAAACACGCGTAAAGTACATAATTCACAAGAAAAATATCAAAGAAAGCGTAACTACTAGATAGTAAATTAGGTGTTTTAGACACCTATCAGCGTTTTCCTAATTTTTCAAGAACACCAATAGCTACTTCTTTTACATTGTTGTCAAAATTTCGCATTTGTTTCCCAGAGAGATGATTGTGGCAGAAAAAATTGAATGATTATGTCCGTATGAATGATTCTTGCGGAAGAAATGAATGATTTTTTTTTCCTCAAAAGAAAAACTTGTATTGTTCTGTATACTTTGATATTCCCTCGATGTAATCTGTATTGTTTTACTCTTTTCTAATATCATGCCTGCCACTAGATTCCTAATTTTGAGAAAATGATCAAAATTCTATTGTAATAGTCAAGATCAATTTTGGATCAATTTTGAAAACTTTTAAGGTAAAAGAAATCAAGGATTTCATTGGTTGGTGAGTTTAATTTCTCTTGAGTGAAAGGATACGGAGAGAGGGGACGCAAACTATCAGATGTATGAAAGAGAGAGAAAGTTTAGTCGGGTCGTAGGTTACTCAAGAAATCCGCGCATTTTAACAATTCATCATAGCCATTCAAAGGGATAAATATCAACGGTTGCGGCACTTTGTCACAGACTCTATGAGATTAACTCACGTGAGCCGATCCCGCCTCATATATATATATATATAGGTGGATATCATTATATTTTTGTACACTTTTGAATGCATTTCTATGTTTTCTTCTCTCTTTGTAATTCAGGACATTTCATGTAAGATTTTAAATTTATTATTCTGTCGGTGGTATACCACTTTTTTCTTTTTGAAGCATATTATAGCACTGTTCTATCTTTATCACCGTATTTCTTTTTCTATGTAAGATTTTTTTTGTTTTTTTTTTCAATATTCTTTTTTGTTTTTTTTTTCAATATTTTTTTTTGTTTTTCAATATTTTTTTTTGTTTTTCAATATTTTTTTTATGAGACAAGAAAAATAAAACAAATACAAAATTAAAAACAAAACAAAATAATAAAAACTAGTAATGAACCTAAAAATTTTCTCTTGTCTTTTTTTTTTTTTTTTTTTTTTGAGACAAGAGAAAGTAAAATACAAATAAAATAAAAATGTAAGTACAAAGGTCATGGTGTAAGTACTTTACCGCTTGATTCTTCACAACTTGTATGTCTTGATATCATAAACTTCTCGAACTCTCATCCTTGATAATTTTCACTCTTGTACAATAGTCTTCAACTTATAAAAATTCTGCTCCCTGTTTTGTTGCTATACTTGAATCTGAAATCTGCTCATTTTTGTATTGTTGCTTGTAAACCTTGAATGTCTTCAACTTTCCTTCAAATTTGTGATGCTCCTCTTGTTGATGATGATGGTGTTTCTATGGACTTGTTGGTGTAGAGAGAGATAAGGTGGATGGTGCTAACTGCGAACAAGATTACAAGTGGTATGTAAGTTAGCAATTCGATGTCACCATCATGGTTGATAAAAATAGCACTCAAGAGATCAAAATAGTGCTTCTATTGGTGGGAGGTTGGGTAGCTCACCCATTCTACCCGAATTCACGTGCGGTGACACACACTCTAAAAGCACAAATTTAGACAGTCTACAAAGAATTGAAGGTTGGTGCCTCACATTATGTAACATGGGTAGTCTCCACTATAGGGGATCACTACTCTAATACCCCATTCCGATCTGCACCTTATTTGCATTTGGCATGGTTAAATCCAACTTTAACTCTCATACAATTAAGAAACCCGATCATGTTCTCTGTCATCTCTAATTTCAGTCACTCTTTTGAGAATCTCGATGTAATCTTAGCGACATGTATACTATGTGACTCTAAACTAACCACAAGTTGGAGTTTTCTTATTCACTATTTTACACAAAAGTTGTAAATTTTCAAAATTTACAACGCAAATGTAACCACTCCCCCACACTTAAACTTTACATTGTCCTCAATGTAAATTGAATCGTCCAAAGTAAGTAAAGGTGGGAAATTCTAACAAAAAATTAGAAAAAATAAAAACAAGACAAGAAAAAGCTAAAAACAAGACAAGAAATACTCATCCGATGGGTTGCCTCCCATTTAGCGCTTGGTTTAAAGTCGTCAGCCCGACTATCTCCTTGCTTTCTATGACTCCTCCAGAGGGAGTACATCCACAAAGTTAACTCCTTCCACCACTTCGGAAGTGAAATTCTCATAATATGGTTTCAACCAGGTGCCCATTAACTTTAAGTTCTTTCCCCTGTAGCTATGCTACTGGTTTCCACTGCACCATGAGAAAACACATTAGTAACAATAAAAGGTCCGATCCATCGTGACCTCCTAAATAAATGCAAGCGAGAATTAAACAAAAGCACTTTTCTCGCCCAATGCAAATTTGTTTCCTAGAAATCATGTTATCATGAAATGCTTTCGTCTTTTCCTAGTAAATGCGCGAGATTTCAAATGCATCATTCGAAGCTCCTCTAGCTCTTGGAGTTGTAACTTCCTTTGCTTTCCAGGACCCATCCATCTCCATGTTGCATTGCTTAATAGACCAAAATGCCTTATGCTCAATTTCAACGGGTAAATGACAAGGTTTACCATACACAAGCCTAAAGGGAGACATCCCGATGGGTGTCTTGTATCTTGTTCTATACGCCCACAAAGCATCATTAAGTCGCATGCTCCAATATTTCCTTGTTGGGTTCACCGTCTTCTCTAGAATAGATTTCACCTCACGGTTAGACACCTCGGCTTGTCCATTTGTTTGGGAATGATAAGGTGTTGTAATCTTGTGCGACACATTGTACTTCGTCAACAAGCTTTGTGAAATCTGTTTTTAAGTGAGAACCCCATCGCTAATTATGGCTCTTGGAATTCCAAACCTTGCAAAAATATTAGCTTGCACAAAATCAAACCACTTTAGAATCATTAGTTGGGGTAGCCTTAGCTTCCACCCATTTCGAGACATAATCAACCAGCAAGTAAGACATAAAAATTCCCATGGGAGTTGACAAAAGGCCCCATAAAATCAACACCCCATACATCAAAAACTTCAATAAATTGAATAAAAGTTTGTGGCATTTGATTTCGGGCACCTAGATTGCAGTTCTTTGGCACCTATCACAAGTTGTACAAAATATATGTGCATCCTTAAACAAAGTTGGCCAATAGAAACCACTTTCAAGTACCTTGTGAGCGGTTCTCTTACTCCCAAAATGTCCTCCGCAAGCATAGGAGTGACAAAAAGACAAGATAGAATTAAATTTAGATTCGGGAACACACCTCCGTATTACTTGGTCACTACCATGTTTCCACAAGTATGGATCATCCCATATGTATTGGTTCCTTAACTTCTTAAGTTTGTCCCTCTCGGCATGAGACAAGTTCTTTGGGATTTGTTTAGAAACTAAGTAATTGACAATATCGGCATACCATGGTTCTCCAAAGGCAATTGAGAATAGTTGCTCATCCGGGAAACTTTCACGCAATGGGATAGCTTCTTTGTCCACAGCAAGACGGCTCAAATGATCCGCAACGGTGTTCTCAATTCCTTTCTTATCTTTGATCTCAATATCAAACTCTTGCAAGAGTAAAATCCACCGTATGAGCCTCGGTTTCGCCTCTTTCTTTGTAAGCAAGTACTTAAGCGCATGATCGGAAAAAGACAACAACTTTTGTACCAATTAGATAAGAGCGAAACTTTTCAAAGCAAAAACAATGGTAATAACTCTTTTTCGGTGGTTGTGTAGTTTTGTTGGGCCTCATTTAACGTTCTAGAAGCATAATAAATAGCATGAGGAAGCTTCCCCACACGTTGCCCAAGCACCGCACCAACCGCATAGTCACTTGCATCACACATGAGCTCAAAAGGCTTGCTCCAATCCTTTGGTTTTAATGATAGGGGCTGAAATCAAAAGTTCTTTCAAACGATTGAATGCCACCATATATTTTTCATCAAAGTTAAAAACCACATCTTTTTGAAATAAATTACAAAGTGGTGATGCTATCTTGGAAAAATCCTTGATGAATCTACGATAGAAACCTGCATGACCAAGAAAAGAGCGTATCTCCCTCACCGTAGTGGGAGGGGTTAAAGCACGAATAAGGTATATTTTAGATTTATCGACTTCCAAGCCTTTAGAAGATATTATATGGCCTAAAACTATGCCATGAGTTACCATAAAATGGCACTTCTCCCAATTCAAGCACAAGGTTTGTTTCAACACATCGTTCAAGGATTAGAGACAAATTATTCAAGCAAGGTCAAATGAATCACCAAAGACACTAAAGTCGTCCATGAACACTTCGATTATGTTTTCAACATATTCTGAAAAGATACTTACCATACACCTTTGAAAAGTAGCTGGAGCATTGCATAAAGCCAAAATGCATCCTTCTATAAGCAAAAGTACCGAAAGGACAAGTGAAAGTAGTTTTCTCTTGGTCCTCCGGCGCTATCACAATCTGATTTTAAACTGAATAGCCATCAAGGAAGCAATAGTAAGAGTGTCCGCTAAACTTTCAAGCATTTGATCAATAAAAGGTAAGGAAAGTGATCTTTTCTAGTAGTGGCATCAAATTTCACTGTAATCAATACAAACCCTCCAACCGGTTTTGCACACGAGTTGGGACAAGTTCGTTCTTATCATTCTCCACCATTGTCACACCCGATTTCTTTGGTACTACTTGTCACCTGCTTACCCACTTGCTATCGGATATGGGGTAGATAACACCCACTTCCAAAAGCTTGAGTATCTCCTTTTTCACAACTTCTATCATGGGAGGGTTCAAACGACGTTGCGCTTCCCTTGTAGGCTTTGCATCGTCCTCCAAACGAATCTTGTGCATACAAACGGCGGGCTTATACCCTTGATATCGACAATTGTCCATCCTAATAGCCGTCTTGTACTTCCTTAGCACCCTTAGAAGTTTTTGCTCCTGTAAATCACTAAGCTCATTAGAAACAATCACAGTAACTCTTCATTATCACCCAAGTACAAGTACTTTAGGTGATCGGAAGAGGTTTCAATTCTAACTTTGGAGATTTAACAATTGAAGGTACAAGCTTTTCATCACTGCATGGTAAAGAAATAAAAGAGATATTATGAGTTTCCGGGCATCCTTGTAGTGAATTAAGATCATCAAGGGCTTCCTTGACTTCATTACCACACTCTACACTATTATCCATGGATATAGTTAACACGGTTTCCAAAGCATCATCACCGTTTAATTCAAACATTTATTGTGCCAATGTATCCATAACATAAATGGAGAAACAAGAGTGGACATCACTAGGATATCTCATCGTCTCGAAAATGTTGAAACGTATTGTTTCTCCATCAAACTCCATAGTTAGCGTTCCCTTATCCACATCAATAATGGTTTTCACCGTTTTCATGAAGGGACGCCAAGTAGCAATGGAAGAGACGAGTTCGGTGACCCTTCATTCATCTCTAACACACAAAAGTCAGCTTGAAATACAAGTTGATTAACCTGCACAAGAACATCCTCAACAATACCCATTGGGTAGACATTAGAGCGATCGGCTAATTGCAATACAATTTCAGCCTTTTTAAGAGGACCAAGATCAAGTGAATTATACATTGATGCGGGCATAACATTAACTGGATGCACCTAAATCCAACATAGCTTTGTTAAATGTTGTGTTACCAATTGTGGACGGAATGTCAAAACTACCGGGATCCTTGCACTTAAGTGGGAGTTTGTGTTGTAAGATTATCGAAGCATTCTCCCCCACACTAAGCACTTCATTACCTTTGAGCCTTTGCTTGTTGGTACACAAGTCCTTCAACACCTTTGCATACTTTGGAACTTGCTTAATAGCATCAATGAGTGGTATGTTCACATGGATCTTCTTTAGAACTTCTAAAATCTCCTTTTCTAGTTCCGCCTTCTTAGAACTTGCAAATCTGCGAGGAAAAGGTAAAGGAGGAACATAAGTAGAAACCGGAGTTTTAGAGTTAGGAATAGGTACCTCAGAAGTTTGGGGGAATCCTCATTCTTCTCCTCCAAAACAGGTTCCTTTGGTGTTTTCACCTTGCCCGAATCAATAACTTGGGTTGCACAAGTTGTGTACCACTTCTCAACGTAATAACATTGACACCCTCTTTTGGGTTAATAGGTTGAGAAGGGAGTTTTCCACTATTTTGTGCCTTCAATTGGTTCAACTCAATAGGCATGGAGCCCATTTGTGTCTGCAACTCCTTGATAGCACTTTTCGTTTCCTGCTGACTTTCTTTAAACATGGTAGAAATGCCTTTCATCATTGTTTGAAACTTTGAATCAATATCGGAACCTTGATTTTGCATTGATTGTTGTGCTTGTGGTTCTTTCCGAAATTGTTGTCTCTGCTGGAATTGTTGTTGTTGAGGTTGAAATCCACTCGGAAAGTTGAAGGTAGGTTGTTGAACTGCTCCTTGCTTGTTGGCATAGCTAAAATTGGGGTGATCTCTCCATCCGGATTGTAAGTGTTAGAGTAGGGATCATACCGTCTTTGTTGATTTGGAAAGACCGCATTAGCTTGCTCGTCCTCATAAGCTTGAGAGGAACTTGGTATAACCGCGGCTGCAACTTGTTGCATCATTGCTGACATGTTACCCATTTGTTGACGAAGTTCCTCAACCTCGCTCACTTCATTCACTCTTCTTGAAGCACATCCAACCACGACTCAAGAATTGTTGGGAGTTCGGCGCCATATTTTGAATCAACTCTCTAGCTTGTGCCACCGTCTTGCTAACGAGTGCACCACCACCCGCGATGTCAATAAGATTCCTATCACTTGATTGGAGTCCTTCATAGAAGTATTGGATGATCATAGCGTCACCGGGTTGGTGGTGAGGAAGCTTGCCACTAATCTCTTTTGATCGTTCCCAACATTCATATAAGGATTCTCCCACATTTTGCTTCATCCCACAAATCTCCTTGAATTTGAGTAGCCTTTGATGCGGAAAATATCTCTCTAAAAGAGTTTCTTCAACCCATTTCATGTCGTGACACTTAGGAGGTAAATAGTACAACCAATCCTTAGCACTATCCATCAAAGAGAAACGAAAAACTTTTAACATTGCACCATCCGCCTCAACATCCGCTGGAAGCATGGCCGTGACAATGGTGTGGAAGTCCATAAGATGTTTGTTTGGGTCTTCATTCACCATGCCATGGAACTTTGGTAATTCTCTAAGCAAACCCGGCTTGATCTCAAAAGTAGAGTTTGTTTGAATACACCCCTGTTGTGTATCAAGCCTATGAGAAGCTAACTCCTTGAGTGAACGATTTGCATCACCCATTGTTTCTTCTTCTTCAACTTGTGGTTCGTCTATGAATGGAACCTCTTGTTCTGCTTCAAGTTGTAACTCTTTTTCCACTTCTAACTCTTGATTTTCTGTTGTGTCTTGACTTGGTTGGAGTATTGTGCCTCTTTGAGTAGCTATCCCGCACCTTGGGTAGTTTCAATCTTTAGAAGCCAGGGATTAGGTACCTGAAAACAATTCTCGCAAACAAGTGAGAAACAAGACAAGAAACAAAAAGCAAAGAAGCGAAATTATAAAAAGAAACTAAAAACTTAATAACAAGCCGTATGCCTCCCGGCAACGGCGCCAAAATTTGATCGTTGTCGTAAGCGTCAAAAATAATTTCACTTTCTTACTCACTAAATATAAATGAAGTACAAGGTAAGGAAGAGTTCGTTTCCTTCCTGAGAGGCAATTGTTGTTATGCGATTTTCAGTTTCTAAGGTAACCAGGGGGGAATGTTTGTTGTTTTAGCGAAATACTAAA
Organism: Papaver armeniacum; assembly: GCA_023531295.1. NCBI lineage: Eukaryota > Viridiplantae > Streptophyta > Magnoliopsida > Ranunculales > Papaveraceae > Papaver > Papaver armeniacum. The sequence continues at coordinate 198,703 of JAJJWW010010511.1, read as the reverse complement.
GTAAAAATAAAATAAAGCAAAGCAAAGCAAATAATTGGAATAATAAATAGAGAGAAGATATTGGTCACGGGATAGTATCATTCACAAACATGTATTTTCATCAACGATTAGAATTGGTATTTTAATCTCTCATTTACTAAAAGTCCTAGGATATCTTGATCGCAAGTATATCCCGCTAATTCCCTGATTTCATCACAACCACATTAAAAGATGCATATGTGAATTCTTCCTAGAAAGCAACCTAAAGTGTAAAAGCACAATTATATTTAACTCCTAAAAGCAATAAGTTCTATGAATAAGACTAATCGAGGCAATCAAACTTGTAAAAGCACTAATTCAATTTAACCAAGGTTATGATTCATATGTGATTATAAAGATGTATCACTACAAGTAATAACCACACTATGCTACTTGAATCGGGATAAACAACTTTTTCGTATTGAAAACCCTAATATAGCTCTTAGAGGTGAATGCAAATCGGATTGATTCCGGACTCAACCTAACAAGTATTCAAATCATATAACAATACTAACAATGAATCACAAACAATAAAGTATTGAGACAAAACTAATTCATTGAATCAAATAACATGTTGAGAAATCAACTTTATCCCATAACCAATAATAATTGTTTAGCTACTCATAGCTATGGAGTTCATCATAAAAATATTAATTGAATAGAAGAAGATGAACAAAAGCAAACCCTAGAAGCGTAAACAAAAGTGGCTCTCTCCAAAGTTCCAAGAATAAAACGTGCTCCCCAAAGTTGTAGAAGACTTTCCTTTAAATAGCTCTCTTGTTTCCAAAATTAGGTCTAAACTCAAAGGTCCAATAGATGAAAGTCCACCAAGCCCATGTGTGAGGAATACCCATGAAAAACTCTGCCCAAAAACTTTCACCTAGGAAAGGCTGGTATTATGGCGGAAATTGGCGGAATCCCGACGGAAAGTATCTCAGTGGCTGTAAAGTCCGCCCATTCACCAGATCAAACGGTCAAATCGGTGGTCAAATCAACTGAGTTAGGACACTCCAAGTCAAACCGGGTTAATCACCAGTCGAACCGAAGTCGACATCTTACTCAGTTGGATGGGTGAGTGGTGAAGGCTTCATTGCGGACGGCCTAAGCTGTGCTGCACAATCATTGTGCTTCAAAGAAGACTGATCGACCATGATGGCCCTGATGTTGCACCATCTTCTTTTGCAATATCTTGTTTTGTAACCTTCACTCATGCGTTCACACAATTCAAATTACCAACCGCAACTTCTTTTCATCTCATAGCCACTATTCACAACAACATTGCTTCTCTTATAATTCAAACTCAAACCATTCAACCTCATCTAATTCCATCAATCAGAGCTCAACTTCACGGCCACACTTCATTTCATGTCCTATGATTGCACCTGCAATGCCATGCTACACAACTTCTAGTAAACATCATTACAGACTCCGCTAGTAACTTCAACATCATCCCACCACAAGCAAAGTGACCATTTTACTCGGTCTTGTAATTGCCATTCATGCCATCTAACTGCAGCTCTGTCTGCAACTTTATTCACATCCCCACAACACCAATTTCTCACGCCTCTTGCACCATCATCAAACCAATTCCACTTCGATTGATATTTGCTTGTAATTTCGGCTCAAAGCCACATCCGCTTTACCAAATTTCCGGTCCACTCCTTCCTGATTTAACTCAACTCTCATTCCATTGCATATATCATCCATCACTTTAATCTCACCATTTCAGTCAACAATAGCTCCATCTGAAGCAACACATACACACTGCATTTCTTCCTTGCCTGCAATTCTGTCATTTCAATACCAACTGCAATCACCCAGTGTCATTGCCTCATTACAGTTCCATTCCAAGACCTACAGCCATCCATCTAACCTTCATTTCAGCTTGCATCAGAATCTCTTGCAGTTCCATTTACACCATTACTGCTTCTATAGCTTCTTACAACTCTATCTCTATCTCTTCTCGGATTCAAAACATTGCAAATTGCACCCATAATCGATGGCAGTAATCATCAACTCCTAATTTCTCAGTAACTCATATCAGCTCAACATCCTTTCACCAGAGACACAACCACATAAACATCTCTTTTCATCAGCACAACACCACTGCTTTACAACTCCATGTTCTTAACCACCACCAACAGCAAAACCATCTCGATCTCTGGGACTAGAACTCAAAACCCATCTTCAATTTCAGATCAAATTCTAACTTGGAATCACAAAATTCAAATCATAATGCTGCCATATACCAAATCCATTTTAAACCCATTGTTCCTTGTTTGTCTTCGAACTAGAATCTCCATCTGTGACTCAGAACCCTAACCAGATTCATTCATCACTTCAATCCAGAAACCCATCCAATCTTCTCAGCTTTGAATCACCATTTCCATCAAACCCTTGCTAATCCTAACCCTAACTTCATTAACAACAATAGCAACATCGTAAGTGTAATTCTATTCATCTTGTTCTTGATCGAATGATTCAAAACCCCCATCGATTTCTTCATTGGTTCTTCGATTTCTCCATCTCACCCTCTCGCCTTGATCTCCCTTGTTCAAATCGAAATTCATTAATTCAACACAGATCCCCTTTCGTTTCCTCTCAAATCCTAGACGACAGCAGCAACAATCACTCGTCGTCATCTCCTCTCTGTGAATTCGATTCCATGGATGTTGTGCAACCTCTTTCTCTGAATTTCAGGTGATGGTAATGATTGAGAAGATAACACTTCTCGATTTAGGGTTGTGTAAGTAGGTTATAATTGATGTTCTGCCACCTTGATAAGGGCTACCCAGATGGCATCCCCTTAACCACAGCTAGTCATTGTTTAATACTCCTCCAAAATAGAGTTGCCCCTTAACCTTGGCTCAGCTCCCAATAGCATGTGAAATGATAATCACGCCTTTTTGACTCAATTTGAATGATTTCCGCTTCTTTTCCTCCGTGCGACTCCAAAGTACCTATTAACTCAAAAACACGCGTAAAGTACATAATTCACAAGAAAAATATCAAAGAAAGCGTAACTACTAGATTGTAAATTAGGTGTTTTAGACACCTATCAGCGTTTTCCTAATTTTTCAAGAACACCAATAGCTACTTCTTTTACATTGTTGTCAAAATTTCGCATTTGTTTCCCAGAGAGATGATTGTGGCGGAAAAAATTGAATGATTATGTCTGTATGAATGATTCTTACGGAAGAAATGAATGATTTTTTTTTTCCTCAAAAGAAAAACTTGTATTGTTCTGTATACTTTGATATTCCCTCGATGTAATCTGTATTGTTTTACTCTTTTCTAATATCATGCCTGCCACTAGATTCCTAATTTTGAGAAAATGATCAAAATTCTATTGTAATAGTCAAGATCAATTTTGGATCAATTTTGAAAACTTTTCTGGAGTAAAAGAAATCAAGGATTTCATTGGTTGACTGAGTTTAATTTCTCTTGAGTGAAAGGATACAGAGAGGGGACGCAAACTATTAGATGTATGAAAGAGAGAGAAAGTTTAGTCGGGTCGTAGGTTACTCAAGAAATCCGCGCATTTTAACAATTCATCATAGCCATTCAAAGGGATAAATATCAACGGTTGCGGCACTTTGTCACAGACTCTATAAGATTAACTCTGTGAGCCGATCCCGCCTCATATATATATATATAGGTGGATATCATTATATTTTTGTACACTTTTGAATGCATTTCTATGTTTTCTTCTCTCTTTGTAATTCAGGACATTTCATGTAAGATTTTAAATTTATTATTCTGTCGGTGGTATACCACTTTTTTCTTTTTGAAGCATATTATATGATCGCTGTCGTAAGCGTCAAAAATAATTTACACTTTCTTACTACTCAAAATATAAATATAGCAAGGGCAAGAAAGGATCGATCCCACAGAGAGGTCTAGGTTGTCAAATTGTTTCGGTTCCCTATAAATAACAATTTAGTTTTGTGATTATAATAAACTAAATAAAAGCAAATAAAGAAATAAGCAAACAAATTGAATCAAGGATAAGAAGATATTGGTCATGGATTTCGTCTTCAATCACAAACATGTTTTCAACACAATAACTAGAATTGATATTTTAATCTCAACTTTTATCAAAGACCCTAGAATACCTTGATCGCAAGAATATCCCGCAAATCTCCTCATGTCATCAACAAACACATTAAAAGATGCGAATATGAATTCTACCTAAAGGAACAACCTAACGTGTAAAAGCACTAATCAAGTTTAATTCCCTAGATGCATTAAGTTCTATGAAATCAGGCCAATCAAAGCAATCGAACGTGGAAAGCGCACTAATCCATTTAACAAAGGTTATGACTCACATATGATCATAAGAATATATCACTAAAACTATAATCATATTTATGCTACTTGCAATCCGGAATTATCACTTTTGCGTATAATAACCCTAATCTAGCAATAAAGATGAAAGCAAACTCAATCGATTCGCGACTTCGACTAAACAAGCATTCAAATCATGTAACAATATTAATTGTGAATCATAAACGATAATATGAGAGAAAACTAATTTATTGAATTAAAACCCATGTTTGGAAATCCAACTTATTCCATAACCAATAACAAAACTCTAGCTCATACTCATGGAGTTCATAACAAGAAGAAAGAGAAAAGACTTCATGGTGTAAACCCTAGAAAACAAAGTAGAGGCAAAAAGAATAGATATAGAAGATATGATCCAAGATATCTCCAAATTGTCCTAGGCTTCTCTATATATAGAGTTTTATAACCTCCTCTTGAAGAAACTAGGAAACCTAGTGAAAATAGGAAAGTGTCCGTGCATCACACCCCGTGCAAAGTGGTCTGCCAAAGTCCGGCCATTCACACGTCCATGGCTGGTCATGCAAATTCTCCTACGTATCGCTTATGGAGTTCGTGCGAAACTGTGGGAAGCCCAAACGCCCATTCTCGACAAATTCTTACTCGCCAGTTCCATTAGTAACCATCGTAATCCCATATCCATAGCTCGACTTCATGTACATTTGCCATCGAACTCCATCATCTCGCCAATAAAAAACATCAATCGAACACAGCTAACCCATCTCGAACTAGTCTCTCTTCACACGTCTCTCGGCATCATCGATAATAGCATAAGCCACTTTGTTGAGTTTTCTATCTCTGCCAGGATCATCATCATCAACTCGAGATATCCATGCTTCAGCCATCCTCACCTAAGAAGACTCCATCACTTCCATACCACCATCGCACTCAAGCTTTAACATTCCATCTTTCTCGCCGAGCTCCTTCCATTTGTGCATGCTCGTTTTCTTCTCTCACCACAGCAAAGCCCGACCATCACCGCCATTCTCTAATATCGCCAGCCACTTCCAAAGGATCACCATCACCAACGAACCATGGCCCTTTTTCTATCGACCATTGCGTCAATCCCATCGTCTCTTGTCCAACTCATGATTTCTCACAACTCCAACAACCACGCTTCCGGTCAACTCCTTCTCGCCACCGAGTTACGTGGCGGCAAGATTATCAGGCTACGCTCACCCCACGACCAATGCCTCCACAGATTCGTATGTCTTCCATCAATCACCGACAAACCTTCTCCATCGCCGCCAAAGAACCAACCTTTCATCGTCATCGCTCCATTGTCATCACCACCGCTAACCTCGCATAACCAATATCGACACTACCTTCCATCAATGGCAGCAAACCACTAACAAGTCCTCATCATGATTAGATTGATCACCAGCAGAGATCGACGATAGCGACCATCTCTTCCTCGACCTTCACTTGACCTAACAAATGACATTACCAAGAAACTCCTCCCCGATCTTCTACATCAATCAATCATCGTCACCGCGATGATGGAAGCAACACTCTGGGTCATTAGTTGCTGTGATCATCACCATCGGTGATTCTCACGTATGTATGGAGAATGAAGAAGGTAGTGCCCCGAGTAAATAGGCCGGGTGCCTTTAACATCTTTGAATTCCTGACTTCCCCCGAGTAAAGGTCCTAACTCCCTTTAGCAGTTCCTTTAAATGTCCTCCCCTTAACATGAGGGTGTCCCTTAGCGATCTTCATTCAACCTGTCAGTCCCCTGAAGACTCGACAGGTTTAGTTCCGACTTCATTCTTGTTTCGCCCATAACTTCTTCATACGATGTCGGAATGACTTCGTTCTTTCGGCATTGGCTTCATCTTCTCGTCCTCTACACAATGAAAAGTAGAAATCTTGTATTTGAACGAGTTCCAATTGATCTTTTTGCTCCAAATGACTCCATTGCACCTAATAAACTCAAAAGCACACATAAGATACATAATTTTCAAGAAAACTCGCAAAGAAAGCATAAATACTAGATATAAAATTAGGTGTTTTACAACACCTATCATTATAGCACTGTTCTATCTTTATCACCGTATTTCTTTGAATTTTCCGTGAGCTCATTATTCATTATCCCCCGAAATGGATCGAAACAAGCTGGAAAGGGGGTAGCACATTTATATGTCCTAACTGGATGTTCTCAATGCCTTCCATCGTTTGTGCAAATATGATTGTATTTAGAGCAAGCTTTTTTTTTTTCGAGGATAGAGCCGGTTTAGTCCATTTCGCGCTTTTCAAATTTCACATATCAGTCCTCGTGGTTTACAAGTTCAAAGTACAGAGAAGGCGATCTTGTCATGTCCGTGAAGACACCAGCTCAGCCTAACAGTTGCATCATTTCACATTTCACATTTCACAAGCATCTCATGACAAAGTCAAACCACTACAGATTCATTGCTTTGAGTAGCAATAATAATGCTATTAGGTGAGGGGGGTGGGTTTAATTATAATGGTCTTTAATGTTGTATACTTTTTACATCCTCTTCTCCAAAATTAGCTACCAATTGGATATATGAATTATGAAGTGAACCTAGCTGCTTTGTCTATCTCGATAAAATAGAAAAGAAAAAGAAAAAGAAGAAGAAAAGATATATATATATGGAACGTGAGACGGAAAAATAACGGATTTTTTTTTTTATTATTTGAAGTTGTTGTTGGTAATAAATAAATAAGCACTCAATAAAGTAAAGTGCTTATTTGAAAAGGGAACATTATCTATATACTCTACTATGAGGCCCCTTGCAAATATACCCTTTTGAACTTTACAAATACCCCTGTAAGCTTAATACATTACTAAAATATCTGCTCTTTTATATAAGTATATTTACAAAAAGGCTAACCATTATTCAAAAAAAAAAAAAAAAACTACCTCTACTACTCCGACACCACTGCCCACCGCCAACCACCACCACCACTTGTCCACCGCCGCCACCAACCACCAATGACGACCACCACCAACCACCACCACCACCGCCACCACCACCGCCAACCACCACTGCCATTCACCACCGCTAACCACCAACCACCACCACCGCCAACCACCACAACTGTCCACCACCGCCAACCACCACCAACCACCGCCGTCGCTAACCAACACCAACCACCGCCGTCGCTAACCAACACCACCAATTTCCACCACCACCGCCACCAATCACACCGCCGCCGAATAATCGCACCCACCGCCGCTAACCACCATGCCGCCGCCAACCACCGGCGCGCTAACCACCACCGCCCACCACCACTACCATGTGAAGTCAACTAGCGGTTGTATCCATATTGGAGGAAACTAGCTCAAGTTGTCTCCAATAAATAGTGTCCATACCGGAGGCAACTAGCTCAAGTTGTTTCCAATAAATAGTATACAAGAACAAGTTGCAAAACAAAATGGAGCCAACTAACTCAAGTTGTCTCCGAATCTGAGGCAACTAGCTCAAGTTGTCTTCAAACGTGAAGGCAACTAGCTCAAAGTTGTCTTCAAAAGTGAAAGCAACCAGCACAAGTTGTCTCCACCAAGAAATGCACAAGAACAAATAGCTAAAAAAATGAAAGCAACTAGCCAAATTTGTTTTCAAACTTGGAGCCAACTAGCCTAAGTTGTGTCTACAAATAAACGCAACTAGCACAAGTTGTCTCCATAGATGGAGGCACAAGTTGCCACAAAAAAAAAAAAGTATATACGGATGAGTGAACCTGGTGATTCGAACACACTATCTCCGACATAGAGTCAATCGTGCTACCATTACACCACGATTCATCAAAAAGTAAATTAAAAGTAAAAACCTATCAAAGAATCATGCATCAAAGATTATGTGGGCGTGTATATACAACTCCGAATCATGCATCTCAAAGATTGACAACAAGTAACTTCGAAAAACACCAGTAAAAACGAACTATTGTAGAACAACATTCGAAGTAAAAGAAAGAACTAGATAAAAATTTGAGGATGAGTTTTACCTGCATTTGTTGCATGATAGACGACAAATCAAACATCCATACCCAAGCCACAACAAATCCACCCAAACCTCCACCGCAAATTTGAGGATGAGTTTTACCCTGCATTTGTTGCATGACGTACAAACCAAACATCCATAACCACCACAACAACAAGAACTACCACCACCACAAAGAATAACCACCGGCAACATGCTTGATCTTGCAACATTCACCACCACAACAAAGAATTACCCCAACCTCCACCGCATCTACTACCACCACCACTAATTAAAACACAACAACAACCACCATTGCAACAACAATCATCGACACAAAACAAATACCTAACAACTCCTCCACAAAAAATAAATAAATAGAACCAACTAGATAAAGTTGCCTCCAAATCTAGAATCATCTAGCCCAAGTTGTCTCCAAATACGGAGGCAACTCGGCACAAGTTGGCTCAATTTTAACATTAAAAGTTACGTATGATGGCATTCTTTGAATATGCACTAGCATTAATATTGTGAAAGAATGCAAGAAACTAAATGCTAATCACACAAATTTGAGGTTGGATCAATTCAAACTATAAAAAGTATGATATATTTTAATACCCGTTTGAATGAAATCACCTCGTTATGATATATCATCACTTCGGGTACTTCTAAGATGACCAAGCAACTTTCACTATTTTTCTCGCCTCGATAAACAAATGCTTTTATACCGCAATAAATGTAAAAAGAATTACTCAAGATCTTATAATTACTCAATATATTAGAAGGAAGCTCACATGTAGTAGGTATCGTGAAATATGTGATGCATTTGATATTGCTCCGGAGACTTTCATTAAGTTGGTGGACAAAGTACGAGGAAATTTAACTTTTCATAAACCGCCTTTAAGATTTGATGGGCCCGAATATCACACAAGCATTACTTAAGGCTAGCACATTTCTATATATTGGTAATTGGCCAAATGAAGCATGGACATAGTTGTACCCGTACAACTAATCTCTTCCATAAATATTCTAATATAAAACAAAACGAAATCCCACTCAATGGATCTTATCGATCAAGCCATGTTACACATAATAGACACATCACCCATATTCCAAGAATACAAAGAACACCTCTCTTTGGGCATAAATGTATTATTAGGTGACTACTGGTTGCCCTACTAAAGCAAGGATACTGTAGTGTTCGGATCCATAACCCCTGGAGAATTATATGACAGGAGAGAGTAACACCAAATTGCTTATGCAAAACTTGGCCTTCACTACTGCTCAACTAGAAACTCAATTAAATTCATTGAAAAACTCTTGGATGTTGAAGTTCAGCCAATTGATAGCATCAAAAAATTAACACATCCCTTCACCTATAATTCCCGTAAACAATTAACTAGATCGTCTTAATGCAAATTTAAAAACTTCGCACCATACATTATCACAAGAACTACCACAGCAATTACACAATATAGATCTGAGCTAAATAAACCCCTATTTTCAAATCCCTAAATAAAAATTCGAAAAGATCATTGAAACAAAATTATAAAATGCAGAAACAAGAATTAAGATTAGTTGTTAAGCTTCAAATAAACCAAACATGCAACAAATCAAATCGATGATTATCATAAAATAAAATCGAAAACCTAAATCCCTACCTCGATCGACTGGATCTTCAATTGACATTGAAATACCTCTTAAAATGAGAAGAATACGAACTGTTGATGGCGACTATATAATTCGATTTCGAAGATTTGATTGATTCCATATGGAGATATCTGTTATCTCTCTCAAAATCTTAAAAACGCAGGTGAAAAATCTCTCTCCACTTAAATGAACCAAAAATAAGTATGATTGGCGGAGGAGATGAGGTGATGTTGGTACTGGTTACGGCGACGGAGAAATGTTGATGATGGTGGTGGTGGTGGTGGTGGTGGTGATGGGCGAAAGTGGAGGTGAGAAAACAAGAGAGAGAGAGAGAGAGAGAGAGAGAAATTTCTGATTTTAAATGAAAAACGAAAATTGTTTTTCTTTAAAGCTTCATGGGTGTTTACGGAATTATTAAAAAAAATAGTTTCCTTCTAAAAGTCTAGGGGCATATACATAATGGATAAGGGTATTTGTGCATGACCCATGGATAGTAGGGGTGTTTATAACATTCCCACATTTGAAAATGTGAGATTTCATGCTCTGCTAGTCCTTGCTAGAGCACTGTAAAGTGCTAGAGTATCACTATGCAAATAAGGGAGTGGAACAGCAAACCAAGAAAAAACAGGAGATTCATATTGTCTGGGAGGTTCCTAATGTTGGTTTTATAAGCTAAATATCGATGGTTCTGCGAATGACGATGGTTTTGCAGGGATTGGAGGTATCATTAGGAGTGAAGGAGGAGATTTTATTTCTTGTTACAGTAAACATATTTTTAATAACACAAATAATGTTGCAGAAGTTTTGGGCATTAGGAATGGGCTTCGTTTGGCTGTGGAGTTGGGGATTACTAATCTGGAGGTGGAGAGTGACTCAGAATATGCAATCCAACTGTGCAAAGGTAGATTATACTTTTAATTCTAATATATTTAATAAAATATCAGTAAAAAAAAATTAGTTAAAATACCAATTTTATAAAAGATACAAGGAGAAAATTACAAGAAATTGGATGGCATCCAAGCAACAAGCTGCGCTCCAATCACTCTTTGAATGAGCACTCCTAATCTATGGAAAATGAAATCTTCTACTTTGACATTCGCATCATGACTCGCCATGTAATTTCGCAACCTTTTCAGGAAATCCATAGTATCACCACAAGCTCCCCTAAAGTAGTGAAAGCAAGGACCCCAATACCTAATCCCTGAGCAGTGCATTTTTCCAAATATTTATTAAATTTCTGAAACATTGCAAATTTCTTGGCCAGGAACAAAAGTGTCCCCACCCTCCCACCCCCCACACACACAGTAAAAGGAGCTAGAGACGTCAGTAACATCTAAACACATGTCCCGACCATTATCCCAGCTATAAACCAAGATATCAGCGGGCCTCAAAGCCTGGCCATTATTGGAAAGGAGACCCAAGTCAACTTCTTTCCTTGTTGGCACGCCTGCACGATAGCACATGTCCACAAAGGTGTCGCGTATAAGATCATGTCTGAACTTAAGGCCAGCTTCATGAGAACAATGCAGGGCATGGTCGCCAAAAATATCCATCTCCCTATCACAACTGGGGCATATCCCCCTTCTTCAAAAAGTGGAATCCCAAGCCTATATCGGAGCATCGCACAAAATTGCTTAGGTCCAATTTTTTGATTAAGACCTTCTATGGGGATAACCAACAAATAATCTTGCGTGTGTTTGGTTTTGTTGTGTTTCCAAAGCGCAATATCACGCTCAAAAATATTAAACCGAGTGGGTAATTCTTTCTTCACTGCATCAAAGTATTTAATCGCCAAGGAACTCATGAAGTAGGGGGAAATGTCATCAATGCAAAGTGTAGGAAAACTACTACCACATACTTGGTTATAAGTGCTCAAAGCAAGTTCAAAGCTTGGGTTTGAACCAGACAAACCAGACTCACGCAAAATCATGGTCTGCTGGGCTTGGGTCTACATGATAGAAGCCAAATAACCATATTTCATCGTTTCTTCCATCGTATGCACCCCTAAACCACCATGCTTGATAGGAAGATTGACTAATCTCTATTTGAGAAAGTTGTAACCCGGACCATCATATGCAATTAGACGCTGCAAAAACTGGTTGAGGTGGCTATAAAATAATTTTTGCACCTCACCTAAGTGTTCAGGCTTGGTAGTTCTCATTGAGAATTATAGCCTAGAAACCCCACAACAGTTCCTCAAAAGAAGAACTTCACATTGCGGATCCTTAAGCTTGGTAATAGCATTCATCAACACTAAAGTCTTCCGAACCTTACTAACAACCATATCACTGCAAAAGAGAGGGTTAAAGTTGATAGGACCACCCAGCAGCTTCACATCATCCACTGGTCTACAGATATTTGAAGGGAAAACCCCCTCCTCTAACCCTCTACTATCAACAGTCGGCCAAAAAAACTCTAGCCCCAAGGATAAACCATCCCGCTTAATAATACGTAAAGCCTTCGCGACCATTAAAGTATCTCCAATTAGAGTGACATCATCTAGATACCAAGCATGGAGATCCAAGACACATTGTGTCGCAATTTTATAAATCAAAGGGTGTAAGACCAAAGCAAATAACAAGGGGCCAAGAGGGTCACCTTGCTGCACCCCTTAAGCCGATGCGAGACTTTTATCCATATAATATAATCTAGCTGGTTTTGCGTAACAAAACTCTACCCACCTGGAAATCGAGGGGCATTGCTTTCTGACCTCACTCAACATAGATGTGCGATCAACCAAGTTAAAAGCATTCGAAAAATCAACCAAGAGCATCGACTTTGAGCCGGAATTTCTATGTACCTCCAACATCCTATTAAAGGAGTGGAGTATAACTTCCCCACCGCACTTCACACCTGCACCAAGTTGATAATCATTCAAGTATATTTCTATTTCTCCCCCTACGTGTGACGCTGCAACCAAATGGTACCAATGGCTATGGGGAATATGCCACCCCTGGCTTCATTAAAGGAGTAAGAGGAGTTGATGCAACAAACTCAACCAAGGCCGCTGAGCACTTCCCTGTCAACCAAAAACTGACAATGTCTATGATACAAGATGTCAGTTCCTCTGAGACAACAGCTGTGAAACCACTGAGAGCATCAATTAAATGTTGGGCGCATTAGCCGTCTCTCCCATACGAAGTCCCCTTGGGATTTTTTTTTTATTTTACTCAAAACCAGCTCCTTGGAAGCAACATAAGCTTCGTGAGATAATGAGTTAGTTGTAATCGAGGGTGGAGTTGCGGAGGATGCTTGCATTGCAACTCTTGTAAAGTCTCTGCACTGGCGCAACCCCATTAGATGTTAAGGTCCTTATAGCTGTAGTGTAAAAACCATAGTTCAGTTTCTTACGACAAAGTCGCAGATTGGTTGCTTCTTGGTTTGTCTGTTGTTTCCTTTTACATACTTGATGAGCTGAAACGCAAATCCAAAAGGAAACATTACAGACAACAATTGGAGGTGGACAATGTAAGCCGTGTATCAGAAAATCCACACATGTACCGTTGAATGGGCTGAGTATAATATCTTGATGAGCTTTGCAATGTTTCTTATATGCTTACAGGTGCATGCAATCCATGCATAGCCACATTTGCAGCTGTTGTAAGAACTCATCCCAGGACTTGTGGACCCCAAAGTTGCAGCTCATGGTTTGATGACATCTGCGTTTTCCCTCCTCATCTGGGTAGTGCCTACCCTGCAAGTGTTTGAGCAAAGAGTAACAAGCATACAACCCGTACCCTGAACTCCATTTTTACACCCATCGAAACCACGGAATGGACACTGAAAGAACCCCCCCCTACGATTCATAATATGATGAAATAGGGTTTGAGTTTGCATTGGAAAAATCCCGTGTACTAGACAACTGAGAAAACCCATATGAAACAACAAAACCCTAACTAAGAAAACAAGGCCAGATGATGCGAAAAACCAAGATTGGGAGGTAAAAAAGAAGCTCTAAGAGGGAAGAAGAAGATGGGCACGATTATTTAGTTTTTACAATTATTTTTATCTTTTAATAAAGAATTTTTAATAATTATGGTTTGCTTCAAAAAAGATTTTTATTGTAATTATTACTATATTATTATTTATTATTTCAAAAGAAAAAAAGAAAAATAGAGGAACAAAATAGAAGTTAGATATATATATATATATATATATATATATATATATATATATGATGGTAAGTGTAGAATATTCTAAGATAAAATTTGTCTTTATAATAAAATAAAAAGGTTAAAATAGAGAATCAATTAAATTATGTGGGCCCACAGCTTCTAAAAGCTAGTGCTTCGTAGCTTTTAAAAGCAGGCCTAAAATGGAAGTGCTTCTCTCCAAAGGCAATTTGAATTTTTTTTTTACCAAACATAATTTTTGGTAGAAAAAAAAAAGCAATCCCAAACAAGGCTTACATTACTGGAAAACAGAGAAGCCCACGAATTTCATCTCCTTGATTTATTTTTTTTGAGGCGATTTCATCTCCTTGGTGAAAACAAAGAAAAATAACATATATACGACATTTAAGAAAGGGCAAGAAAATAAAAATATAGTTATACATTGCATACATTTTCTCCAAATGTGATTGTAAGATAATGGATTTAAGCATAATATTTAAGCCCAAACGATTAGATGGTGGTTTTATACATCTCGAATTGCATTCATTTTTGGTAGGAATGTAAAGTCTTATAATAGGAACATATCAATAAAATATTAGACTTAAATTCATTGTCGTTTGCGTTTGGCGGAGAAAGTGGTGCAAATCTTGTCTGACCTTGTCCATCTAAGAGTGTCCATGGATCCTCCCTCATACATAATATTGTTTTCATCCTACAAAGAAAATATATTTTTATCTCCTTCTCTCTACTCTCTCTCTTCCCTCTCTAACCTTAGAGAAAATCCAAGCCACCATCCCCCTTCCCGCTTAGATCTAAAGTTGGATCTGAGTAGGTTTCTTTCAATTTCTTGCTTTCAAGTAGGTTAGTAGAATTAGCCAATTAGGATTTAATTTTATCAATTTTCTTTAATGTTTTGTTGTCGTTCCAGATTTTTTTATTCGATTTCATAGCAATGTTATATGCATTCTTGTAACATTTCTTCTTGGTCTTCACGGCCTTCTTGATGCTGGTTATGTTATGGTGAAAAGCTTCTTCGAATCACACGGCAAAAATTGAATTTCGTTTTCAACAAAAGAGATCTAGGAATTCCATTGGTTTTAGAAGTTGTCAAGATTAACATGAGCATCACACTCTCTTGTTTTGAGAGTCATCTATTTCTTTAAGAAGAATATCTATCAAATGGTGAGATTTTTTCCAAGCACCATCCTCTTTACTATTTAATCAGATCTCTACATGTATTTGAAACTTTATTCGGTATTCCAACTCTTTTCTCAAAGGAATATTTGAATGTAGCTTTTATTACTTGTAATCTTGTTTTTGATGTTTTTAACCATAATGTAATCAATTTGAAGCTATAAATGAAAATGAAGAAACTTTTTTCAAAAAAATAAATAATATTCTTTTATTATTTACTCAACTTTTAATACGAAAATAGGGAAAATACGTCATCTCTTCGCCTTCCTTTCTCAATTTGGAAAGATCACGGGTCAAATGGTTAATTTTCAGAAATTAGGAGTTTGTTTAATCCGAGTACCCATAATAAACACCGCTATATTTTGTCAAAAATTATAAAGGTCTCAAAGATCTCCAAAAATGATAAATCTATAAAGATTCTTTTCCTTTCTGACAAAAATCGGGAAAGAAATTTTAAACCACTGTCTTATAAATATTATTATACCATTCAAAGTTGGAAACCCAAACTTTTCTCCCCCGAAAGGTCATTCCATCCTTATTAAATTTATTAAATAAGTCATCAAATCCAATCCTATTTACCAGATGCAGGATTTTGCTTTACCTAAATTCACTCCAGATAAAATGGATAAAATCCAGAAATCAAAAAGAAAAGGAGTATACAATAATTCTAGGGCGACCTTGGTCTTCAGAATTTCCATCGATTCAATTGACGAGGAGACTAGTCCAATATCAAAATCAACTTCGGGCCCAACTCCCAAAGTCCATATATTTCACGAGATCTTAACCTTTTCTCCCTTCAAAGAAAACTAACATATCATGTATCTGGTCAAGCCTAAGAAAAGGGTTTGTATCCTTCACCATAATCATATCCGACTAATTTAGGTACCAACTCATACATGTTGTGATATGTGGATTCGTTTTGTATATTTTCCTTACCCTGACAAACCAGCCTGAAGGGTGGATGTCCAACAATGATAAGTAATTCTTTTATCGGTTGTGATTTCACAAAACTGGAATTTTCATCTCCCACCAAATTATCCCCCATTTTATTTTTTAACAATTATGATCATACGATACCAGATACAATCAGATGGAAACATCACCTATGTCGGTCCTGCTCTACTAAAAATGGTTACAACTTTTTTTTTTATCTACTTCGGTTTTTTCTACTGAACATGATCCTTTTTAAAATACATTCGTGTCTCTTCTAGCTATCTTATAAATAAAAAGGAGCTAGAAGGTCCCTAGTACACCACAAGCCTGTACGGACAAACCTTGTAGAATCTAAACATTCAGACAAAAAATTTGTGTTCAAGATTGTAATATAAGGAATCATTTGGATGATCAATCAAGATACAAATCCACAAGGTCAAGCTAGTATGTATTTGAACCTTCAATAGATGAATTCAATCGAGACAAAGTCTTATGTGATATATATTCCAAAATCTGAATTCAACAAGAACAAGTATTGTAAGATCTTTATTGTCATGCTAAAAGCTATTTAGGTTGATTTAACGTGCTACTTGTGATATTTCAGTTATACAAATAATATAATGTAATGCTGAAAAGAAATAACACAAGGCACTAGAATTTTTGTTACGAGAAAACCTACAATCTAGTAGTAAAACCTCGGGATCTCGTCCAATTTGAACACCACACCATAAGCCTCTAAAAACACTATCATACTATCATATTTTGGATTGTAATTTAGCTAAGAGAGAATTAACCCTCCGAGCAATTTAGCTTCGGTCATGCTCTTTATATCTCTTGGATCTCGAAAGACCTAATGCACTTGATTTCCCTAGGCAACGTCCTTACATGCTTAGGAGTTGCTCTATAGACCTTCGTGAAGATCAGTGATACACTACCTCCAACATGACACTTATTTTATCTATTATTATTGGTTTCAACCAAGGTAATGGAAATTTATTTGCTTTGAGGGATCTCCAGGTAAAAAATATATCAAGCAAACCTCAACAATTGGGAGAACTTACTCTCTTCAAAAGTTATAGAGATGCCTAATTGATTCTACCTCACAAGATATATCTAAATCAAATTTAGATATTAATCTTGCATAATTACAAGATCAGAGACGAAAAAACTCCTTATAATTTTTATCAATCTTATTCCTCAATCAATGGTTATTGAATGTGTGTATAGAAGAAGAGACGAACAATCAGAATATACAAGAAATATGATTATCAAGATAAATATTTAGATAACAAAGATTTATCAGGTAAAAGATAACCTGACTGTGCTTCACGAAGCCCAGATGAAGTCTTCAAAGTCGTAACCTAATTATTTCTCGAGGAAAGCTAGGTCTTTGGAGGACGACTCTTGCAGCAACAAGATGCACAACGTGTAGGGTTTTAGAATCTTAGTTGCAGAGAGTCATTTATTTATATTGATGTGTAAGGATAAGTCGATTAAAGTTCAAGCAACTGTTACTTGCATCCAAACCAAGTTCGTGAACTAGTTTCCATGTTTACGAATTAATTACTTTGATCCCAATAAAAATTTAACTTCTCGGTATAAAAAAATGGAAACCATGTAAACATGTGAGAAGTTTGCCTAGTTATACAAAAAAGAATATGCACATGCGTATTTTTCGATTAAGGATTTTGCACAAAAAGTTAGCTCAAGAGTTAACCCATATGGTCCATGAACCATCAAGCAAATTTGGAACTAAGAAACTAGGTTCGTGAACTCGAGATGTTTGGAGCGTCCAAAGACATGTTCAAAAATGTACAGTTCGGGAATTATGAAAGTTGGTTATCGAACTCGAGGATGTTTTTCCAGGAACGTGCCCACAAGTACATAGTTTGCAAACTAAGAAAATCAGTCTACAAACTCAGTTGTACGTACTTTGGAGTTCAGTAACATCAAGTTTTGTGCACAACTCTATTGCAACTTGATGTCTTTGGGATTTTCTTTTGCAAACATAGTTTTTTGAACAATAATATTGCTCTCAACCTCAAATGGCGCAAATCTTATGAACATCTAACGCTTGATTTCGTGATTCGAGATTAGTCAAGTACAAGCTTGAACTCGAAACTTATTAATTGTAATTCATAATATACTAAATCCATACGACATTGTCTCATAAGATAAAATGGTAGAAATAAGGAGTAAATAGGATGGCTGGTCTTTACATACCTTTTTTGACGAAGTTCTCGTTAATGTCTTCGTGTTCTTCAGTCTTTAATCCTCAAGAATATTCGGTGATTTCTGATACTCGACTACCTAAATCTAATCCTTATCCGAGACTGATTTTAATATACGATAAATCAAGAAATAATTATGGTCATCTAACATTGACAACAAGCTTGGCATACCAATACTTTTAGGTTCAATCGAGCGATGCTTTAACAAAGAATAATTATCTTTCTATAGAAATTGGCTTCATGTATGTTGCGGACCTCGCACGTCTCATTGCCTTTTCCCGCTTCTCTCGACCCTTATAGCGATTCTCAAAGTTCTATACACATACCTATTCATGTAATTCCCTTTACTAGGGTTATCTGACTTCTTTCTAATTACAATATCTACTAGCATCTTTTCCTCGTTGAACTACAAAAGATTGGATTTTTGGTTGGTTTTCCTGTCCCCAGCTATCAGACGCCTATCATTACCACTGTACATTGGTCCACATAGAAATATCGTTGTCGAGGGTACCTCCTTGTCACATTCGGTTTAATATAACAACTCGTTTGTTATTCACTCATCAATTTTTTCCTCCTCAAAAACCCACCCCACTCCTTATATCTTTAGGGCAGTTCTTAATACCGACGCCTTTATTAAATCAAAAGACAATTCGATGCGATTTGTTATCCTGCTTTGTTCGGGAGACAACCAAACATGACATGACTTGATTGTTACCCAGGATGGGCTTTCTCAGCTTTTCATGTAGAGGCACAAACACTTCAATATGAAGTTTCTTAGCTAAAACTTACTCCATTAGTCAGTATTTATATAGGCCGCAATCAACTAACTGGCATCCTGCTGTCACCAATAATAGGGTGTGATCCCATCATAAGTGGTCTAAAATATGCGTGCGTGCAAAAACCTTATTGTTGCCCTGCCTCAAGCAACTGCACCTTTATTGGGAAAATTTTGCAAAACAAGCATGTAAAAGTTCACTAGCTATTTTTTCAACAAATATCTTATTCTATAGACTTAAGATGGGACGACGTCCTGGTTTGCAAATATACTCCCTCCGTTTCAAAATAATAGACATGAGACCGGCCTATTATTTTGAAATGGAAAAAATAATATATTTTATTTATTAATAAATTACAGTATCGTCGTAAATGTTTGCTGAATTTTGGTTGTTTTTTCAAATTTTGAATGAAAACGGGTTTGGGGTTTCCAACCAAGTTATAATACGAATCAGGATTCAGAGTCAACTCATATGCCAAAATGTGAATATAAAAACAAATAAAACACAATGGACTTCCTTTCCATCAGCATATTCTCCCACATTCCTAATTAACAATAAACAATCGTCAACTTGTTCTCTAAACAATCGTCAAGTTGTTCTCTCGCGCTAGTGCTGTGAGAAACCAAATCGAGACACCACACCAACCAAGTCGAAATTGTGGATTTGATTTCAGCGTTTTATCACCGGCAATTGCGTGTTTTATTTATCTATCCCAGACAAGCTGATAACTTGTGTTTGTCTGAGTACCAGGCTTACAAAACTAATTTCGGCGGGCCGAGGAAATCGGAGCGAAGGAAGGGTTTCTGCCAGCTTTTCTGAACTGGCCAAGCCAATCACCGTCCACACCTGAAACATTTTCCTTTGACATTTCCTTCTTTTAAATAAATATATATATATATATATATACCCCCAACGAAAGAAGACTGTTCAATCTTCGAGCCTCTTTACTTTTCTATAATCCTCAAACACCAAAAATCAAATCGAAATTAGGTTTTCTAGTCGTGTTCAGAAATGGAGATTTTAGGAGCAGAAGGAGAATTGGTTGATGGATTAGTGCCGGTTAGGTTTACATTAGGAAGACAATCATCTCTTGCACCCGAAGGAGGACTTGGTGATGATGGCGATCAAGAAGAAGAAAAGGTATTAGAAGAAGTTGACGAAATCGATCCAACTTTTCAATTAATGTATTTAGTTAATGAAGGTGATTTAGAAGGTATAACAGAGTTATTAGATTCGGGAATCAATATCAATTTTCAAGATATTGATGGAAGAACAGCTCTTCATATTGCTGCTTGTCAAGGTGTTGCTGACGTTGTTGAGTTATTGATTTCAAGAGGTGCTGATATTGATCCCACTGATCGGTGGGGGAGTACGGTAATGTTTTTCGATCCTTTTCTTTATTTTTGTATGGATAAGAGTAGTTAATGTAATGGCATCTGAACCGTGAAATATGATAGGCTCTATTCCTCTAGAACTAAGTTTAAGCTGATTATGTGTCCTCCCTTCTGAGGGATTTACAAGTATCAGAGCATGTTATGTGTCACTCTTATGATTTAATTAAAAAAGGCTGTCCAATGATGTGACATGGTGTCAAACTAGAGAGACCTTGAGCTAAAAAACTAGAGATACCTGTAAATTTTTCTAGTACATCTGTAGTTTAGCCGACTTGTAAATCGTTGTGTGGCAAAATCCAAAGTTTAATAGTACTCGCTCTCTCTCTCACGAAACTTGACCACCGGCTTACAACATATAGATAAGAACCAAACATCTTATTAAATCTAATGTCACGAAGTCAAAATCATTTTATGTAATTGAGAGGAGGATTTTTCCCGTAATCTTTTGCGATTGCTCAGTCACAAGTGCATTGGTTGAAGATTTTCCGGAGAAGCTTTACTACTACATTAAACTAAAATAAAGATTAGTTTGAGAAAGATCGAGGTCGTAAACTTTGCAGATTATATATATTCCATTATCATCTTTCAATTGGTATTATAGATTATATCATCTGAACAGGAGTTCTAACTACTCGATCACTGTAATTATACCACACAGCCTCTTGCAGATGCGATACACTACAAAAACCACAATGTGATCAAGCTGCTAGAGAAGAGTGGGGCAAAGCCTCTGGTACGCATTCTGCATCGCATTATTCTTTTGCACTTCACTTTCTAGGAGAGATTTATGCATTCATCTCTACCTTAGAGTGGCACTGAGGTTCTTGTTCTTACTCTTATTGACTTGTTTAAATATATCTTCTTGTGACTACTCATACAGATGGCTCCCATGCACGTCCTTACTGCCCGTGAAATCCCTGAATATGAAATCGACTGTAACGAGCTTGATTTTTCTGAAAGTGTTGTCATAACTAAGGTTCGTAACCTTAAAAGTTAATATGTTATTTTTATTTATGGGACTCAATTTGACCTCTTGACTGTATGCGACACTGAAGCTTCAAGAAAACAATTCACTTGCTCGCATCAGCAGTTTCCGTTGGTATAACATGTTCTTGACATTGCTTCAACTTGGGCCAGTAATTTAAATAATGAACCATGTTTAATTTGTGCAACTGCTTTTTATTTGTTTCCCCTCACAAGGTGTTTTGTTTATAATGCCGTCTACTATATGTGCCATGTGGCAAATTCAGTTATCTTAGTTTTAGTGAATTCAAATTTCAATTAGTTCTCAAAAGTTTATGTTTTCCATGTTGTGCATCTTAAGTACTGCAAGTTAATGAACTATCGGACTGCTTTGACTTTTCTTCGTTTTTTCCCACCCATTAATGAGTCTTATCGAAAGTATTGCAGGGAACATTTCGTATTGCTTCCTGGCGTGGAATTCAAGTTGCGGTGAAAGAACTTCAGGAGGATTTCATGGCTGACGAGGAGAAAGTGTGGGTTGGTCATATCTTTTTAATGGATTATGAAATTTATTTCTTATTGGTTGTTGTTTCTATACTATTATGTTTGTTGTTGAACCATTCTTTATCTTTGAAGTACTCATTCTTTGGTCAAATCAACAGAAATGCTTTTAGGGATGAGCTTGCACTGCTTCAGAGGATACGACATCCAAATGTAGTCCAGTTTCTTGGTGCTGTAACTCAAAGTAGTCCAATGATGATTGTCACCGAATATTTACCAAAGGTTTCTGCTGATCTTTGACACTCTGCAATCTCAAATGTCTTCTTACTTTTTCTACACAAGAATGACACATGAAGCCACAAGTAGAACTTCAACGTGTAGTAACTTCTTCTACGATGAGATCTTAGTAATATGGTGACCAATGAAAGTAGTTGAGTTGAATGACTCTATTTCTAGAAGACTACTTCAGCGTCAAAGTAAATAATTTAGTATGTTATTATCAGAGTTAGCGTGGCTGATAAATTTACTCATCAGATCGCTGATAGTATTGGTTGAGATACAATGTCGAGCACATGCAGTAGGAGAAGATGTATGTTTCGATAATATTGAATATGTTTCAGTAATATTGAATGTATATGAAGATGCAAGAGCTTCAAAATCCCAAGTTTTATAGGAATTTTATCAAGTGATGGTGATGCTTCAACTCTAATTAAAAATGATAGGAGTTTACTCTTTACTTTGTCAATGGGTTTAGTTACAGTTTACCACATTATCCTTGCTGAGAATTTTCTCGTGCAGCCAAGCTGGTTTTGCTTCAGTTTTTGCATATCTCAGTCCATGATTCAAACTTTTAAACATTGTGGAATATGATATTGCATGAATATTTCACTTTCAGAAATTTGGTGTTCAGATTTTTTTTATTCTTTTATGTACAATACTCGGGCTTACCTTATTTTCAATGTTTTGCTAGCTATATGTATATGTAGTAAGCTACAGCATTATATCGAGGTTTATTTCTTTCCTCATTTTTATAAGCAGCTTTTATGCATTAATAGGTATTTTTCGCAGGGTGATTCATTGGTAGAATTGAGGCTTACTTACCGTCTTACATATTTTGCAGGGTGATCTCCGTGCATTTTTGAAAAGAAGAGGAGCCTTAAAGCCAGAAACGGCAGTTAAATTCGCTCTTGATATTGCAAGGTTTATATGCTGGAATTTTGCGTTTCCTTTTAATTAACCAAGTTCCGTAGATTTTGTTATTTTGCAAATGTTAATCCAAATGGTGTTCCTGATATTTCCTTATTCCTGCAAAATGGATGCTACTGAACATCATACCAAGTGTGATGGGTTCTTACCCTCCTCTTTTAGTTGATGTGTTCGCGTAAATTCCAAAATTGACATAGTGGCATTTGTTGCTGCATTTCTGAAATCATGGATCCTTTGGTTCTTGGTTTTCAGGGGAATGAGTTATCTGCATGAGCATAAAACTGAGGCTATAATTCACTGTGATCTTGAGCCTTCGTAAGTGTTCATGTCTTACTTGCTTTTTGTGAATTTCGTATATAGAGCGACTTTGTTATTCTTTCAGAAATTAATGATCTTCTCCTGAATCTCATTGAACTTCCATCAAATTTTTTCGAGTAACTTGACAGAAATATTTTGCGGGATGATACTGGGCATCTTAAAGTTGCAGATTTCGGAATCAGCAAGATACTAAATGTTGCAAAAACTGTCAGAGAAGTTAAACCTGTGACATGTCGCGACAATTCCTGTAAGTTGCTAGTCCCTGTTGTGATGTCAGTGTGTCTTGTATCATCATTCCTCATCCTCCCTTTCTCCCATGCATCCCATCCATGTCTTGGTTCCAACTATTAGTTAATTTTTGTTTCCACATTACAGGCAGGTATATAGCTCCTGAGGTTTTTAGAAATGAAGAATATGACACAAAAGTGGATGTATTTTCATTTGCTATAATTCTGCAAGAGGTAATTTTTTTTTTTTTAAGTGGGTGCATTTTATTCTTTTGTTTTCTTTCCCTATGACTGTATTGGAACATGTATTTATGCTAAATCATAACCCAATTTATATATTTCAGTTCGACCTTCTCCCACATGCTGGTCTTATTCTTAAATAACAATTAGACAAGAGGGTAGTCTATATTCTATGTAGTTGTGTTTGACAATTCTTTGCAGCATGAGTTGGTTAGGTTTTCTCTTTGTTTTCACAGTCCAAAATTAGGGCTACTCAAAATGGGGTTTCTGTTGCGATGCAGGGAATATTATCTTTATATTTTTCACAGTGGTACTACTCAGTAAATGATAGATTTGGTTTCTTTATTGCTGATGGGGAATATAGTGTGGCTTTACCAATGCATCATCATGTTATATTCACTATGCTTATGATTTGTTGTTTTTCTTGCACTAAGATAATATCCTATTGTGGTACAACCGTTCTATTTAATTCTTCAGCAGTTTTCCATATTGATTCTTGCATGATAAGGTGAATTGCATCATGTAAAGAAGAAAGACTAGGAAAGGAGCTGCGAAGAATTTTTCATGATACTCTATAATCTGGATTTAAACCAAATACCTAATTTAGTCAGCTATTGTTAAGCTTTTCATAACTGGCTTTTCACTTTTTGCTGCCTTACTTGGCGTTTCAAACTTCATACTAGCTTAAGTTTATCATACTAAGTGAACGCTTTTATGAACTTTAAGGTTATGTATTCACGCCTCCACCTAAGTTCTTTGGGACACTTTCACCAGTGGTTTCTTGCCAATTTCAATTTGTATAAAAGATATTTAGTGCAGCCTGTAATCAACATTCTCAAATGAAGAAACCATCCCAAGATATCAAACCATTAGCACTGAATAAGCTAGAAGACAGGACGTTTTTAAAATTTGTTCGAATGAATTAACATGGGTAACCTTTCGGGACGGCGACATCCCTCCATATCTTTGGGAATGTTACACTCATTATTCTAGTGTATCCATATACTATTAATTATATTATCTAGCACATTGACTTTTTTCTGTGATTAATGAGTAGTGTCAATCTAGTTGCAATTTTGTTATATAAGGGATATGTTGCTATGTTATGCAAATTTCAAAGCCGATAGTGGCACTGGGATCATTCACTTCCACTACCTTACTTGGTAATAACTAATGTTATTATGCTTTGCCTTAGATGATTGAAGGGCACCCACCTTTTTCCACTAAAGAAGAAGATGAAGCTGCTACTGCCTATGCTGAGAAAGAGCGCCCACCCTTCAAAGCTCCACATAAGCTTTACTCACATGGCTTAAGAGAGTAAGTCCTTCAACTGGATTTTGTTTTGTCTTCTTATTTGGAAGCTGTAAACAATACATATGTCTAGCTCTATCTTAATCCTTTAACAATATACTATATTCCTAGAACCTTACCGGAACCATTTGGTGCGGGCAATGTTATTTGCCCTTTATCAAGCATAAGCTGAGCTATATAATGTAGTAGAATTCAACAAATACAAATTCAAATGGGAAAAAACTTAGAGAGGAGACATCAGTATCCCTACAAAATACACGGTCGAAGATTTCACAAATTAATCGGAACTCCCAATAGTTACCCAATTATTTGTATTTGTAAAAATCCTTTAAAAAGCTTTATTGGCAGCAGTTTTTTCTCCTTGGATTTAAGTAATCTTTGCACCAACAACTAAAGTCTTCTGGAACATCTCATGTGATTTCTCTCTGATGTTTCCTTCTATCCTACCCAACTATGTGGGTTTTGTTTAGTTTATTTATGAAGAGCCTTGACCTTGCAATATTTACAGATTGATAGAGGAATGCTGGAGCGAGGTGCCTGCCAATAGACCAACGTTCAAGCAAATAATAGAAAAGTTGAATGCCATTCTTAAGCATTTCGACCACAAGCGTCGCTGGACGGTGCGTACTAAATATTTATCGTATTTGTAGTTGAGTCCAAAAATCGTAATTGAAATGCAAACTCTAGAAAGATACTATGTAACATGTGGTGTCTTAGCTCCCTGTTGCCAAATGTCAATTTCCCCTTTCATGGTTGGCAGAAAAGCCTTTTTTACCGTCCTGTTGATTACCTGACAACATTCTAGTTCGTGAGGAAACTATCTTCTCATTATAATCCTGCTGGGATATTATTTGCTTATGCCGCCTTTTGATTTTTGACAGACAAAACGATTAAGATGCTTCCACCTTGAGGCCATGTGGAAGAAAGATCATTCACACTCTGACGGAAGCTCCCGTTCTACTTCTTCCACCTTTCGATGAAAAATGAAACTTCTGATTATTGAATTGAATCTCATAATGAAAACTCTCAACCTTTTGCATTTGTCGTTTAGTAAAACGCTATGGTTATTAGTGCTTATCACTATTTTATTTGGGTAGTGTCTGACAGCGATATATTCATATTGATCTAACCCAGTTAAAAGAAACTGTATAGATTCATTGGGGTTAGCGTGTCCCCAAGCTTTAATTGATTGATGTATGACAACTATTCTAAAAATTATAATATAGTTTGCAACTGTTCATTAAATTGTTAGTTTTCAACTTCTGGCAAGACTTAAGATTTGGAAGTAGGATTCAGTATTTTGTTGATGATCTGGTCAGGCTGGAAGCACTAGGTGGACTGAATGTCCTTCATCATGCATTGGTCAAAATTATCTCTTGTAAATAACTGTACAATCGGAAAGTCTACTCTTGTTAAAGCTAGGTGTGTGTTTATAAATAGAAAATGTAATAAACAGGGGGACACTTTAGCTAAACTCGCTAGAAGATCTAATGTAACGAAGGAATGGGCTTCTGAGGTTGTTACAGAAGCATCTCATCCCTTTATGAAACTTTTGTTTTCTATAAATAAAATTTGCTTTCAAAAAAGATAAGAAGATACATTGTATGTGATGACAAAGACGATATATGAATAATTGAAGGGAAAATTTTACAGTTTGAATAAGAAGACATTTTATCCAGTCACGCAAAAATGGGAATGCTCTAACAAAATTCCATATTGTGTAGTGTAAAAATATTAAAATAACTAAGAATCTACATGCCTAACCTTCACATAATGTAGTGATCTTCTTATGATGCCAAAAGATTCAGCTAAGAATTCCAGAAGACCAATCATTTATGCAGTCCAAAATTAGGGACTCTATTGCTGAACTTTGAGGACAGGAAATGCGATAACATCACGAATACTGGCTGAATTTGTCAGAAGCATTACTAGCCTGTCAATTCCAAGTCCCTGCGCACATTTTTGCAGAGACCATTAGAAGTATTCATATGATAAACAGAGTTCTCCCTCTCTTTACCAACATAATAAATATAAACTTATAAATTATAATCAAGTAATCAATTCCAGTATCTTGCAGTCCTACTTTATAAGTGCATCCAAAATACCCTCGATCACCCAACTGATTAATCTTACTCGGTCAAAGAATGGTGTATGATGCCAGAATCGTTGTGGCTGGATTATGCACGTTTAATGGCCTATACAAACGTGTAAAAAGGGTCTCTGAAATGAAATTCTTGATTGTGATGCAAACTAAATGGGAGACTAGGATAAAAAATCAGAATGTACACCTACACAAAGTGATGGGTTTCTTATGCCCCTGCATCACAAAGTTAGCATGTACACGATAGCCAATATAAATGGCATACATACCATTCCAGAAGCGGGTGGCATTCCATATTCCAAAGCTGTCAGAAAATCTTCGTCTAGTGTGACTTTGTAAGATTCATCATCGTTTTCCTTTTTTCTTTCTTCTGCAGAATCGGTATGTAAACCACTTGCTTCTCTCTTCTCATTATGCTGCTTAACTTGTTTTTCTAAGCGATCTCGCTGCCATAAAAGAAAAATCAGGCATACTCGTAAACAAAAACCTATGTAAACAAAACAAAAAAAGTTAAACAAGGTAATAAAGATTTTGACTTCAGAATCCAATTTGGCCAGAAACAGAAAATGTATTAATGAAAGAAAATCTATCATGTCTCCATGAAAATGTGATTACCTGATCCAAAGGATCTGTCAACTCAGAGAACGCATTGGCAAGTTCACGACCATAGATGAATAATTCAAATCTCTCAGTCAAACCAGCTTTACTAAAATGAGCAATAAATACCGGAAACATTAGTTAGTACACCTCATGTGGGCTAAGATAATTCATATTAACAGTTGTTTAAAGATATGGATGTACAGCTCGGTGGGCTTAACAGTAACTTATAGTCCGAATCTTTTCTTGTGTTTCACCTCTCTATCAATCTTAGAAACTTGACCAAATTACGAATACAATCTAGGAATCCTTAATACCTTCTATGTGGTTTAGCAAGAGGTGATATCTCGACTGGATAGTCTAAAACAAATGTTGGCTGCAGGAGTGTTGGCTCTACAACAGTCTCAAAAACCTGTATCAACAACAACATTTACGAGCTCAGAAAGATTTATTGCTAACCATTCTAAAGTGGGTATAGAGAGTCAAGGAAAAACAGATACAGATACATGTAAAAGCTAAGGTAACTGCAAGAGCTCTAAAAAGAAAATCTTCAATTGAAAGACAAATTTCAATGGTAGCGAAGTCCAACCTCATTTAGAACGTGGCCAACAGATGGACAAGCTTCAATAGAAGACCTATCCTTGACCTGAAGTGCTTTAATAGCAACTTCTTTAGCTACTTTAACATCATTTCCCAACTCATTAAAGTCAATCCCAGTTGCTTCTTTCACGAGATTGTGCATGCTTTCCCTCCTCCAAGGCCTTTCTAGACTTATTTCCAAACCCTACAAGTAATGAGTGTGAAGATTTATTTCATAAACCATGCCAAAACAATTACAGGTAGGCAGAATATTTAAAGCAATTAGATAAGTAGAAATTAGGCCTGACTGAAGTACTAGTTCCACTCATTTGCAGCTTAATGTGCTTGCGCTTCTGATCTAACTTGATCTTTCCAGCATAAAACAACAACAAGAAAGGAAAATTCGGTGGAAGTGTATGTAACCTGATAATCAACAGTAAGCTTCCCCTGAACTGCAAGAGCACATCTAACAACGATTTCCTCCGTCATGTTCATCATGCTTTGGTAGTCTGAATATGCTTCATACATCTAAGAGTTAATGATCGCCATCAAAACGAGTCACTATGTGAGTGACGCAATCCAAAACTTAGAATCTCTCTGTGGTAATTAAAATAAAATAATGTCACTAAGATGAGAGGTACCTCGATAGTGGTAAATTCAGGATTATGACGGGTTGAAATGCCTTCATTTCTGAAAATTCGTCCAATTTCATATACTTTTTCAAATCCTCCGACCTATAAGATGCAAATGAGTATGTTAGACATTCAATAGATTGAATAACATTTCATCAAGCATCATTCTAGAAAATACATGCCAAGCCAAGATATCAAAATGCTCACCAGCATTCTCTTTAAGTGGAGCTCAGTTGCAATTCTCAAATAAAGGTCCCTTCCAAGTGAATTATGATATGTAACAAACGGTCTAGCTTCCGCCCCACCAGCTGCTCCCTGATTGATAAAAAATAAATAAATAATCAGTTTGCTTTTCTTACAGGAACAGCAAAATCACCTATCAATTTAGATGCAACTGATATCTGCTAGGGTTCCACTATCATCCATCATGATCATCAGAGTCACTAGTTGAAACATACTTTCTCGTATTTCTTTTTCTTTTTCTGATTTCTCACCATTTACGGCTGAAGATATTGCCCACCATTTGGACACCCCACAGGTAGGTGGTTTTGTTCCTGGGGGGTTAGCCCCCCAAAAGGCCTCGTCAACATGGAGAATCCGGAGTCCACCTAATTAGCCCAGGCTCTGGACGCTTCCTGAGCGTTGTGGTACTATTTCACCCACGCCCCCAAGAGAGCCGTCCTCGGCTCTGATACCAAGTTTGCAACAGAATTTGGATCGAACCAAAGAGTTAAAATCAATAAGGGTTGCTGATACAAATGATTTAAAGGTGAATTTGTCATTTAAGATATCCTACAATTTTCACTACATAAAAGCGAGTTAGAATCAGATAGTACTTCAACATGATCTTTCGGGCGTACATATTCTTACAGCCACTTAATCAAAGAGTAAATCAATAAACATTAAATAAAAAAATTTGCCTGTAGAACTGGAGTTTCAACTTCGATGAAACCAAATGATTCCACTGTCTTTCGTATCTCTGACACAATCTACATAAAATCAGCATGTCATGATACAGAAGTTGCGGTATAAAATTAAGTAAAAAGACTACATTTTGAAATGAAGAATGAGTAAGGCACACATGAATTCGAGTAAATAATATGTAGCCATAGACGGCCATTGAACTTCATAAGAATGATTAGGAAACCAGATTTTCCTGATTGAGTTGTACTAGAAAATTTATTCTTGAAAATAGTAACCTCATACCTTGGCTCTTGCCCTGAATATGTCAGCTACCTCAGGATTTGCAATCATGTCTACATACCTAAAAACGAATATGGACAACAAAGGCGAAAAGATATTAGAAATTGCCAATCATCACTAGCTATTGTACTGCAACAAACTCCCAGGCATCTAACCACTAAATCAATTTTATGTTAATTGTAGGACTGCTCTAGTTCTTCTCGTGTACAAATATGTTAATTGTAGGACTGCTCTAGTTCTCGTGTACAAAAATAGGATATTTTATGACCATGTACATAAATCTAACGGATATGCCACTCGTAAAGGGAAATCATGCTAGTATCCCGTTCGTGTAACTTACAGTTGGCAGTAATACTTCTTTGCAAATCTAAAATTGCAATTATATTCGAACTTCAAACTCACCTTTGACGGTAACGCTTATCTACATCTGTTAGACCATGAAACTTATCAGGCAATGGGAGAAGAGATTTTGTGAGAAGGGCAAATGAACTTATGTAAACAGAAAGCTCTCCTGAAACAAACATGAGATGAATTAGCAATAACTGTTATTGAAAACAGACTCCAATGTCAGGAATAAAAAGAACTACCTTCTCATGTTGTCACATTCAAATTCTATAAGAGTCTTTTAAAAATCAATATGTGCAACGACATCTACCAAATGACCAACAAACGTCAGACACAATGAATCACCTTTCTCTGTCCGCTTTGTTGAACCACTTGCACCTAATATATCACCGATATCCACAAGCGTCTTTAACTGATCAAACTGATCTTGCAGAAGCTTTTCCTTTTCGCAATAAAGCTATAACTAGGAATGCACACAGAATCAATATAGAGGCACCCATATATGTAACAAGCAAAATACACACAAACGAGTACTAGTGTATAGACAGGAAGCCCCGAAATCATACCTGAATTGTCCCAGAATCATCTCTTAGTGTTAAAAAAGCAAGCTTTCCGAAAGCTCTACGAGCAACAATTCTTCCAGCTGTTGACACCAAGTCAACATCTTTACTCGACTCTTCACCATTACCTAAATTC
The DNA here is from genome assembly GCA_023531295.1 of Papaver armeniacum. Classification (NCBI taxonomy): domain Eukaryota; kingdom Viridiplantae; phylum Streptophyta; class Magnoliopsida; order Ranunculales; family Papaveraceae; genus Papaver; species Papaver armeniacum. Next base: position 167,185 of record JAJJWW010010511.1, on the reverse strand, counting down.
TTATAAATTTCTTGAAGTTGACTAGCAGTATGAGTTCTATCCCATCCATAAGCATAAGGTTCATGACCTTTAGTCCTTAATTCTTCTACCTAAATACAATTCACACATTTAAGCAAACGCCCAAGTAACCAATTTCATTCTAGAGAAATAAAGCTAGAATTTTAAATACCTTTTTGAGACGAATAGCTCGAATAGAATCTCTATCAGAAGTTGATGATGATGAAGAAGATGACCTTCTACGATTATTTCGGTCTGAAACTACTTGAGTGGTAGTGTTAGTGGAAGGGGTGGGAGAAGAAGAACAACACCTGAAAGAGATGAACTTAGTGGATGTGGTTTTAGTAGTTGCAGAGGCGAAATACATGAAGTGTTTGAATGGACTTGAAGATACTCTCCAAACCTTGAGCGCTTCCATTTTTCAGGAGAAAAAGGAAGATCAGATAACATGAAATCAATCAATTGGCAATACGGCAAAAAACTAGGGCTGATTTATCTCGAGCTACTTAAATGACTAAAAAAGCCTCCTTTAAGCAACCCTTAGTTGGATAAAGGCACCTATTTTTTTTCATCTGCCTCATTCCTAGAAAACCAAATGAACCCTGAAACAAAATATCATCAAATTTTACACCAAGGCAGGAACCCCTTTCCAAAGGGTTTTTCTGTTCTCAACTCTAATCTTCAAACTCCAAACCAGGATCTCTCTCTGTTTTGAACAAATTCTGCTTCTAAAGCTTGGAGGAGTTTTCTGGGTTCTGGTTGATAATTCAAATTTCACTTTAACAGGTATTATTTATTTATTGTTAGGTTTTTGAGTTAGGTTTCACTTTAAGGTTTTACTCAAACATGATTAGTGACTTTCAATGTCTATTAATTAGAATCTGTAGTGAGACTACTTTACATTTTGGCTTCAATGTAATGTGGAGAGTGTGGTAGGTTATTATTTAGTCAATCAGATGGAACCTGCAACCAAGAAGTCTGTACCAAAACCTAAGAAATTGAGGTCACTCGTCTGGAATGACTTCGAAAGGGTTAAAAGAGGTGATACCATGGCTGCCATATGTAAACACTGCAAAAATAAACTTAATGGAGCAAGTACTAGTGGTACAACACATTTGAAGAATCATTTGCTAAGATGTCCTGTGAAAAACAACCTTGGGGATACTACTGGTATATCATATGGGAAGAGATTGACATCTCTCGTCTGGAATGATTTTGAAAGGGTTAAAAGAGGTGATGCTATGGTTGCCATATGTAAGCACTGCAAAACTAAACTTAATGGTGCCAGTACTAATGGTACATCACATTTGAAGAATCATTTGCTAAGGTGTCCTGTGAGGAACAGCCTTGCGAGTGCTAGTGATACAACTCAGAGGAATCTCTTGCAAATATATCCAGTGAACAACAACCTTCTAGTGAGAGAAAGGACAGAAGATGGATCTGTGAATCCTGATAGTCTCATGCCTGACGAAGATCCGATCCCCCAACATCTAGAGCAAAGTCGAGATGATCTTGCACGCATGATTATTTTACATGGCTACCCACTAAATATGGTTGAGCACATTGGGTTTAAAAGATTTGTTGAGAATCTCCAGCCATCGTTTTGCTTTACGTCGGATACAGTTATGGCTGATTGTATGCAAATATATGGGATAGAGAAGCAAAGAATATATGAGATTTTGGATGAAGTTCCTGGTCAAATTAGTGTCACTGCTGGTACATGGACATCAGGCCAAGATCATGTATACTTGTGTTTGACGGCTCACTACATTGATGTGGCTTGGTTATTGCAGAAAAGGATTCTTAACTTTGTAATGGTTGATCCTGATACAGAAGAAACACCACAACTATCAGAAACTATTATTACATGTATAAATGACTGGGGCATAGATAGTAAGTTGCTCTCGTTGACATTAGATAATTATTCGACGAGTGACGATGTTGCATCCAGAGTTAAAGAAGGACTTCCTCATAACAGGTTGCTGCCGAGAAATGATCTTTTCCATGTATGTTGTGCAGAACACATTCTCAATGTGATTGTTCAAGAATTGCTGGGAGGGTTGCATGACGTAATCCATAAAATACGAGAATGTGTTAGGTATGTCAAGAGTTCAGAGTCCCTGCAACAGAATTTTAATGACTTGTATCAAGGATTACAAGTCACTACTTCTCATAAGAACTTGTGCCTTGATTCTCCTACAAGATGGAAGTCTACGTATCTGATGCTTGAGGCTGCTGTGGGAAATCGTATTGCATTTTCACATTTTCAAGAATGTGACAGCAATTATGTGAAGATCTCTAATTCAGACTGGGAAAGGGTAACTGTCGTCACCGACTATTTGAAGCTGTTTGTTGAGGTTCTAAATGTTTTTTCAGGTGCGAAATCTCCAACAGCTAATCTGTATTTCCCTGAAGTTTGTGATATTCACGTTCAACTGATTGAGTGGTGCAAGAGCTCGGATAGTGTAATTTGTTCTGTTGCACTTAAAATGAAGGAAAAATTTGATATTTATTGGAGTGTTTGCATCCGGCTTTTAACAACTGCAGCAATTTTGGATCCTCGATTCAAGATGAAGTTAGTGGAATATTACTACCCACAAATTTACGGTGGTAGTTCAGCAGAACGCATCAGTGATATTTCCAAATGTATTAAGGATCTTTACGAGGACTATACAAATAAGAGCATGGCATTTTCTTCTCTTGATCAAGGTTATGCTTGTGAGGGTCAAAGTAGTGGATTTAGTGCTGCCTTGAGTTGTGTTGACAATGGTTCCAAAGATAGATTAAGTGGTTACAACAAGTTTGTTCATGAAACAGCTGATACCCAATATGAAAAATCTGAGTTGGAAAAATATTTGGATGAACCTGTCTTTCCTAGGAACATCGACTTCAACATATTGAATTGGTGGAAAGTCAACTCACCAAAATACCCTGTTCTGTCTATGGTAGCTCGTGATGTCTTGGGAATTCCTATGTCAACGGCAGTTACATCATATTCTGCAAATAACGATGGAGATAGAGTCCTTGCTTCGCATTGGAGTCCACTTAGTTCAGATGTTATACAGGCTATGATGTGCACACATGACTGGCTCCAGACTGAGTTAGAAGGTCAGATTATTTGTTCACAATAAGTATTGTTTTTCTTAAACTAATTAAATTTTTGAGGGTTTCTGTGAGAATTGTAGAATTTCAGTTGTCCTTAATCATATGAGTTCTCCAAGTTTCTGTGATTCTAAGTTGGAATCTTTACCATCTAACTGTGTAATTGGTCTTTATGTGCAGTTTAGGTTATTATTGAGTAATGAAGAATGGACAGAAGGTTAAGTTGGCTATTTTTATGATGTGGGTTTGCACAAGACTTACTCCTCTCAACTCTGTATGGCAACTATTCTAATATGGAGAGCACAGCACGTACATTTTGGAAGTTTCTTCTGAGTCAGGACATTTTAATCATGGTCGAGCATAGATATTATTATTCTAATTTAACGAATAGATATTAGGCCCAGATTTATCTGTTGTGTCTATTGTCTAAATGTAATGTATGAGCTTGTTGTTCTCAACACAGGGTAACATGTTAGAAATGTTTTTCGGTGGAGGGTGTCCTGGATGGGCCTTCCTTGTATTCACAGATCAAAGGAATTTGCATTCTCCATTTTTCCTCGAGAATTTTGGAAGAAAAAGGTCTCAGTGCAGAATTAGAATTCAGGGGTGAAGTTGCTATGGTTAATAATATTTGTCTAGAGGTAAAGTCAGGTCACTAATTTGTCTAGGGGGACAATTCAACAGTACCTATTTACCATTTTTTTTTTTTTTTTTTTTTTTACCAATTTGCATCTCTACTTTTTATAGGCTGTGGGGAAGGCAGTTCCCCACTTGGTGTGGTTCCTTGCACCTTATTATTCTGACCCCTGCAAATCTATTCCAGATTTGGAAGATTTTTTTTCAGACAATGAAACCTTTTGTGATTTTCTTCCTTTTCTTCCACGAGGAACCCCTAATTCAATACACCCATGATTCTTTGTGCTCATCAGAAACTCATTGATGGAAATGACCCGATTAGTTTGCTAAAATTATTCTTGAATTCATATTGTTGTTACAAAAACAAGGAAAGCAAATATGCTTCCTTACTAGAATGGGAAATCCGTCGAATGTTGTCATCAACACTTTCTGCATATCAATTAAAAAACCAAAAGAGAATAAAAAAATCATAGACTTTTGATTTCAAAGAAAATAAAAAGTAATCTTTGGGTCTGGCCTCCATTAATACGTAAAAAGGTAAAGTGAGGTTTCAAAAGAAATCCGATTGTCCAAACTGGTGAACTTTTTTTTTTTTTTTTTTTGCGTTTCAGCTTTCAGCTTTCCGGTTTCCATTTTTTTTTTAATTTTGTCTGGTTATTCCTTTTTCTCGTGGTCTTAGTTAGCACCGCACCTCCGACTTGTATACTTTATGTCATAGGCGGCATATCTTTGGAAAGCACTACCCGCAAGGATATTGGTGTAGCCCATTGATCTAACCCATCTGTGACACTCTGGAACCTGTTTGGTGGTTTAACCAGTGATTGCTCACAGGGCCGTCTTACCGTTTTGGTGTGCTCTAGGCGAACTTAAAATATGGGGGCCTTTATATAGGTTATCAAATCAAAGACATAGTTATATTTTTAGTCTTGGGGAAGATACATCAATATATCTAACGCAATAAGTTTGAACCGTCTATGCGGTCGAAGGTCGCCTAAAAATTTTCAGCCTTTTTGGTTGGATTTTGGGGTTTTAAGCTCATAAATTAACACAAAGTACGCCTAAAATGGAATGTTGATTCATAAAACAAAAACTTAATAACGGTTGTATAGATGTTTCAAAACATTTAGTAATACCTATAATTGCCACAGCATTTCTAATAATTTAAATAACTGTAACAAAACAGTTTCGTAACACTTATAATTGTCACATATTACCTATAACAACAAGAAAGAAAAGATTTTGGGCCCCCAATATTTTGGGGCTCTAGGCGTCCGCCTATACGGCCTAATGCCTAAGACGGCCCTGATTTATTTGCTCATTTGAATGGCATGTTTTGTTCAATACACCATTATTGATTCTAGCACATGATTTTGTGATTGACTAACATATCACCAAATCAAACATAATCACTACAGTTTGATAAATCATGATGTTTACTTGGCCTCTTCGACATAATCCCATGAGCTGTTCTTTTTGTCACGTTTTGGGCAGTTTCAAATACTTACTCTAGTCATGGTTTAACAAGGAAGGAATCTTAGCAAGTGATGAGTTGAATATCGTGATCAGAAATGTTGGAGTATAGATTCGGCACTCAAATGAGAATCTACCCGACAAACTAAAAAGCTATGAAATCTAGTTTAGTACTACTACTAGTATTCTTTTATCTTTTATATCCAAATAAAAAAATAAGAACAAAAAATAAAGCAGCTTCCTTCTTTTTTGAGTGGGGGAGCTTATGGTAGTGTTCTTTCTCATACTTAATGAACGTTGTTTTGGCATCCGAATCTGCAATTTTTGTATTCTTGCTCGTTTGTGAGCTTTTTCTTTATATTTGTGTTTTGGCGGTACTGTGAATGCGCTTCTTTCCCCCACCCCCTTTTTTTTTTTTTTTTTTAATTGATCCACTCGTAATATTAAGTCAATAATCCCAACGTCTTTAAAAAAAATTAAATGCGAGCCCCATCTACTGATAGAATCAGAGGTCCTAGTTTTTTTACAAATAAACACCTCTGATAATCGGGCGATTAATGAGTTAAATCATTAACAAAAAACGGTTTTTCAAATTTGTTTTTTCCCTTATATTTTCTTGCTTTTAACGTTTTATCTTTTATCATCATGATTCACGTTAGTTTTGCTTGGTAATTTGTTGATGGTCGTGGAACTCATCCATAAGTTTATATCGTTTTTCATCATTGATAACGTTTTATCCTTAAAGTTTATGTCTCCTCTAATAAGAAAATAAACTTTTGCACGTCTCTTGATTTCATTTTTGGGATCCAGTGGTGGAGTTTTATTCAACATGTGGAATGTTCCTGAATCAGTAATAGTGATGTTTCGAAATTTAATGCTTAAAGCAGTGGTGCTAACCATCATTTTCTCTGTGATGGTCCATTAGTAGTATCAATCTAGTTATCCACTTAGATCCAACACACACCGTTTCTCTAAGAAACCCTACTTCAAACCAGATCAAAACCAGAAATCTCCATTTCCATGGTTTCCAAATTCAAAAATTACCTCCTGAACTAGGGCGGAATAGCCGTGAAAAAAGTCATAACCATTTTGACAGCTATTTTTCCTTTTCTAATCGGTATCCTACGGAGAATATAATCCTCTACCAACCATTTACCAAACAACCTACCCTAAGCATCCGGTATTATTCTTATCAATCCAGAAAAGTTTGTTACAATTCTAGGAAACTGTGTTTGCATATATTTCACCCTACTATCACTCATTTTCCTTTGAAGAAAAACTCTTTACCTATTGAGAGCATAGAAAACCCTACAATGGCCTCTTCTTCTGTAAATTGTATCAATCAATTGTCAAGAAAACTTAGGAAAGTTGTCATTAATTTATCGGAAAGAAGGAGAACTATTGGCTCTCACAAACTGTGAATGATGCTAAAGAGGAATGGACTTGTGGCGTACTAGGGAAATTAATGTGGAAGGATAAAATAGATACGAGAGTTGTATTAGAGAAGGTATTAATTCGTTATTGATGAGATATCCCGACAAGCAGATTCGTGATATGGGTCACAACCTCATGCTAGTGAGGATAAACTCTGATAAAAAAAGGTATGAAGTCATTTGGAATGGATCTTGGATTATAAGGGAAGCTTTTTTTGCTACACAAAAATATACTAATGGCCCTCCCTTGCAGGATTATAAGTTCACCCGTCAAATCTTTACGGTACAGTTTAAATACCTAAAGCCGGAACATCTAGATAGTGTTGTAGTGGATGAGGCAATTGGCTTCACGGGAAGGAAGATATCTATAGACCCACCAAATTGCAGACTTAAATCTGGCAACACTATTAAAGCAAGAGTAGAGAGGAGTCTCAAAGAACCACTGCATCGTGGTGGTTGGTGGAATACAATTACATGTGAAATATTTGGATCATATCATTGGGAGCTACAGCCAAAAAATATTTGTGACAAGTGTTTTGCCATTGACCACAATGATCACAAGTGTTTAGATATGACTTATCTCATATATTTGGATAGTCTGACAGAAGCAGAGTATGGAGCGCGTAAAAGAGAGGAAGCTGATGTTTATGAAGGAAATGATGAGCGCAGTATGGACAATTTCATAGAAGAGGGGATGATCTATGGAGAAGCAACTGATGAGCCTGGAGATGAATCAAGACAATCAAAAAGGATAAGAAAATCTGTTCTCAATAATGAACCATCTATGAACCCTCATAACTTACATTTCCAGCCACCTAACATTAGTGATACTACCAACACTGCTAATATGGACCCTCATAATAATCTGATGATGGAAGAAAATTGTCTATGAGCAAGCAGAGCTGAACCCATCAATGTTAGTCAAGGAGGAACTGAGCAGATAAACCCAAAACTTGTTCAAAAAGCTATTTTATGTTGAACTTCTACTCAAATTTTCTTCGTTATATTACTATTTTCTCACCTAATGGTTTTTATAACTATCTTAAAAAATGTGTATAATTTCCTAAAATTGCAAAGGCTATGCTGCTAAAGAAACAAAAAGTTACTTATCTGATCTTAATAAGATGTTGCACCCTAATATCATTTTTTTATAAGAAACAAAAATTAACTCCGATAAGATTCTTTAGCATGTTAGACCACTAGGTTTTCCAAATTATTTCCATGTTGCTACTATTGGTAAAGCTAGGGGTATTTGTTTACTTTGTAAAGATGGTTGTCAACTAGACATTATTTATCATGACAAAAACATGATTCATTGTCTGGTTAAGAGTGATCTAGCGAAGCCACAATGGCTTCTCTCATGTGTTTATGGATCCCCTTATCCACAAGAAAGAAAGTTACAGTGGAACTTTATCAAATTAGTTTGTGATACTTTTAATATCAATGCACCCTAAATACTCTTAGGAAATTTGAACTTAACAATGCATGTTGATAAAAGAGCTAATAGTTCTGGTACCTCTTCGAAAACTTCAAAAATAGTGCAGCTCATTGATGACACTGGCCTAACTGATTTAGGTTTTCATGGTAGTCTATTTACTTGGACAATTAATAAGAATGGCACTGGTAGAATTAAGTGAAGATTGGATGGAGCACTTATTAATCCAGACTGGTTGTTGTATTATCCAGATTCTTGTCTGAAACATCTACCTTTCCTAGGTTCAGACCACTGCCCTATATTTTTAGATTTCTACCTTAATGAAACTATTAGGTCTAGAAACTGGAAATTCTTTGAATTCTTTAAAAATTCCCAAAGAAACAATTAAAGAGATTGATAAAGTCCAAAGAAAATTTTGGTGGAAGAAACAGGATGGCAAGGGCATCTACTTAACTTCTTGGCCTAGAGTCAATAGATACAAACATCTTGGAGGAATGTGATTCAGAGAATTAGAATGCTTTAATGAAACTTTGCTTGCTAAAGCAGTTTGAAGACTTTGAACCAACTCTGATCAACTTTTGGCTAAGGAATCGAAAGAAAAATATTTTCCAGATATGTCTTTATTACATGCACCTAAGAAGGAGAACCCAACTTGGCGTGGCAAAGCATATACAGTGAAGTGCAGTTTGTACATCAATATAGCTTCTGGATGCTAGGTGATGGTAAGAGAATTCTCACGTGGAAGGATAATTGGATTACATGCAAACATTTACCACCAGTTTCAGCTACAGATTTTGATGTGGCTGTAAATTATAGTACGGTGGCTGATCTTATTGATCCGTACACAAGATCTTGGAAGATTTCAATTACTCGGCATTTATTTTCAACTGAAGATGCCACAAAATTCAAGCCATAAGGATTTCAAAAAATACCCAAGATAGGATAATATGGACACTGTCTAGAAATAATGAACAGTTCACAGTAAATTCAGCGTACCACAAATTGGTTGAACTTAAGAGAAATAGTAGTAACAACTTCGATGCTGATATGGCAAGGTTCTGGAAGGTGTTATGGGGCCTCGATACTCTACCAATAAGTAAGAATTTTCTTTGAAAGTGTATTAATGACATCATTTCATCAAGTGAACGAATGGATCGAGTCATGCACTTTGCAGAAGAGAATTGCATCTTATGTAACCAAGTGGTTGAGACCACTAAACATATATTATGGGATTGCCCCTTTGCTCAAGCCGTTTGGACATCAATCCCTAGAGCAAGGAGAAGTATGGATGTAGTAAATACTTTTGTTGATAAATGGATAATAAGTTGGTTCAAGAATAGTTTCAAAGAGTTAGATAAGGACTGGGTAGTAAAAATGGTTAATGCAAACTGGAAAATTTGGAAAGCAAAATGCAGATGTATCTTTGATGGGTTAAAACAAAATCCTGTTGAAGTTATTCGTAGATTAAAATATCTTAACAACATGACAGGGTCAGTAATGTAGAGAGCACGTATCACTGGTGACAGTAACAATGAGAGTATTCCATCTCAGATTTCATGGACACTTCCTAACCCTTATTCTTACTCTATATGTTATGATACTTCATTTAAAACTGTTATGTCTCAAAACCATACAGGTCTGGGTCTAATTCTTCGAAATTCTATAGGTACTTTTAAACAAGGAAAATGTATCTATGGGAATGGATACCTAGATGTGGAGCATGCATAGACAGAGGGACTGATGCAAGCTATAGAATGTGCTGAAGAACTCGATCTGCAATGAGTGTGCTTTGAGTTGGACGCACAGAATATGGCGACAACAGTTAATGGAAATTATTAGCGAGTGAAATGGGAGAACCAAAACCATATTCTAGACATTCTAGTTTACTTAAGCAGGCATCTATTATGGTCTTGTAATTTTATTCATAAGAAGTTTAATAAGCTAGTAGATAAACTGGCAAATAATAAGCTAGTAGATAAACTGGCAAAACATTCTCGTACTTTCAAAATTACTAGGAGTTAGATCTCACATCCACCAAACTTCATTGCATCAGCTTTACAAGCTGACATAAATGCTATATTGGTTACCAACTTCTAATAAATTTACTTTTTTGCATAAAAAAACAAAAGATTAAATGTGATACCACGTTAGAGACACTCGGATTAGAAACTTAAGAGTTCTCTTTCATGCAAGAATTTTGGCAAGATTTGTAACTTAAATTTTTCTGAAAATCTATTTTTTTTCACCGTAGTTTTTTTTTTTTATTATTATTATTATTTTATTTTTTTATGAAAGAATACATGCATTGAAAACTAAGGAAGAAACATTACATTGTTATTATTACATATATTTTGGAACCAAGTAGCCTTTTTAAAACCACTTAAGTTCCTATAATCTGATAGAGCACTACTCGGTCGAACTCGCAAGCGTTCCTATCTCAAGCTTGTTTGTCAAGTTTAGTTGATCAAAACTATATACTTGATTTCTAGTCTACTTATAGCTATGTCTCGGATTAGGATAAAAGTGTGTAGTTGAGCTTTAGACTTCACGGTTTTTACCAATTGAAGAAGAAGATCTACTGAAGAGCTTGGAGGAACTTCATCAACAAAAGGTATGTGGAGACTAAAACTTATCTATCACTCAGAAGTTTATTATATTCTATCTTCTGAAGAGACTAAGTCGTATAGCTATATAGACTTTTATATAATACACAATTGAAATTTCGAGCCGAGTTCATCTCGTTTATATATTTCTCGAAATACGTGTTCGATGCTTTTAGCTTTAGCTTAAACTTCACCATCTACTTGACGAGTTTAGTTGGAGACATTTTATTTGTTGGAAACTAAATATTAAGTCAAGATGATCATGTGAAAATTACCTTGAACATCTTACATGATTTGTGAGAGACAATCATTTGATGTTAACTTGGGAAGTTTCGTATTGATCGATTAATCACTTGAAAATTACTTGAAGCTAGTGGTATGTGTAAGATTACCATTTTTGTCTTCTAAGGATGTTTCAATGATTAAATGAGAGTTTAGAACTACTACCAATGTCTGGATGTAACACAGGTTGTATACTTTGTATGCTAACTGTGTGTTTGTGGGTAAAAATGACTCACATGTTTTCTGGTAAAAAAGTGGTGGAGGAGGCAAGTGATCGCTAAAGAAGATGCTCGAAGTGATGAATAGTCTGAACCATCAAACAAATGTACTGCACGGGAGTACTTTGAGTTCGGGAGACTAATATGTAAGACCCTGGCCTAAACCAAGACAATGGTCGTTCCAGGTTCAATTCGGTCACAAGAGGAGGAGAATGGTCGGTCTGTAGGGAGAGAAGATGAGATTGTGTGGAGATCAATGGAGATTGATCTGTAGGTGATGTGATGTGTTGAAATGATGTGAAGATAATTCTCTGTGTATACGAGAGAAATCCTCTGAAAGTGTTTGATAACTTGATTGTTCGTAGGTTTGCTTACGATTCTTGTTAGTCTTGTCAAAACATATGTTTCAAAACCTATTTATTGCAGCACATCAATCTCCTGTAAGTGGTAACGGTTGAAAGAAGTGGAAAGATGGAGAAGTGGGAGATCACGTCGAAACCACTTCCACGTTGCATAGATGACTTGGTTGATTGACCATCCACTTTACATTTTCTCCTTTAGATGCCAGAACGACTTACCACGACTCTCATCGTGGATGTACCTCACATCGCATGTGTTGTAGGCTGCCAGACCAAAACCCTAGTGATATCCCCCTATGTGACGTGAATTGATGTCTCATGTTTGAGTGGTCAATCTTTGACATAAGGCTATGAGTCTTATGAACTGAAGAGACAAAGTTCAATATTGTGATAGATGAAGCATGGGATATTGAAACAGCAACATGCTTTACAGACCATGAATGTTGAATTATCATTATACTAGTTGAAGCAAAAATGATAGCCGAATGATTTAGTGATGGTTTTATGAGATTGCTGGATCGATCATAAACCATTATGTTGGCACACTGAGCACTTATGAAAATAATCATTGCTAAATGATCATAAAAGGTCTTTCTCAATCCATATGTCATGAGTCAGTCGAATGACGAGGAGAGAATATAATATTAAAATAATGGTGACAGACGAACCAAACGTTAGTTGATGAACCAATAAATACTGATAGTTGAATCAATATGAGAACATTGTTACTCGAATATTGATAGCTGAATCAGTGTGAGGAATATTGCTCTAAGCAATTAAATATTGATAGTTGAATCAATACTGGTGGTTTTGAACCTTGTTGACCGTGACCCACTGCTAGTTGAAGCAATTAGGGTTTTGCCAGATGGGGCATTGATTATTAGAGCAAGTATTGCTAGTCATAGAAAATACTGTTAGATCCATGAATAACTGGTAGCAAGACCAAATAAATATTAATTAAAAATATTGACTAATATTATTTATTTAATTAATTAAAATATTGATTGTTGAATCAATGTTAGAATATTGGATGATCAATGGATGCTCGACATGAGAGTCAACCAATGGGTGAGAGAGGGACCGTTCTATGAGTGAGTGATGGACCGACCATGTGGCATCTGATGTTGGACTGAGCAATTACCAAACTCCTTTGTAGAGCAATTGGTGAAAGAATGATTAATCATTGTTTTAATATAACTAAAATAATCCTATTTTGAGCATGAGGTTGTAAAACCTAATTATGGAAGCATGAGGAACCGACCAAGGGGTGTAAAACCGACCTTAGGTGGTTGTGGCCTTGTGGGACCAACTGATGATCGATGGATCATCATCCAAGCTGGTTGGAGAGAGTTTGAGTCAAATATGGACTCTGGATGATCAATTAGGTCATTAATCAATGATAATGGTGTGACCGACCCTTGGCAAGCAAAATTTCTACCATGACTGGTCATGGTGATGTGTTTATGTTGCCATGTCATTCGTGGACCAATCCTGAGATTTTTGGTATTTTCTGATGGTCCATCAAGCACTTTTTCATCTTTTTACGAAGAATTTGAGTTTTACTGAAACTCCTAATTCAAAGAATTTGAGTTTGACTGAAACTCTTAATTCTTGCTTGAATGATCAGTATTAAATAATAGAATAACGTTGGAAAGACAAGATGGTTGCTGGACCACTTGCTTTGTCATCCATATGATTCATGGAGCTAGATCTGACAAAGTATGGAAGCCTAGGAGTTTTGGTTGAAAAAGGAATCCTTGAAAGAGGAAACACTAAAATAATAATATAATAATTGTTTTAATAATAAAATATTAGGGAAAGGGACCGGCCAAACCGGCGGCATGCCTATCCGGCCGTCCGGTGGACTCACCCACATGGTTTTCTTTATTTTATTATTATCTTATTATTATTTATCTCTCTTCCTTTTCCTTCTTTGATCAGACTTCCAATCATAGTTCTTCTATGGATGCTCCTTTGAGCATTATCACTAAATACACCCATGCCTCTTTCTCGGGGCTTACTCGGGGTGCCCCAAATGCCCGAAAGGTAAATATCTATAACTTTCCATGGAATTCGACCTAGAAAAGCCATGGATCCTAAGTAGATGCATTTTTAGGGTTTAATTAGTGTATAGTTTCTAGGAATTCAATCCGATGAATACTGCGACTAGATTTAATCATTTTTTCGCTCCATAATTTCTAGGAATTCAAGCCATGGATTCTTTGAGAATCAAACTTTTCCTAATTGAATTGCAATTTTTAAAAAGGAAAAGAAGGGACTATAAATAGGTCCGGTTATGCTCTTCTTATTGTGATATCATAATCCTGTGATACAATGCTCTCTCCATATGTAGAAAGCAAGGAAGACTTAACAGAAGAAATTTCGTATAGAATTAGTTCATGTAGTTCCTTGCCTCGATCAAAAACCTACATATGATTCCCTTTATTATGAAAGAAAAGGAATGTAATGATGCTGTCTGTAATTTTTGTGTGGAAAAGATTGAAAGAACTCTTGAGTCTAGTTCCACATATTATGAGAAAACAAAATAGACATCAGTTTTTGAATCCTTTCAATAAATTGTATAAGGTCTATTATGAATAAAACTATCTTATTTATGAATAAAATTATTAGTTAATTTATAATTTTTCTTGTGATAGTTTTCGTTTACATAGCCTATGCTTGAATGCTTTATCTTATTGCTATGTATGTTTATGGGATGTTTGATTTCGGTTTTCTTAACCTTAATATTCGATCTCATATGTGTGAACCCTTATGGTTTGGGTGACTTTTTGGTTTAGCGGGATTAAGTTCTAGCCCATGTTGGTAGGCTTTATCAAAGGATCATAAGGGGTTCTGATTGAAACTAATATGTGAAAAAGTCACAATATGTTGAATGGTTTGGTTTAGCATAAAAGCATATGTGTTTCGGGGTTTCAACTTTTGCATTGCATTAGTTAAAACCGGTTTTCAACCTTTCTCTGGTAAAGGTTGGTCTTTGTTGTTGTTATTTTGTTTTGCGAGAGGATAACAACATAATGGGGGAGAGTTCTAACTTGAATTGGCGCTTAATGATATATCTTTCTGGGGAGAAGAGGATGCGGAGCTTGAGGTAACGACTTTGTTAGTTAATCGTTTTCCTGTTTAAGAAAAGCCTGAATTTTATTGCATATATTTATTGCTTTTGCTTAACAAAATTTCGGTACAATTGATGTTTTATTCCATTATTTTTATATGGATGTGTGTGTGATTCAATTGTTTTCGGTTAAGAAAAACTATTGTTATCTTGCTTTATTGTTTGGTATCAATTTTTTAGGCTTATCAAATTTTGGTGCAATTGCGGTACTTTAATGTCTATGTTGTTTCAATTGCTTCCGGTTGAGGTAAATAATTATGCAAGTTGATTTATTTGGTTTGTATGAATTGTTTATGGCTTAACAAAAGGTTTTCGGGATGAATTGTTTGTCCAATTCGATTCCGGATAAGATAAACTAAGTTAATTTTGATATTAGTTGGACTTATCAAAGTGGAGGTTTCGGTTATTCAAGTCTAATCGAATTCCTAAACAAAAAATACTAGTTAACTAACCTAGTACTTGTCTTGTTTGAAAGTGAAAGGTCTAAGTTATTATTTGTATAATTAGAACCTGATGAGAAAAATAGAGTTAATTCTGATCTTTATTTTGGTCTTATCGAACAAGCGGTTGTATTTGTACAATCGGTTTAGCAAAGGAACTAAGGTGCTTAGTCGATTTTTTGGTTTGCTAAACTATAAGGGAAAATTGCTTCGGGCAATTGTTTCCTTGGTAACATATCAAAACAAAATTACTTTGTAGTTTCGGTTTTGATATTGGTTATCTAAAATGGTGTGTGGAACCCTCGTGCTTAACTCTTATAGTTTGCAAGTCTTTTGAGATTTGTAAGATCCTTTCGGTTTGTCTTTTATTTGCTCGTACCTTTGTCATTTTGTGACAAAAAGGGGGAGAAATACATGGAGTAAACAAGTGATATATTGATATTGATTTGGTATCACTAAGGAAAGGACAATGGTGCTTTAATGTTTTATCTAACGAAAAGAGTAAAGCATAGACTAAGGGGGAGTAGCATATCATATTGATACTTGTAGTTATATGGACTACAAAGGGAATAACAAAGACGTGCAGATTGAAAATCTACCTATCTTACCTTTAGGGGGGGGGGGGGTATTAGCTTTGTTATTATAATATCAACAACGACATTTATGGATTGAATGTATACAGGTTATTGTGCTGTTGAATTTGGGAATCAAGCGTATGTGTAATGAATTCTTGTAATTTGTTTATCCATATGATGTAAGAGTTTTGTCACTAAAATTGACAAAGGGGGGAGATTGTTAGAGCATTGCTCGGTTGAACCCACCAAGCGTTGGTATGTCAAGTTTGGTTGTCATATTTTAGTGAACCAAAACTCATTTAAAGAGTCGCTTGATTATTTACTAGAGTCAACTTCGTATAGGTTAGCTTGAAAGTATTAGGGTATGAGACATTACAAGTATTACATGAAGACTTGAAGAATGTGAAGAAGTAAGGAGCTACAACGACGACATCATCCTTCCACTTGAGGTTAGTAATATTTGACTTGAACTGTTTCATTCCCTAAAGTATCTTTCAAGTCGTGCATATTGAAAACATAATCTGCTAAGTCATGAATGATTATACTCTAGTTAGACGTAGTATTAAGGAATACAATACGAAGTATAACGCTTATCTTTTGAACTTCGTATATAAGACATCGACTAAATCGTATGAATGTTATTGTGATTATGCATGGGTATGGGTGAAGATTTCGTCCTAGGAAACAATGTTTTACATTCGTTTAAAGGAAGTACAATTCATAAACTTGTTTTGTGAATCGAAAGGGAAATCACTAGGCTTATTAGTATCGTTATTCATTACAAATCTTTGGATTACCAATATGTGTGTTTAGTATAACCGCTCATAACTTGTTTATGTTCTTGGTAAACTATTCACAAGGCCTGAATTTTGTATTGGTATGACTTTTATTAGTGAAACCGATCTAAAGTAATTACCTGAGATGGTATGATCGATTTGTTGTAATTGGTATGACCAACTCTAGACATTGGGGAACCGATCCTAGTAAGAGGTGCAAACAATCACAAGCAAAGGGGAATCGATCCTTGTAAGAGGTACAACAAGTCTTAGATATTGGTAACCGATCTTATGACTTGTGCAACCGAATACAAGTTAGATACCATAAATATGTGGTAACCGATCCTAGTACCTAGTCAACCAAATTTTGGAAAGCTAGTGTGACTGATCCTAGTACCCACATGGAGGTACAACCAAAACTTGTTTTGGTAGAACCGTGAAACCCATGATTGGTGATTTGATAGGATAATCAATCACATAGTTCTTGGAAGTCTGATGAACCAATTCTAAACTTGTTTGGAAGTGTGGCAAATCGGTTCCAAGATTGTAAATATGAAAAAGGATTTAAAGTAAAGATGTCGACATACTTTGAACATGTGCAGTAAAGCTTATCTTTTATTTTTCAAAGATATTCCTTAATAGCTAAAGGAGAATCCCGGATCGAAATAAATTGAGAATCTTTTAATTAAGGTTTTTAGTTTTATACGCTTTTAATTTCCAAAGAATTAAAATGCATATCTTTAGAAAATAAAAATTGGTAATGTGCATTTACTAATTGAGATTTTCTCTTGAGATTTCGTCAATATTTGGACAAAGCATTTCCAGGAATTATGGAAACCGAATTTGGAAATATATTGCATATCTTGAGAATATTTTCGGTTTTGGAAATTTCTTGGTGTCCAAACTTCCTTGGTCTATAAATATTGAAGTTTGCATTTCAAGCAAACTAATCCTCATAGCCAGCAAAACTACCTTGTTGTGTTGTTACTGGTGGAGCCGTCTATTCGGAGAGGAAAGTAACCTAATTAGGCGAAATCTCTTACGACCACTCGTTTTAAAGACTTCTTTGGGATTGGGAAGCTCTACGAGTACCGTTGGTGGGAAACTAGATAATTGCAGTTTATTATTAGTTTTCGATTGATTTGATTGACTAACGGTTGTTGAACTTTGATTGCACCTAGTTTGTTTATGCTTGAGAATCTTCTCTTCTGATATAAGATTCACTCAAACTAGATCGAAGTTTCGACGGGGATATTTAGACTGTTTGTAGATCTAAAGACGTCTTGTGATAATCCATTGTTAACAGACTCCGTTCTGTGTGTGATTGATCACGAGAGATTCAAGTTGATTGTGTGCAGGTGTTTATTAAAGATCTAAGAAGATTTGAAGACGAAGAAGATTTCTGATTTGGGTTCATAATCTTTGGTGTGCACAAAACTTGATCGGCTGGGGATCCAACTATAATCGGTTTATCCTTGTGATAGATTTGATTGATTTGATTGATTAGGGCTCAACTACATTCCAGTCCGAAGTTAACTTGTAATAGGCTATAGTCTGTAGTGGCTTAATACAATGTGGTGTTCAAATCTAGTCTAGGTCTCGAGGTTTTTCTGTATTTGCGGTTTCCTCGTTAACAAAATTTCTGGTGTCTGTGTTATTTCTTTTCCGCATTATATTTGTTTATATAATTAAAATATCACAGGTTGTGCGTAGTTCAATCATAGTTGATAAATCCGACCTTGTTTATTGGATATGACTTGATTGACACTCGGACATTGGTCTTTGGTACCATCCACGTTATTCTCGTATCAATCAGTCTCACTGATTTCTATCTAGTTGATTTACTGATTGTATTGAGAAAGAGATAAAGCTCTTTGATATCTTTCTTGATTGAGTCTCACTTTTAAGTTGGTGCTCTCGGAATTATATTGAACTTTAGTCCATACAGATTGCCGAATGAAATATTGGGTGTGGTTGTTATACCCCCGCGTTTTCATAATCTACAGACAAAACACTAAACCTATTGATGTACTTAACTAATTTATCCGCCCTCGCCATTACAGTTTCTTCTAATGTAAGAAAATGAAGAGTAAGCAAGAGAACTGTTGATAGTGTAAGCTTTTTGCAAATAGCTTTGCTTCTCTAGTTTAAAGCATAAAAGTATTTATTTATTCTATTTAAAATATTGTTTTTATAATAAGAAAATTAGATTATCTTTTGAACAATCTCTAGCCCATCCTGTTGCTTCTCAACATGCTCTTTCCTCTGTTTCCTATGAACTCGTACACTTCTTTAAATCGCATGCAAACTCACAAATGTAACCCTCATTATTCACCATGATTAGACCATAAGCAAAACTTATAGACTTCTTCTAAAAAGTTGCATCAAAGTAAATATAAGTATAATCTTGAAGATAAACCGATTCAACTTAAAAATGAAATGAATAAAGTATATATAAGTATAATATTCTAGACTTTTATGACTTTTAAAGAAAGAAGGAATTTCATTTTGGATATGATTTATCAAGTCTTTTGGTTTAGGCTGAATTTTGTCGAAAACTACTCTGCATCTGAACTTCCATATGAACCAAAGGACATATGCATAATATTCTCTATTTTTTTTATATCTTTAAGCCAAAAAAGACATCAATATTTAAAACTTAAAGTAAAGGCCTTGTAAAAAACCGAGGTTAGTGAAAGACCCCTCCAGGTTGCTTCTGAAAAGACACATTTTGTAAAAATATGATCCATATTTTCGCGAATAAGCCTATTACAGAGAGATAATTAATTTCTGTAGAAATATATCTACCAAGTTTCTCATTAATATGCAAACAATGAGACAAAGTTTTCTATAAATAGACTTGGACTTTAGGCATAACCTTGGGATTCCAAACATCATACCAGTCAATCCTTTCAACAAGGAAGTTTTTGTTACATAGAAATTTATAAGTAGACTTAACTGAAACGTTACCATTTCTTGTACCTAACTATCCTATATCATCCTTACCATCTACACTACATTCAGATTCAATTAGCTTTATTTCCTGAACAGTTTGAACATCAAAAAAATTATGCAACATGTTATTATTCCAATTACCTTGAATATCTATTATATCTGAGACTTTTTTATTAACATGGGGTTGTTTCCATTTTTTGTCTTGGACATTTATCATTTGGTAACCACCTATCATTCTATAGATGGATGTTTTCACCATCACCTATCCCAACCATAGTTTTCTTTTATAACATCTTAACCTTTACATATACTTGTCCATATCGGATTTTTTCTTGTAGTTTAAAGGATTTGATTTAGGAAAGTATTTACATTTTAGGGCAATGCATCACAATTTGTCAGGATTATCAATTAGTCTCCAAGCAAGTCTAGTAAGCAGGGTCAAACTGAACTTTTGTGGGTTTTAATACCCAGACTACCACTAGCTTTGCTTGTACAAACCGAGTCCCAGACTTTAATATATAATCCTTTATTATTTTTGTTTTTCTGCCAGAAAAAATCTCTTTGCAAAGCATCCAATCCATCTATAGTTTTATTTGCAAAGGAAAACCACATTGGCATCGCACTAGTGACAGAACTAATAAGTGTAGATCTACCTTCCCGAGATAAGAATTTAGCTTTCCAACCCCGAACTCTACTCTGAACTTTATCTAGCATAACTTGATAATTAAAAATCTTATTTCTATTAAAGAATAGATGAGTACCTAAATAAGCATCAATTTTAGTGATTCTGTAACCTTAAGGATTCTAGCTAATAACTTACAATATTTATCATGAACTTTCTTACTAAAGTAAATGCCTGATTTTTGAAGGTTTATAACTTGTCTTGAAGGGTTGTCACTAATTTTTTTTAACATATCCAGAAGATTTATAGTCTGCACAATACTAGCATTTTGAGAAAATAAATAGACGGACAATCCTTTACGACTTTAACACCGGATAATTTACCTAAAGATTCAGCATGCAACAAAAGTTTAGTCAAGGCTTCCATAAAAATTATAAATAAAGTGGGTGACAAAGGATCACCTTGTCTTATAACCCTGGTCGGAAAAAAAGTTTCCCAAGGGGTACCATTGACAAGCACAACGTAGAAAACATAAGATATACAAGCATAGATAATATCAAAGAAGTCATCTCAAAAACCCATATATTTAAGAACAACAATAATGAAATTCCATTCTAATCTATCGAAAGCCTTAGATAGGTCAAGCTTTAAAGCTATGTATCCATTTTTCCTCTTGCAAGTTTTCATCGTATGTAAGACTCCATCAACCACAAATTAATATTATCAGTAATATGTCTTTTATGTATAACAACTGGTTTTAGCCTGTTTGCTACAACTTTAGCCATAATTTTATACAAAGCATTACTAAGAGTAATAGGTCTAAAATCATTTGGGGTTTTCGGAGATTTATTTTTCGGATTATAGAAATGAAAGTATGGTTGATCTTTTGATTAAAACTTTTATTTTGAAGATATTTTGAATCCACCTAATTAAATCATCTTTGACTTTCTCAATGATGTTGATAAAAACCATTGGGGAAACCATCTGGACCTGGTGCCCTCTAAGAGTTCATCAATAAAGCTTATTTTATTTCATTTTTGTAAGGGATATCACAAAGAATTTTATTATCGTTATCGTTTATCTTTGCTTTTAAGAAATACTATTAAAGATGGATATATTATTTTATCGTTTGACTAGGTAATGTTATTAAAGTGGTAGTAATTAAAGTAGTCATATTTTGTTGACCTTCAATCCAAATGCTAATATTGTCTCTAAGCGCATAAATACTATTAATTCTTTTCCTTTCAGAAGAATTCTGGTGAAAAAATTGGGTGATATGATTTATGGTCCAGAAGTACCATGTTAGAAATCATGCGCGCATTATATTGTTATTGTTCTAACTTATGCTTTGCAGGTTACAGTTCCAAAGGCCAAATTGATCTTACGGTAAATGCGAGTTTACAAAAGCCTTTCATTATATTACCTGAAATTAAAGCGATAAACTGAAATTGGTGTGCAATGGACGGAAGATCTGAATGCGAGGTGTACACTTTTAGTGGTATACCCGGCGCAAGGCCCGAAAGCCAAGCCTCCACTTACTTCGAATAGTAAAACAGTTTTTCTGAAAGTTGTATAATGTTTCCACCACAAACAGCTTTAAGAAAGTTGTACTTCAGGGGGAGTAAACTGGGAGAATCATCTAGACTTAAATGATGTACTATTTTTCCTTCGCCAAGGTTTTGTTTAAATAATTTTTCTTGTCAAGGTTTTAACGAGTCAATATATGTGTATTCATCACTATTATCCAGCGACATCCATTGTACTCTTTTCCTTTAGTCAGATTTTGTCCCACGTAGTTTTCCTGACGAGGTTTCTAAAGGCGCAATTTTCTCATCGACACCAGCATTATTATGAGTTTTTGGCGCTCAGGTTTTAGCCCAAGTGGTTTTCCTGGCGCATGCATTCAAGTTTTGTCCTAAATGATTTTCCTAACGCAGTTCTAACAAATGAGGAAATTCATGGCGTCGACCAACCTCATTATCAGATCAGGTTTTGTCCTAAATGAGGCAACTTTAACAAGGGGATCTGAGAAAATTCATGGCGACCATCATCACTTTAAAGCTCCAAGAGTTGTACTCTTCGACCAATTTTATTCCAGTCCGATTTTTCTGGTAAGGTTTTAACGAGGCAACATATTTTGTCTCAATAAATTTTATCGACGATGTTTCCACAAGGAGAAATTTTTTGAATGTTGGTCATCCAAGGGGAAGTGGTATAAAGTCAACTTTTAGAACTTATGGATGACCACATGTACGGTGGGACCCACACAACCCACATTTCCTTAAGTGATAATAATTATCACCTTAATAGATTAGCATCAAGCTAAACATCACGTATGTGGACTCGTGGTATATTATGATATACCCACGTTGCACACATCAGATTGTAAAGTGGCTTTAAATAGGCTTCCTCCCTTCATGTATTATGACATAACTCGATGCATCAATGCATTCTCCTCTTTCTCTTGGTCAAAAACTACAACAACTCTTTCTCTTTCCTCTCAGGCGATTGAAAACTCAAAACACTAAAATTATTTTCTGCTCATATTTGCTCATTTGGGAGCGGATCTGAGCAGAATAAAACCCTTTTAATCGTCTTTTGTTCTAATCTTCTTCAAAATCTCTGAAAACACTGGGGTACCAAAAGACACCCAACTTTTTCTTAGGCAACCTGTATGGACAAAACCTAAATACAATTATGAGAGTTCAACTTAATAAATCTCAATTAAGGGATAATATTCAGAGTTATATCTCTTTCTCTCACAATCTGAAAGTTTACAGAACCGAATCCGTGAACCTGATATACGTGTGAGAGTTCTTGGACGATCTCAAAAATCAATATCCAAGAATCAATCAAGTCGTATCCAACAAACAAGGATGGATGGATCTACTTTGATTGATTTACGTACAACCTGTGATATTTCAATTATAAAGATAAACAATATAATGCGGGAAACAAAAATAACACATACACCATAACTTTTGTTAACGAGGAAACTGTAAATAAAGAAAAACCTCGGGACCGAGTCCAGATTGAACACCAAACTGTATTAAGCCGCTACAAACACTAGCCTACAACCAATTAACTTCGGACTGGAATGTAGTTGAGACCGAATTAAACGCTCACAACAATTCATTTACAGTCGCGTTCCTTACGTCTCTTGAATCCTAGCAGGACTCCACGCAAATGATTCCCTTAGCTGACCTCCTTTACAGCCTAAGAGTTGATTCAACTCAATTGAAGACTTTAAAATAGTCTACCTCCCACAAATAAGCCTATATGTGTGATTTTCTTTTTGATCGTAGATCAAGGTGAGACTGGAAATCGATAGCAATAGACAAAGTCTAGATGATCTCAAAATCCGGACTTATGTTTCCCGAAGAGCAGCCTAGATTAGTATTCACCTCAAAAATATTAAACTTGTGGAATCAACAAAGTCTGAGACGAATAAAACTTTGATGATTTTTATTGATCTTGTTCAAGTGAGCAGCTCAACAATCGAACAAGATCAGGATACTCGTGCTATCAAGATAAACAATAGCCGGACCTGGCTTCACGAATGCCTATGAAGTCTTTTTAGTCGCTAAACCCTAAAAGCGTTTTAGGACGAGGACGACTCTAGTTTTACAACTATGACACACAAGAAGTAGTGTCGGGATTCAAAGATCCCAGTTTTTGAGGTTCCCCTTTTATAGACTTTCAAAGCATAGATTGCTTTACGTTTAAGCTAAGATATCTTTGGAACCAAGTAAACAATATCCACCGTTAGATGAATCTTTGAATCTAATTAACATAAAAAGATATACACTCTGGTTAGGATGAACCGTAACCAAACTTTACAAAGACAACGTTCATGAATGGTTAGCCGAAACTATCCAACTGAACTATAAGCTTGAGCATTTTCATAAAGAACTTAAGACTTTAAGTTTGAATCACAATCATAAGATATAATGTGATCAATCATATCTATAATGTTCTTAGAGATTTATTCAAATGCTAATTATCTCACATAAACAATTTATGTGCATCTGAAATTATTCGACAGGGCAAGTACGTATAATTAAACCTAGTTCATTCGTGAACATATTTGTCATGGTACGTGTATCGGGTATGTGCACCCTTAAGACAAATTAAAGTTCTAGAACATACAGAACTTTTACGGTATGTGTACCGAATATAGATACCACACTGGTTCCAAAACCGACAAATCTTTTTCAGTACCCGTACTGGTTTGCGTACCGTTCTGGGTTCACGAGTTCACATACTTTTTGTGGTATGGATACCGGGTATGCGTACCACTAAGTCGCTGCCGAACTATACCTATGCCGGTACAACGGCTTCGGATTTCCCAGTTTGTAAGACTGGTATGCATACTGTCTTGTAAATCTGGGCATTTCTTCGACAGTTTTGCTCATAACTTCTTCGTCCGATGTCAGAATGGCCTCATTCTTTTTGCTTTCAATTTCTATTTTCATGCTCTACAATATAAAGATAAAATTTCAGGGTTTGTGCTAAAATTCAAACATCGTTAATGAACCGGTTGATATATGCATTAGCATAAACCGATTGTGGTTGATGTTCATCAAACACGAAGAACATCAACCCATAATCGGTTTATGTGGATGAATAATAAAAACGATTGCTTGTCACATCAAATTCAATCGGACTAATCCTGTGCACAAATAAACCGATTCTTGGTTTATTTTCAGAAAATTTGATGAGTAAATTTCAGAGATTAGAGTTAAATCATTGTTGAGTTTCTCTTAAAAGGAACGAATTAAAGGGATTAACTCAATCACTTCACTTGAATTGTTTGTCCACGAAAATCATTCAAAACCCAGAAAAATGAGAATTCAATTGTTGTTTGTGATTATATTTTACTTTTTGATTTTGATGGGAATTTAGAAAAAATTGGGTTTTGATTAAAGATTTTGTATTTGTTAATAGAAATGATTAGAATTTTGTATTTATTTTAGAATTATTAAGATTTCTCTAAAGGGTAATTTAGTATTTTTATCTAGTTTAGACACCCCTTATCTCTTAATCTAGTTGGGTGAGGAAATTTATAAGCACCAAATAATCCTTATAGGCCCCCCCAACTAGGTAGATTTATTTTAAACGAATGATCCCATTCGTGATGCCTTCCGAGCTTTTTTATTCCCAACCCATATACACCGTTAAGGGATGTCCAAAAACGCGGAGAATACGTTAATGCCCTTACACACCTAAGCTATTCTGCCCGATTATTATACATTAATCGGAAGTTTAGTAGCTATATTATACTACCGATTATATTGATTTTGTGCCAAACTCGCATCTGGCTTCTATAACAATCGAAAGGAAAATAACCTCACTATCCTACCGATTATAGTAGCTCCTAAATTCCCAAAAATTGGTGATTTCTCAAGAAAGAAATTTGGGGCAATCGATAATCGGAAGTCTTATTAACTACCGATTATTCTAGTTCCCAAATTCAAAAAAATGACATTTCGCAAAAACAAAATTTGGGCAATCAGAGCACCTGTAGGTTATTAGCTACCGATTATTCTAGTTCCCAAATTCGAAAAAAATGACATTTTAAAAACAAAATTTAGGGCAATCGTATAATCTAAGTAATAATACTTCATTTGACTTCCGATTATACATATGCCCCAACAAAATAAAGCCGTTGAACTCTAAACTCTATATAAGGATTGTATCCTTTTTACTCTCTATGGAACACAAATACCTTTAAACTCGCTCCAACATCATCTTCAACATAATGGCCCAACCATTCATTAATCCTACGGAGTTCACGATCGAAGAAGATTTATCTTTATGTAGGCGCTATGTTCAATTCTATCCGAGACGAGAGAAGAACGCAGGCAAGGAGGCATAATGAGTATGAGTTATTTGGGGAAAATTCACGAAAAATTCTGCGACGACACCGAACTCCAAACAACCGTCACTCCGCTGATCTTTTCTCGCCGAGTTGGTTCAATAATGGACACGTCCAAGAATTCGTCCATTTAACTTATCTTGTGAATCAATATCGATTGAGGGGTGAAACCAATGATGAGGTTATAGAACGATCTCTGGGAATGGGCGAGATGGAAAAGATCAAGCTTCCGTTATGAAGCTCATTTTAGAATCCTTAGGGAGATGGAAAGATTTAACCGCTTTAGGACTCGTCCAACACGCTCCATGACGCTAATCGCAATACCTTGTAATAGAATTGCGGGAGTTCAATGTAAAATTATGATGATGTGTAGGTGATATTGTTATGAATTTGAAAATATTTATGAAAATCGGAAGTTTTAATTGTTGATGTAACTACCAATTATAATCCAAATCGACTAGTTCGTTCAAAAGAAACTAGCCGTGCCTCGAAAACCAAACACACCTGGGTTGATAATACATATTTATAAACCTCCGATTATACTACTCTAATGAAACTGGGAACTCGGTGACAAAACATCCTATAATCTAAGTATATAACAATACATATTTACCGATTAAAATAATCTGAGGCTTTGTTCAAACATTTACTACCGATCGAGTGTAATAATTGTACGCAATTTCAAAGATGTCTTGTAAAAGTACGATCAACGGCCATATTTTCAAAAAAAGAGACGTTGGGACTCTCATCTATATAAGGAGGGTAAACTCTTCTTATTTATGCACCAAACAACACATATATAGCATTGTGTATTCTACAAATAGATTTTCCATCGTCTACTCTTGTGAATTCATTCTATATCTCAACTTACAAGCATGGCAACGCTTGACGAGATGAAGATTTGGTCATTGTGAAAACATGGTATCGTGAAACAAGACGTGAAGATGTCATAGCAGGAAGGTTAACACCAAGTCTTTTGGGCGAGGGTATATAGCCAATTTGTGCGAGAGTATGGAAATCCAAAGCAAAGATCACTCCAACAAGTTCATGATCGTTTCCGACTTGTCCAAAAAGGGTAAATGATTACATAACGATACAAAAGAGGATGTTTAATACTAGTCACTTAAGCTTGTCGATCCAACAATTTGTAAGTATAACGCTCGGGTGTTTAATCTTTCTTACTAAAACGAAGTTGACATTAATTTATGTTTGTTTATATAGGAGACACTCGCAAAAAGACAGTACTTAGTGGAAAAGGGTGAAGAATTCACTTATGATGGAAGTTATGAATTCCTGAAGTCCGTAGTAACAGATAAATGTTTTTTCTGCTGGTTACAATCGGAAGTTATTATTTTATATTGTCTACCGATTCTGGGAAGATTTTCACCTATTTTTTCAGAATTTGGTGACAATCGGAAGTTTATGCAGTATGTTGTCTACCGATTCTGGGAAGATTTTCAGCTTTTTGTCAGACTATGGTGACAATCAGAAGTTTATTCAATATGTTGTCTACCTATTCTGGGAAAAATTTACAGTTTATTTTTTGTCAGAGTATGGTGACAATCGGATGTTTATATAATATGTAATCTACCGATTCTGGGAAAAAAATTTCAGTTGTTTTATCAGCCTTTTAATCGGAAGATAAGTTCAAAAAGTTAATAACCGATTATAATATTGATTGAGTCTCATTTACAAAAGTTGTATAATCGGTTGATATATTAAAAATATAACTACCGATTATAGCTTTAGACTTCACAAGATATTTTCCACAAAATTCCAAAAAAAATATGTACAAATAGGGCTTTCCAAAATACATCTTTCAAACATAACAATCATTGATCTTCATCATCGTAGGGAACCAATTCCAAGTGGGCCTTCCGAAATCCACCTTCATGACGCGATCCCAATCCAACATGTTGGTCTCATATTGTTTCAACCAATCGTTACAATGATTCGTTGGGAAGTAATCGCCCAACCAAACAACTGGAGGTAATGGGCAATCCTCTTTACTCTTAAACCGATAAAATGCATCTCATTCACAAATGCCATAAAATTCTTCTATCTTTAACCGATTGATCGCAAACCGTCCTTGTAGGTGTAAACGTATTAGAATGTCCATACCTAGGAGGAACAAAGAAATGTACCACGCAATTCAAAGCGTCCGCTAAGAGATATCCACATTTAGGCATTGTCATCCAATACTTGGAACCGATTGTCTTCAATCCCTTTCGGCACTTTACACGCGCAACAAAGTCTTTGAACTCTAGTTCTTTGTCGTGCCTATCTCCTTCCTTCATCATCTCCATATAGAAATCCTTGTCCTTTATTAGTTGTACCGCCATCTTAGTTCTTAAATTTTTCCATTGGGTGACATCTTCGTTCACCGCCTCTCCAAAGTAACCAATTTGTTCCGAGGCGACGTGAAACCCGCAATTGCCATCCCCATCAACCTCGTCGGTGGACAAAACAAATGGAACAATGAGTGGAGGGAGTTGTTTCATATACTCTTCTATAATCGTATACCTTGATCGTGTTGGTCTTCCATGAAAATCCCTAGACAACGAAGAGTACCATACTTCTCTCGTTATAGTCACCATTTCCGTTGAATGTGTTTGTGGCGAGTCGCTCATTTGATCAATAACTACGGAGCTAGTTTGGGTCTCCACTAACACAACTTGTTCCACAAAGATCGACTTGACTTACTTGAAAAGGCTTCTTAGAGTTTTGGACTTCCATTTTGATCTTTTCTTGGACGACCTCTTTTCTTTGGTTGCGGCTCATCTTCAAATTCGGCTTCCGAACGCTCATGCCGACACAATATTCTTTTTATTAGACAAATGATCCTTTAATTCGTTTCTTTCAATGGTCCTCGACACTTCTGTTTGGCCTACCCGCCCTTATGCTTAATAGGTTCATCAACCTCTTTTAAACGAGGGTGAAGAGCTTGTTCCAAATCATGCATCAATATTTGCTTCTTGGCGCCATTTGTTGTAGCATAACGCTCGGCTATTCTTGCACACAATTCCGACTCCATGAACGACTTGACCATTGACTACGGGTGTGCTTGGAGTGAAATTTAATTGCTTCCAAAATGGATGAATATCATTGATGTCAATCACATCGACGTACCTACCCATTTTATGATGACATGGGTGACCAATACCTATCATATCCTTGCAAACACAAACCGTATTCTCGTCATCGTTAGCTTTATACAACTTCAATTGTTCTATCATGTGATTTATTGCCCAACGTGAAACTTTATGAACAATGCCCCTTAGAAGCAATCTTTCCCCTTCGTGTTCCGTAGGGAATTTATGTACACTAAATTGCATAGAAGCCTTAATCTTTATGAGATCACGATTGGTGAATTCATGGATTGCTTCTGGATCGACACAACTCCATTTTGACTACCTAGAAGTATTTTCTTTAATCGGCCATGAGACCCCTCCGCAATGCTTGTCGCCTCGTTCTTGAAGTTATGATATTCATATGTCCATGCATACACAAACCTCTCCTTAATCGGTAACCATTGTGTTTTACAATACTCAACGGGTTTTGGGTAGTCCTTGTAATATTCTTCCTCAAATTTCTTCAAGTTCCTTTCGTAAATTTCCTCGGTCATTGACCAAACGATCTTGTCCCATGCTTTCATGAACGATCTCCAAATTATCCCATCCTCCTTCCATTTTTCATCAAATAACCTCTTCTCTTCCTCTCGTTCTTCCTCGGTTAATTTACTAATGCGCTCATCCTCTTCCTTCGACCTCTTGGTACCCTTCCTTGGTTTTTTAGCTTGGAAATGGCGATGGCAATTGTGTCTCGAGGTTGCATTGAATGTGCCACGTACAATCGCAAGTTTCGGGCTTCAGAAACACTACCGCTATTGCATGCATTAAGGCTTGATCGTTATCCGTTACAATAACCCTTGGAAAATCATCCCCATTGTAAATGGACCTCAGCGTCTCCAAAAGATCCAAATGAAACTCACGTTGTTCTCATGATCCATTAAACCCCATGCAATCGTAAACGTGTTTTTGTCCGGTGTGACAAGCAATGTTCAACAACGGCATGTTATATTTGTTTGTCTTGTAAGTGGCATCTATCAACACAATTTGATGAAAACACCGAGCCAATTTTATCATTTCGGGATGTGCCAAGAAAATACGTACCACTTTACCATCCTTTTCTTCCGTTCTCAACGTGTAGTCGTGTAACTCAGCTAACCACTGCGATTGTTGCATGACCGTTCTACCATCCCATTCCGTCCTTTTGATCGTAGCTAGGGCCGACTTAATTGTAGATAAAGAAGACAAGTTGTCGGGTCGTCCGCCTTTATTTTACTTAAGATCGCACTCGCCTTTTGGATACGCATGACCTCACCGTCTCCATTTCATGTGGTTTTAACTTCGCAACCATTACATGTCCAATAAGAGTATCCGATCATCGTGGTTGTGACAACCATTAGCAACTTTAGAAATTTTCCAATCTTTACTTTCCTTACCATCTAGCTTATAGAAGACAATCTTAAATGGGCATCCAATCTTCTTCGTATGAGTTCTAAGTACTTCTTCCTCTCCGTCTTCCTTACATACTTATTATTCTTTCCCCTCGTGACTCTTCTTCTCCCCACCTCGCTCACATACCATTTCAAACCGAATATTCTTAACGCAACTACGGTTCCGAACTACCACGCACATCTTCTTTTGCCTTGTTCATAAGCCATTCCTTGGCCTCCTTCTTACTTCCAAATATCTAAATGGGCATATTACAAAACAAAAATAATAAGCATAACCATCTAACATACACGATTGGAAAAAGAAAAGATAATTCATGACCATACCAAATCGTTTGCATAGTGTAGGAAGTATCAGGCCTCAAATAATAATCGTCATCAACCGCTACAACAGCTTACGCACAACAACAACAAGTTATGCATTAGCAATCGGAAGGAAGTTTAGATAATAAGTAAACGATTGTAACACAATCGGTGATTTAATACTATAAAACGTAACCGATTATAATAAATCGGTAGTCATGTACGATATAGTCTACCGATTAACGACATACGTAAATGAACAATTCTTCTCGTAAAAACCTTCAATAATCGGAGGGACTATTAATTCATGAACCAACCGATTATTATATACCAATAATCTGGACGTTTATTCATGTAGAGAAAT
Organism: Papaver armeniacum; assembly: GCA_023531295.1. Classification (NCBI taxonomy): domain Eukaryota; kingdom Viridiplantae; phylum Streptophyta; class Magnoliopsida; order Ranunculales; family Papaveraceae; genus Papaver; species Papaver armeniacum. The sequence goes on along the minus strand of JAJJWW010010511.1, from coordinate 136,088 downwards.
TCCGATTATGAGAAATCAAGCTTTCAATTTGGGGATTTTTTCATATTCGGCATATTAATACATCGAAATATACCCGATTATTGATAATTGGTAGATATGTTACTAAATTAACTACCGAATATATGTCGCTCATGTCATTCAATGCATGCAAATCGAATTTTCACGTTCGAAAACACACACAAACGCACGTAACATGGATAACATGGGTATTAGAGTTTGTTAACAACATACCCGTATGTTTGATGCATCGTTAGCTTCGATCTCGGGTGATTCTCCATTTTCTTCCATGAAAGCGTCGTCTAGGGTTTCATCTCCATCAAAGTTTGGATCATTCAACATATACCCCAAATCGTCATCTCTAAACGGTAGTGAACCTTGAAATTCAACAACTTCACGTCCTCCTTCTTCGTACCCATCCATATTTATGGAAGTTGGCAACATATACCCACTTCTTCTTTTTTTTTTTCTTCTTCTTCTCTCACTCAATCGGAGTTACCTCGCGATTAGTCAATTTTTTTTTCCCAAACACTAATATATAGACCTTGATGTAACTCCCGATTACAGAGTTTGCTACCGATTATTGAGTGAAACTACCGATTATTTTTTTGGCTACCGAATATTATAGTTTTTGTCAAAGGTTGAATCCCTGACCACTTATAATCGGTAGTGTATAAGTTTTATCATCTACCGATTATGTCAGATTGCAAATTAAAGCAAATAAGGATTTTAGAAAAACTCATTTAGGGGCAACCTATAATCGGTATGTTTTTGAACCTATATTCCTTACGATTATGGCTACATCCAAATCACGAACCACATGGTTAGGCATGGCTTTGTACCCTTTAACCTATGGATTTTGGCAAGGGTTCGATCCGGGTCTCCTTACAATCGGTAGTTTATTAAGTTGAGTAGACTACCGATTATGGTAGATTTCAAAATTCATCAAATGAAGGATTTTAGAAAAAACTCATTTTGGGGCAACCTATAATCGATAGGTTTTGGAACCTATCTTCCGTACGATTATGGCTACATCCAAATCACGAACCACATGGTTATGCCTGGCTCTGTACACTCAAAACCTATGGAATTTGGCAAGGGTTCGATCCGGGGCTCCTTATAATCGGTAGGTTGTTAAGTTGTTAACTCTACCGATTATGGTATATTTCAAATTCCCTTACATGAAGGATTTTAGAAAAACTCATTTTGGGGCAACCCATAATCGGATGTTTTGGTAATATATTTAACTCCCGATTAACGCCGCATCCAAAACACGAACCAAGTGGTTATGGTCGGGTCAGTGTGCACTCAAACCCATGAAATATGGCAAAGGTTGGATATGGGCTCGTTATAATCGGCTGTTTATATAATTATATACCCTACCGATTATGGTATATTTCGAAATTCATCACGTGAAGGATTTTAGAAAAAACTAAATTTGGGGCAACCTATAATCGGTAGGTTGTGGAACCTATTAGGCTTCCGATTATGGCTAGATCCACAGCCTCTATCCAAGTGGTTATGGTTGGCTCGCACCCCTCAAAACCTATGGAATTTGGCCAAGGTCCGAATACGGGGCTCCTTATAATCGGTAGTCTTACAAGTTGATAAGCTACCGATTATAAAAGGATTATTGGTCAAGTATCTACACACAATCGGTAGGTATAATTTCAATTTAACCTACCGATTAAATGTTTACCTACCGATTATGGTAGGCTACCGATTATATAAGGGCATATTGGCCATTTCGAAAAATCGAAGATAAGGGGTAGCTTAGATTTACGTTTGGGTGACCTTTTTTGTCTTTTAGTGTCGCTCTAATTCTTTCGGGGTCGCCCCTAAAAGTGCAAGGCTTCTGAGGACATAATAAACACATGAAATTGATGCATTTCCTATTCCATTAGCATGGCCCTCCTTGATTAGGAATTATTGATGGCATTTATTCTTGAAAAGTTGTTCCATTTTTCAACGGATTGAAACCATAGGAACTTGTCTAACTCTATCTCTATCTCTATCTCTTTTATATTCTTTTAATTTAATTACTATTAATTCTTTTCGAAAAGATGTAAAGGAACATATTCTTTCCAAATGATTGGTCAGGAAAGCTAAAGACTAACAGCAACACCTGTGGAAAAATAAAATGCCAGCTTCGCTCTCTTTAACGTTCCTTTTCGATCCCTTCCTTGTCAACACTTCACCAGTACTCTCACTCTCTAGATGTGCAAGTCTTATTAATAGGCCTCCATTTCTGCAAGAGAAGATACTACCAGTGAGCTAATGATGGAAGTATTTTCTTTGGTAGAGAAATACTGAAGATCAAGTCATAACAGATTAAGAGGTATGTACACATGCAACTCATAATGAACATTTTTTTTCTCTACATTCATTATCTTTTCTTCCAAAAAATATTCCATCAAAAAATAAGCACATTTTGAATGAAATAAAAGATTTTGGGACTATATTCGTTTTATAAAGCTCTACATACCCACGAAAAGTGAGCACACTCTGAAATATCAAACCTCATCATCTACCAATCTTAATTTAAACGGTTGAAGTTAATTTTCGATGGTTGATTTTCGAAGTAGTAGATGGTGGAGTTATACGTTTCAGAATGAGCTCATTTTTTGTGGGTATGTAGAGAGTTTTGTAAGACAAACATATGTCCAAAGTATTAGCTTCGAATACATTATCGTATGATTTTTATTCACAAAAAAGACGTTCAAAATGTGAGATTAGGAGCGTGAAGGGATCCTCCCTCCACCCTAACAAACAATTCTATTCTTTTCAGTATTAATTACACTACGTTGTAGAAGATTTTATTGGTTTATCGTTTGGCTCTATTTCAAACGAGAGACCTGAATTTATCTGCTATCTGTATTTTATCTTTTCTTTTGTTTTCCTTCTGATTATCGTTTTGGAATCTTTCAATGAATAGAGAGACATGATATTCGTTTCTCCACTTAAAATGAGCTATCTCTTTTGGAGCATGAGTATCCAAAGAAACGAAATGAAACCTCCATCCACTAGCTAGCTAGGATATAGCACCAGGCACAGGCAGCATTGGACAATTTTCGTTCTCTCTCCAAGACCGTACAACTGCCAAACTGCATGCCATAGTAAGAGCAATAATCCATATTTCCACTTGCTGCCTCTTGCTGCCAAACGAATCTTACTCAATTATTAGACTTTCCTTTTGTGTTTATGGCCCCTACGAAGTCCAGCAGTTATGCTATTTTGCAAAAATTAATAAAGACATCGCAAAAAACAATGAAATATGGAAAACGACCTTGAAAGGTTGGCCCATAAGGATGTAGTGAATCTATTTCACTGTCAACTAGTGCATGAATTGAGATGGAGGTGTTGTCTCTGCCAAACAGAAAAACATGAACAGGAGGTGTTAATTGAAATTATAAGTTTGTCTAGAGTTCCAAAACTCTTTTTTAGCAATTGACTATCTATTTTGTAAACTACGTGGCCACATCCAAATCCGAGTTCAAATACCACATATAATTCCATTTAAATTCCTACTAACAGGGTAGTAAAACAAGATTTCTATAGATTTTCATGATTTTTAATTTGAGTGACTCTGGGAGATTCTCTGAAAATTTAGAGATTTCTGGTGACTCCTTGAGAGTATTTTAGAGAGTCTTTGTGACTTGTAGAGGCAAAAAATGAGACTTTTAGGGATAAATAAATAAGACTTGTAGAAAGGGACTCCTTGATACCCCATACATTACTATCGGTACCCCTTTATCCATGTACCCACAATATGTATCTTTCTACCCCATTAAATATTCATTTGATATACCCCCGAATATGCACCACCATCTTCAGAGTACCGGATCGATCTTCATCCATCCCAGAAACCAACACCTTTCTTCATACTTCCCAGAACCAACACCTTAAATACGTTAAGCCACACAAATCCCTAATAATTAAGAGATTAATATATAGTAGTAAATTCATTTTTCAGTAAAACATGTTAAAGCTTGCATAATCTTTTCAAAACATCAATTTTTATTTGTAAAACTCGTTGTCGATCGATGTGGGATACATTTAAGATATACTTTCTTTCCCATCCATCATGGGAGTTTCGTTTGTCTTCGGCATCATAATAATAATAACCATTCTATAAGAGGCATCAGCTTCAACTGATGCTCTATTGTTCCTCATTATGATCTCGGATTCAATCCTAGTTCCACGATCACGATAATCTTCGATCCTTTGTTGTCCTGATCATTTACACTCAAATCCATTGCTCTTTGATTGATCATTGGGGGCATTGTCTAATGGTGTTAAATTACTTAATTTTGTGATATCAATCTTTTCCCTAATCACTACTTACTGTATCGACTAGCCGCAATGTTATTTTTTAGGGCTTTGATTGGTTTTTCAGATTATTATAAATCTATAGGAAATCGATTGAGGTATACTGTATTAATTAGGTGATTGAGTAGTTTGATAAGCTTTTTTTTTTTTTTTCTTTTCCTTTCTTTGGTAAACAAGTAGTGTTTATAATCTGATTCAGTGATTAATTTGATCGTGAGGGTGAATTAGGTTTAGGGGTATGTCTATAAAAAAAAAAAAATTCTTATGCTTTTTCTAATAACCGTATGCTAACTAATTTACCGGCCAAGAGGGGGTAGCACTAGTGTTTCATGGGGTATATAAAGGAATGCCCGTAGAAAGTTTATGTGATTTATAGAGACAAAAATTGTACTCCCTCCGTTTCTGAAAAAGTGTTACTTTCACTTTTTCAATTTAGCCTATACCCAGTTTCTGGAAAAGTGATACTTTCACTTTTCCAGAAACGGAGGTAATATACCCTGATTAATTCCAAACATTACAGATTTTTTTATTATTCATGTTACAGTAATAATAAAAGGTACCATGACTACATAATGAAATATTTGTCCACTGTCAAAATAAATCTCACTGTTGTCCTATGACTGAATTTTCATTCTATTTGTTCCACTCATCCCATATTTTATTTTCTATGCTATCTCGCCACTGATTTCCTATACGAGATTTTATTACTGCACAAGTGGGCCATAGGTGTATTATTGCACAGGGAGAAAAAAAATGGTTCACTCCCCAAACCAGATATCTCCAAATTTCCAAGTCTCCCAAAATATCACCTCTTGAGGAGAGATTTCTACCATGCCTATTTTTAAGAAAATATCTCTCCAAATATCTGAAAACAACAAACCAATGACTTTCAATTCTCCTTCGAGTAACAGGAGTGCTAGAGCGACTCTTATGAAATCATAATCCAATAACATGGAGTTTCAGAGAATTTAAATGACTTGAAAAAAATCTCTAACCAATAATAAGAGACATTAAGAGACTATCCAAAAGTCTCTATGGACTAACAGTAGATTTGCCAACTCCCTAGCAATCATTCAAAGTCTCATTTGACTACCCCTGTAAATGTAGTATTTCCCTCTTCAACTCATATGTTTTTTTAATCAGAATGTTGAGTTTTATCCGATCGAAAATCGTAACACATAAAAACATTGAATTGTTTATATTTTTACAAGAAATGATATTACACTAGCCTAAGAAATTCATATAAATACTTATAAGTGGTTTTTGTACAGGATTTTAATAAACTTGGAAAAGCAAAGGCTAGTGAAAAATTAACCGTGGATATATATTGTTGTGAATAAATATATATATTTTATTCGGGTATAAGTATTTGATTCGTATCAGACTAGTTATTTTTCTAGAATTATATCATTTTTTGTTGTGCTAATGGGTTTTGAAGTCAGTTATTGGTAATATCACTTAATGATGAGTTTTGAATTCAGGCAAATTCTAAAGTCTATGCTTGTTTTCATTATAGCAAAAATAGCTTGAGCCTTAAGGCGCCTTCACATGTTCTTGCACATAGTAGGATATGAACAATGTTTGCTCTGATTATAACTTTTTTAAAGAGAATTTTTTTATTATGTTTGTAAGGCAACTAGAAATTATGGTTTTGTTTGTCAAACTTTAGTCCGATAAAATAGAAATAAAATAGTCGTTCTGAAATATTATTGCCAAACTGACTTCTAACTTTTTGACTTCCAAAAGTCGAAAAGTAACTTCTGAGTGTGCATCCAAACACGCTATTATACTAACTTCCAGTGAGTCCAAGTTTGATCCCCTACCATTATTGAACTCAAAAGCGTAAGAGATACTAGGTCAAGTTGCAAGAATAATTAAAATATAAAAGTAAAATGTAACTATTGTACGAGTTCAGCAGTGGCTAAAATGACATGAAAAACCTTGAGCATCATCTGGGGAACGTGAAAAATGTCGTCAGCGGTTATACAAAACCTACTATACCCCTGTCGCCAAGAAAACCATATTTTCTTTCTTTTTTTTCTTTTCCTCCGACAAAAGTAAGGATTAGAACGAAGAAACTTACTAGAAGTAAGCAAAATACAAAATCCCACAACATACAAAGATTGAGCACAGACTCAACCCACTAAACCCCAAAACCCAAAATAAAAGCAACTAAATTCACAAATCTCTTTTACCAATAGACTGCAGCAAATCTTTTTTAAATGAGATATGTAGATATGTTTTAGAGGCATAGCTGCAGATGCCACGGCACAAACTAGAATATCCTACTACTTTTTTTTTTTGATGAAGCATTCCTACTACTTTGGTGAAAGTTCACATTTTGAAGAATGTCACAACGGTCCCAATTTGTTTTTCACCGTCTGAAAAACACGAATTAGAGCTTCTCTAATGGTGGTTGTGTGTGTTTCCTAGGTGGCAACCCAAACACCACATCCTCATTCCAATTTTCCCTTAAATTTAGGGGGAAAAAACATCTCATCTCCCTAAATTGGGTTGAAGAAGATTTTTAGAGAAAATGAATGTATATCCTATGTGGACTTAGACATTTATCTTCACATACATTCCATTGGAGAAGCTTTTAGCACTACTTTCCTCTTGTGCCGCATGTGTTGCCGGGGACAATCTGTCCACACCAAGGACGCGAAATATCCACAACCGGGTCCGCAATTCCAAAGAAACATTTTGCCTTAGTAGGCTAATACAAACAAACGGATGACGTCGGTGTCCTTCTTTTGCTTTCACGAGGTGATGGTGTAGCGGTGGTGCGAAAGTACAGTCAGAAATCTCAACCACCAGTTGCGCACCAGTTGTGGCTGTGTCAGAGAGGCATATTTTAAATGGACCCCACTCTCAACACTAGTTTATCTACTTAAAAGAAGCCTAAAAAAACATGTACCACAATTTAATATCATAGTACCTGTTACATAGTTAAAAAAGAAAAAATGATTATTCGTAGGGCCTTCTAAAATTTTCTTCTCTTCTTCGATGTTTTCATCATCCAATTTTGATTTTGTCATGCATGGACAGACAAAAATGTTTTCATGTGGTTTAAGCCTTCCACGATCACTCCAACTTCCTCTTTCATCTTAAAAAAATCCATTCTCTGTTTCTCTCTCACTGTCATTCATTCAATTCAGTTTCCTCAATGGATGTTCTTGATCAATGATGATGATTATCATTATGATTATGTTGATGATGATGATGATGGTATCAACAATAATATCAACTCCCGTGGAATCAGGAGATCTTTTCTCTATAAATACTGACCGTATCTCCCGATAATATCGCTTCTTGACAGCTTTTGTTTGTTACACTACAGGGTTCGCAAATACAGGGTTCGCAAACCTGTGACTCAATTTTGGAATTACAAACTTCGTATTACTTCTTCCTGACGGAATTAGGTGAGTCCATTTGCATGTACGTTTCGTATCAGAATTCAATTTCTTGATCCAATTGTCCAGACACATTATCTCTGTGCCCTAGAGTTTACTGCACTGTTTTTTTTTTTTTTTTGAAATTGAATTTTGATTGATGATAAAAATTTGCAGGTAATTTTTTTTTTGTTTTTTTTTTTTGAAACTATGCCGGGGAATAAGTACAATGGGTATCCATCGATACCTCCAACAAGATTGGAAAGATTATTGAGAGAAAGAGAGTTAAGAAAATTCAATAGGACATTTCAACCGCATGAAGATGCTAATGAAGGTAATAATAGGGATTCTGAGTTCTTGGATAATGATTTGGGTTTGAGAGATAGTAATAATTGGGATACACCTTATGAAGAAGAGTTCTTGGAACCAGCTTCAGCAACAAGAGCACTTAATGAAGGGTATGAGAGAAAAGATGGTAGACCTACTAAACAAAGGCTTTTAGTCGTTGCAAATAGGTTGCCGGTGTCTGCTGTTCGGAGAGGGGAGGATTCTTGGTCGCTGGAGATAAGCGCTGGTGGTCTTGTCAGTGCTCTTCTAGGTATGTGATTTTCGCAGTCGTGTAAGAAAAAAAGTTGTTTTTGTATCTATTTGAGTAAACTATACAAATTCTTATTTATGCACATTGAATTGTAGCTCATGAGTGCTTCACAATACCTTCTTGCAGGTGTGAAGGAATTTGAAGCAAAGTGGATCGGATGGGCAGGGGTAAATGTTCCAGATGAAATTGGGCAGAGGGCCCTTACTAAAGCTCTGGCTGAAAAGGTTTGATCCTGGCCTAATTTGTAGTAGATGCTACTTTTTGATTATACGGCTAATTCTGTTTGTCTTGTAAACGCTAAATGTTCAATTTGTCATTGATTGAATAGTCTGAGTACCTCACGGAGTCTGTTTCTTCTTCTGTAGAGATGCATTCCGGTGTTCCTTGACGAAGAAATAGTACATCAGTACTATAATGGATATTGCAACAATATCCTGTGGCCTCTTTTCCACTACCTCGGACTTCCGCAAGAAGATCGTCTGGCCACAACTCGTAGTTTCCAGTCGCAATTCGATGCATACAAGAAAGCAAATCAGATGTTTGCCGATGTTGTAAATCAGCATTATGAAGAGGGGGATGTGGTCTGGTGCCATGATTACCATCTTATGTTCCTTCCTAAATGTTTGAAGGAGTATAACAGTACAATGAAAGTTGGATGGTTTCTTCACACACCATTTCCTTCATCAGAAATCCATAGGACGTTACCCTCACGATCAGAGCTATTGAGGTCTGTCCTCGCTGCAGACTTAGTCGGGTAAGCATATTTGTCTTCATTAACAATCCTTAACTGAACTTGGTTAAAAAGGAGAATTTTTATTCTTAACAACCTCGAATTTACTCAACTCAAACGCTATACACTGCGTGACTCATAACGAAATACATCCTGATGTGCCACTATGTTAGCCATTTTCTATGATTTACTTGGTACTCACCAGTGCCTTCGATTGCATGAGTAATCCTATGTTGTCAATATATATATCCCATCACTGTGTGGGAATTTTGCTACTAATTTGTCGACTGTGATCATTGTGGTTACTCTACTTTCGATCCTTCATTGTTATGGATGACCGTGTCAGACATTGCTTCACCTTGTTCTTCATCAACTCAAACAGGGCTCATTTTGATTATTGCCCGTGGAAGTAAAATTTATGAACTTGTCCGAACTAGTAAAGTATAAAGAAAACTGGCATGCTGTTAGAACGTCTCAACTACTAAAGCCGGTCATATGCTTTCTTTTTTCTGAATTATGGTTAAGCTGTTTATAACACTGACACATATTAATATGTCTAAACCTCGAGATGATACACCGATTCTGTTGTAATAAGGTTTATCCTGATTCAATCTATTAATTCAATTATGACTAGGTCTATGCCAGGCTGCTAGAATCCATTTTTTGTGCTTGATTTGGACTTAAATACTGAAATTGGTCTATGTTTTTTCTTAGTATATATATCTCCAGACTAAAACTGGGGTCTGTGAAGCACTGAATCTTATTGATTATTCAATTAATTAGAGATTCTGCTTTCCAGTTTCCACACATACGATTACGCGAGGCACTTTGTCAGTGCTTGCACTCGTATTCTTGGGCTAGAGGGAACACCTGAAGGTGTTGAAGATCAAGGAAAGCTGACCAGGGTGGCTGCGGTATGTCTAAGCTGTTTATTTGATTCCTTTGGTCCTTGTTTTTTAATTCGAGTATTTTTGTGTAAAATTGTTGCAATTCTGAAAAAGGGTTTGACAGATGTTCACAAATTTTATGCTTTGAGTTTATATAGGGGATACAAAACTGTGATTGACAGACAGAATAGTTTTTGGTAAGGATTAGGAATTGTAGCCTAACAGTTAACAAAAGAACAACGTTTAATGCAGCTCATAAATCTTGAATTGACCCCTTCGGCAGAAACCTGACTACTTCCTTATACATAGGAACAGTTTTCCAAGCTTTAATAGGTTGAGAAAGCAGAATCTCTATAATATGCTGAGTGGATTAGAGTTCCTTGAATGAAGGAGAGCTCCTCTCGCTTCTTTTATCACATAATGACAAGCTTAGATAATACTAGTTTAAAATATAATTATTAGCTTAACATGATTTGGAAAAGAAAAAATATGATTAAATCTGATTTATTTTAACATGATTTAAAATCTAATTAAATCTGGAAAAGAAACTCCTGACAAATACATTTAATTCTAAATTACATGACAAATAATCTAAATTTAGAGTTGTCTTAATTGTGAGCATCAATCTAATGTGGATATCAGATGTCATTCTCACGATGCTTCATTCTTTTTCTCTTTGTTCTTCATTGGGATGGGTACTTCAGTTTCCAATTGGTATAGATTCTGATCGGTTCATTCGAGCGCTTGAACTTCCAAAAGTCCAAGATCATATTAGAGAGCTGAAAGAAAGATTTGCTGGTAGAAAGGTATGTCTTCTTAACATTATTAAAGAATGTCTTCCGTTTCTTAATGAAAATGCTTTGTACGCAATCCTATAACTATGAACAAGTGACCATAAGGTAGCCGTTAGTACATAAAAACTTGCATTGTCTCTGCCTCAACTAGGACACATGAATTAGTAATTTGCACAACTTTGGCACAAGGTAGCCAGCAAGAGGAGCACCTTTTTTATGAACATCAGGCAACTGGTCTGCTGATCTAATCATGGTATGCTAATCTGATTAGCAAAGGGATGACGGATGGATATCCTATAAAGTGCTCCACATGGACAAGCTGAACTTGTGTGTTCACTATCATGTGAGAGTCTTATTGTCATTTTGATAGATAGCTTAGTTAGGGATCTAAGCACGATATTCTTCTGAATTATTTTACTAATTTCATAAAAGCATGATGGCTTGATTTAAAACTACATTCTATAATGTCCACAGTCAATATTTTTACTTGTAACCGTCCCTGTTACAAAATAAAAGCCCCTCCAAAATATCAACAACAGTGATGGCCTATGCAGTGTCAGGACAGATAATAAATAGTAGTTTCTTGGACCCACGCCACTCCCAGGCTTCCATTTTTCCTTTTTAACCCATAAATTTTCTTATGTCAACTATTTAAGTATGTGTAGACGGGACTTTTGACTAAAACTTAGATATCTTTTTTTTGGTGCTGGTAGATCTACGCCATTGAGAGTCAATTGTTTGCCATATTGGTGAAGGAAAGAAGATAATTAGGCAGTAGTAGTAGAAAAGTGATGATCAGTTCCTAAGTAAATTCTCACAAGGCCATAGTAATAGTAGAAGCCGGGGTGTGAAGTGGAGAGGCCACCATGAAATTGTAGTTGTTTTCATTTAAGACACTTGGATGCATGTAGTTGGTGCGGCACAGGTGCAGGACGAAAGATGTGAGTGGAAAGACCAGTATAAAAGCCGAAATGAGGTTCATAAAGATAAAGCAACCATTTAGTTTGATACACCAAGTCACCTATATACAAACAAATAAAGTTTTTAACAGTACACAGGTGATCTGTAATTTATGCAGTCTTCCGTTCGTAATTATATTTGTTCGTTATGGCCTCATTGCTGTTTTCTCTTGACAGGTAATGTTAGGTGTAGATCGCCTTGATATGATCAAAGGAATTCCCCAAAAGATATTGGCGTTTGAGAAGTTCCTCGAGGAAAATCCAAGTTGGCATGATAAAGTAGTACTGCTGCAAATTGCAGTGCCCACAAGAACAGATGTTCCTGAGTGTAACCACACTTAATACTTCTTATTAAGTCTTTCTTATATATTAGGCCATAATTTCTTTCCCATATAAAATTCTGATATATGACAGTTTTATGCTTTTGACTCACAGATCAGAAGCTTACTAGCCAGGTTCATGAAATTGTTGGACGCATTAATGGACGATTTGGAACTTTGACTGCTGTTCCAATACACCACTTGGTCTCTTTTCACCTTTTCAAAATTAACAATTTTCTTGTTTAACTTTCGTACTTTATTTTGAATGGGAAAATCCATAATTACATCAGTTTCTTGAACCCATCATACACATGTTTTTACATGGCATTTCTGTTTTCCACCGATTTTCAGTTCTTAGTTCATGCCACTTTTAGGATGCCCAAAAACAGCTTCTTTGTTGAAGTATCCAATGCAAGGATACTAATAGGGAAAGTATCGACATATAGTGGGAAAAACTTGTTGTCGAGTTGATAAGTAATTAGGAACCTAGAACTCTATAGCTAATAGGTTAGTGCTGTTCTACAGACTTCAGGTGTAGTCACTACCACGGCACCAGGTGTTGTCATAAAGTAAGTAATATCGGTAGTTATGTAAAATATAGCTCATGTCATGTGGAAAATTGCCACGGTAAGTACAAATTATAAATCTTTGAAATATGCCGACTTCTTCGAACATATCTTGTGAATATGTGAATTTTTGTTTCATCATGCCCTACGAACACGTTCGCAAATAAGATGTGCTATTTGTTTTTACTTTTTTGTGTTTCTGTATTTGATTTGTTTAGCTTGTCGACAATTTGGATAGGAAAATGTTTGTAAACAATGTTTTGTTGCATTGTTCGCAGGATCGATCCCTGGATTTTCATGCGCTGTGTGCCCTATATGCAGTCACTGGTATATTGGTATTTTTTAATTTTGTTGATTTTCATTATTGTGATCATAGCTACTTGTCTTCAGGGATAGTTACTTGTCTTTAAAGCCCAATTTTTCGCGTATGGTACCTAAGTTTTTGACTTTTAGGTTATATTTCCTGTAAAAGATGAAAAGATAACTAATGAATAGTAGTCCATTAATTCATATGTTGTGAAACCTAATATGTTACCATACCTACTGTGAACCTAAGTTATATGGCAGCTAAACCAAGTAAACGTGAAACAAGATTTGGAGGCTTCCTGAATCATTATGCTTCAAATTTTATCGACTTCCTATATTCACTCTTCAAGAATGCTCGGATTAACCGAGTTTTAGGGCCTTTCACTTCAACAAAATCTTGAGCAGATTGTCTATTGTTGCAACAAGGGTGGAACAAAAATATCTCTCCATTGGGAGCTTTAGAAATAAAATTGGGGATGTTTTTGCTAACTGGAATCTTTTCTGATGATTGTACATTGTTATTGGCACCATCCACTGGAAAAGGTGTGCTAGCTGCAGTCTCTAGCTTTCACTCCCTAGCATAGCTGCTAGCTTTCCTTGGTGATGTGTACATGTAGGGTGGAAATTACCTGGCCACCCTTCCCTTGAACTATGAAATAGAGTTTCACACTTTGTTGGTTCATTTATTGGATTGAATGCTTGGGAAAAGAAGCTGTGTCAGTTGGTTTCGAAAATTCTACAAATTAATTGGGAATGCACTTATTGTTTATAATGATCTCTCCCTAGTTTATATATTATGCCTCAGTTCTTAATCTTTTTTTCACGTTCAGATGTGGCTCTTGTGACGTCTTTGAGGGATGGAATGAACCTAGTCAGTTACGAGTTTGTTGCGTGCCAAGATTCAAAGAAAGGAGTTCTCATTCTCAGTGAGGTAATTTATCAAGAAAAAAGTAATTTATCAACAAAAAAGCTAAGCATACCACCTCAAAAAACAACATATAAACCGTATAGGCACATGTGGTGGGCCCAAAACCAGCCCCCTGTTTTTCTCCAGTAGTTGGGCCCACTCTCATGTGAGTGGACGGTTTATATATTGTCTAAAACGGCGGTATGTGTAGAACCACTGATATATTAGTCGAGATTAGTGTATGATTACTCCGCAACACACATTCACTAGGTTAAGACTGCTGGAAGCATCTATTACAAGGGGAAAGTAACTGTTTAGACTGGCAGGCGAATCTATTAGTCTGAAAAATGAAATGTCTGAAATACGTTGGAACTTCAGAATTAACCAAGGCAATTGGTGAAAAAGTATAGGTACCCGAAATTAGGGAAAGGCTTGGGTAGAGGGATGTGTTGTTCATGCTAAATTTTGTTATAAAAAGTGTAATATTACACTACACAGCTTTTAATTGTTTGTGGTAATCAGAAAATCCCCAGCTCTCATTTTTGGTTCGTTCATTTCCAGTTTGCCGGAGCAGCACAATCACTTGGTGCAGGTGCTATACTCGTTAACCCATGGAACATCACAGAAGTTGCAGCTTCCATTGGTTATGCTTTGAATATGCCTGCTGATGAAAGAGAAAAAAGGCACCGACATAACTTCATGCATGTGACCACCCACACTGCTCAAGATTGGGCAGAAACCTTTGTCAGGTACCCAAAATTACTTCTCAACTGTTGTCACTACAATTCATTTTCAGAGAAATATGTTGCCTGCATATCAATTGATTAACCTTAAACCTGCATGAAGTTAATTCGGCAGTAGGGTGCTTAAATAACTTGCATCTCTTAACTTTTCATGGAACTGTGTGAAATTTCTTGAAGACGTTGATTCAAGTGGACCATTCGCAGTTATTAATCACAATGCAGTAGAAACAAATTAGACCAGCTTCACAAACAGGCAAACAGATATTTGCATTAAGGGGACCCTAAAGACTACCATATATACTGCTGCAATGTATGTTCATTTTGAAGATGTGATATTAGTTTTCCCTTGCATCAAGCTGTGGGAGCCTACGTTAATGGGTATGATGAAACGTAATTACTATACTTTTGGACATTGGATGTTTTAGTGCGGGTTGTCAAAATTCCTTTAGCATCAATTAAGATCTTCGCAAACGAGAGAATTCTGATCAAATCATTGAGTTTAATTGCAATGTGGAAACTCTGATGTGCACAAACATTAGTCAGTGAGAGTTATCCATACGGACCATACTTCCATGTCTTGGCTAATCTCGCATGGTTAATTTATGTGTTATTGCTGCATAAGTGCATATAGTTCTTTACCCTCACTTTCAACTGTATAATGTTAATTTGAGTTTTTCTTTTGATCCATGTCATGTCTATTCTGCACATAGTGAACTGAACGATACCATTGTGGAAGCTCAACTGAGGATGAGACAAGTTCCACCAATTCTTCCAGTCAAAGCTGCAGTTGAACGCTACCTGCAATCTAGGAATCGGTTGCTCATACTGGTATTCTCCTTTTAATGTTCTGTACTTAAAATCCATTTTGTGATAGTATCACCTAGAAACAAAGTTCCCAGGCACAGCTAAGTACATCATGGTAAGTGCATCTTAGATTGGTCCGATACTGTACCTAAATTAATGAATCTTCCACAACTTGTTCGTCTAGTATGACAACTTATTTGTCAAACTGTTGTAGCCTTTAGCGCATGGTATCTTCACAACTTGTCTAGTATGATCTTCTGTGAACTCCTTCGCACCTCTATCTCTTTTTTGTTTGGCATAGGTCTGTAAGTATAAATAAGAAAACTTCAACATCTCATATCTAAATTGCATCTTTTTCATAAAACATTGAAACATGATATTGTTGTTTTAATAGAGAAAGTTTAGGAAAAAAACAATGATAGTTGACACTCAAGAATTCTAAATACGATATCTTCAAGAAATCATTTCTGCCATCAGTGATGGCCATCGCACACGTCTATGCTTTCAATATAGACTCAGTAACTGCATGTTGTTCCTTGAAACTTCTGTATCCATCAGAAACCAAAATCTTTAGCTTGGGTTTCATTGTTATACAGGGTTTCAATTCGACGTTGACTGAACCGGTGGACACTCCTGGGAGAAGAGGAGGTGATCAAATAAAAGAAATGGAGCTAAAATTGCACCCAGATTTGAAAGAACCACTGAGAAATCTTTGCAGTGACCCAAGAACAACAATTGTTGTCGTCAGTGGAAGTGACAGAAGTGTTCTAGATGAAGTAAAGTTCGTGTACTTTAGCTTTCCTTTTCATTGTCTATATACAGTATTCAGTCTCCAAATAAATGAGTAAATCCACAGAATTTCGGAGATTACGATATGTGGTTAGCAGCAGAAAATGGGATGTTTTTGCGACCTACAAATGGGGATTGGATGACAACAATGCCAGAACATCTCAATATGGATTGGGTTGACAGTGTCAAGGTGCTCACATATACATAGATTTTTCTTATGATTCATATATTATCAATATATCCATTGCAGTTTGAATATATCAACTTATGGGCCGTCCCAGACTGCTGAGTTTACATCTTTTTAACGAATTTCCAGCATGTTTTCGAGTATTTCACAGAAAGAACACCACGATCTCATTTTGAACTTCGTGAGACTTCACTTGTCTGGAATTACAAATACGCAGGTATTTGTTTTCTTTCCTCAAATTCGAATGTTCAAATCCTTTGTTGACTTTCTTTATCCAATTCCTTTTCTGATGAAATATCAATTCTTTCCTTCTCAAAGATGTTGAATTTGGGAGGCTCCAAGCAAGGGATATGTTACAACATCTATGGACTGGCCCAATTTCTAATGCTGCTGTTGATGTTGTCCAAGGCAGCCGTTCAGTTGAGGTCCGGTCTGTTGGTGTCACAAAGGTTTGTAAAGTTCCAGTATTTTAACAGTTTTTTAGTGTAAAAGAATGCATTTCTTTCATATTTGATACTTTTGGTCATGCCTTGTTATCAGGGAGCAGCTGTTGACCGTATCTTAGGAGAGATTGTTCATAACAAATGCATGGTCACGCCAATTGATTATGTCCTGTGTGTTGGGCATTTTCTAGGAAAGGTATGTTTGCTCTTTACCTTAAGATAAATGTTACAATAGCAAATATTCAAGTTTGTACTTTGTACTGTGTCTACCTATTAGCAGGTAAAATATAAAGCATACCTGTTTCAGGTTTTTGATTTTTTTGGTTATTGTAATGAGTGATCAGAAAACCACTGCTTCATATATTATATTTCCTTGAAGCAATATGCCAATACATGATGTTAAATAAATAGTTGGAAATATGCATTATATTTGATTCAGTTTCTTCCTATCAAAACCATTTTGTAAGTATACATTGCTTTTCCAGGATGAAGACATATATACCTTTTTCGAGCCAGAACTTCCATCTGAAACCACAGCTACTTCAAGGAGCAAGGTTGTCGACTCAGTGAAGACATCTCTAGTAGATCAGAAACGAACTACACCAAAGTTAATGCCTCATAAAAATGGGTCGAAAACTTCCCAGAATAGTAGAACACACAAGTCCTCCTCTGTGAGTCTTGAGAAAAAAAACAGTCATCAAAACAGCTCCAGTGCATTGCGGGCAGCACCAGAGACTATCACCTGGAATGAGGGTTCATCAGTTCTTGACCTCAAGGGAGAGAATTATTTCTCTTGTGCCGTGGGTCGAAAAAGGTCCAATGCACGATACCTACTTAGCTCAGCAGATGATGTTGTCACATTTTTGCAGGATTTAGCTTCAGCATCTTGAAGTAAAATGAAAAACTTTGTGCATAAATTTCTTGGGTGAAATCGACTAACCAAGAGCTGGATTCTGGAGACAAGATGGGCATAAATCCGTGCTGTCAACTGATCACTAGAAGCGATAATAATAATGTCTCCTCTTCCGGGGTTTCACCTGTTGTTTATTCTCTCCATGGTTCAAATTTATTTGGTAGATCACTGTAGAATTTTTATGTTTGTAAGTCTTGAAGACCTAATTGAATATTGTAACCCATAACTTAATTTAAGCTTTAATGTCCATATTACGTAAGAGGGTTTTCTACCTGTATTTGTTTTTGATCGGTAAAAAGGAGCAGGGGAAAATATCATTTGGGCATTTTTTAGGTGGTCCCAAGTTTGTTTTTTTCTGAATCATATATTTTTATTAATGAAAAAAAGGAATTACAAATGTTGGTAAAATAAAAATAAAACCAAAGAAAAGCTAGACTCTAGCATACAATGAACTGACTTAAAAGGAAAGCTGGCTACCAATCTAACTAAATCTATAGTATGTAACTCCTGGCATTTCTACTCTTTTTAACCAACAAGGTCTGCCAAAGTATACATTCCTTTCTCCTGCCTGAAGTGAAGCTCCCTTTTTGGCAGCACAATCAGCAGAGAAGTTAATTTCTCTGAAACTGTGAGCAAATTTGATTACTGAAATCCTTTTTGTTGCATTCCTCCACCTTGTTCTAACAAACCAAGGGATTTGGTCATGTTCAAATTGATCAGATACTGTCTTAGAATCAGATTTGATGACAATTTTTTGCAGATCCCAGTCCACTGCCAGTTCAGCTGCATTAACAACAGCATAGACTTCAGCTATATAATTTGTTGCAATCCCCAATCCACCAGTAACTGCACCAATAACCTAAGAGAAATGATCTCTAATGACAATGCCAAATCCAGCTGCTCCAGGGTTTCCAAAGGAAGCTCCATCACAACAAAACATAGTGAAATCAACTTCAGGCTCCTCCCATTGACATGCTATAATGCTCTGAAATTTAGAGAATCTTGGCCCCAGCTTGAAAAAAGTTATAATCTGGTCATCATAAGTTTGATTCCATTTACTGCCTTTAATTCTAATACTATGTTCAGCTATTGTCTTCAACAGCTTACACTTGAATTTTAAAATATCTGGTTTTTTGTCTTCAAAGAAACTCTTGTTTTTCTGGAACCACAGCTCTTTTAATGTGAAACAAGAAGCAATGAGCCATACCTGTTGAATAAATGAGCTCTTATTTCTAGCACACCTCCAAACTTCATCAAAAGATTTTGGGAGAGAGAAGTTGAAAATTTCACACAACCAATTCCATATGAACAAGCTGAATTTACAGTCCCACAATAGATGATTCATGCTATCTTCCTCCTCTTCACAAATGCAACATCTGGAAACCATGTCATAGCCATTTTTAACCATTTTAGTATCATCTGTATAGAGACCTTGAAGCAACTTCCAAACATTACTTGCAATACTAGGATGGAGAAAAGCATTCCATATGTATTCATGCCATTGCACTTTTTCTCCCCTTGTTCTGATTCTGTTAACAACAGCTGAAGTTCTAAATTCTCCTGAGAGGGTTACTTTCCAACATAGTTCATCCTTCATACCACTGATATCAGGAAGATTGAAAGGAGCTAATGCACTTTTGATTTCATCTGGAATAGACCAAATGCCATTGTTTAACAGATCAACCACCTTCATATTCATATTGTTTTTGAAGAACTGAGATTGTCCCATGACATTAATCAGTGTTGAATCTCCTATCCAATTGTCAAACCACACTGAAATTGACTTTCCATCTCCCACATTCCAATGTAAATCTTCTTGTAAAGATTGCATTGCCCATTTCAAACCACTCTAAACTGAAGATAATTTCCAGTTATTATTCCACTGCCCATTTTTGTCAGTATATTTGGCTTTGAAAAATAATGCCCAATCTTCTTGAGAAGTTAATAATTTCCACATCATCTTCATCAGACAAACTTTGTTGACAAATTCTAGTCTTTGAATTCCTAGACCACCATTAATAAGGCACATAAACTTTTTCCATGCCAAAATTGTGTAATTTCTCACTTTATTATCTCCGGACCAAAGGAAGTTTCGATTATTTTCTCACAAGCTTTAATAACTGAAGAAGGACATCTATATATTTCCATATTATATACTGGAATACTATAAATGACATATATGATCAAAACTAACCTGTCTTGAAATGATAAAAGTTTCCCCTTCCAGCTTGCTAGTTTTTTCTGCATCATTTCCACCATAGGCCAAATAGTTGTAGACTTTACTCTGCCTGCTTCTAGCACAACTCCCAAGTACTTGTCTGGAAATTCACTCACTTCCATTTGCAATATATCTTGAATTATAGCTTTCCTCAAGGTAGAAGTCCCATCTATAAAACATTTACTTTTCCCCTTGTTGATGATTTGCCCTGAGCTTGCTTGATAATTTTCTAACAGCTTTAGGAGATTCATTAAACTTTTCTTAGCTCCATTTGAAAAAATGAAGACATCATCAGCAAAAAATAAATGAGTAGGGTGAATACCTTATCATAACATCAATCGGGTGATAAGGTGAGACTTTGCGACAGAATCGGCGGAATTTTTTCCTCCTTCGATCTTCGTTTTTCGAGCAAACCTTCATTAATTCAGTGATATTAATTCATAACATCAATGATTGACATTTACTTTTCCTTCAAGTGTTAGAGTTTTCCCTTAATTTAGGTAGTTATCATCAATTTCGTTCATGGAAACTTCTTCACATCCAGATATGGGTTTTCCTAATATTGATTCAAATAACTCTGTTGATCTTATTAATCCTGTTGAGGAAATTCCTTTAATAGATCTAGTGAAAGGAACTGATGATAGATGTGTAGTTTGGAAGTTCTCATTAATTGGTAGACTCGATCTAGTTCGTTTAAAATTTTCTGAAGCTGTTTTGGAGCTAAAAAATCAGTGGAAATTAACAGGTCAATGCAAAATGATTCCATTAGGAAAGGGATTTTTTACAATTAAACTTGACAATGAGCAAGATCAGAGTTACATTAAAGCTGGTAAATGGGAAGTTCGTCATCAAGAATTATGGATTAGAAATTGGATTCCTAATTTTCGCCCAGAAAATCATCGTACTTCTTGTGCAAATATTTGGGTTCATCTGCCAGGATTAAGCTTAGAGTACTGGGATGAACAAACATTATTCACTATCTGCAAGGCTTTGGGGACTCCTGTTAAAGTAGATGAAGCTACATTAAACTTTGAAAGTGTATTATATGCAAGAGTCTTAGTCAATATTGATTTGGCAAAGAAAGTACCTCATAAACTTTGGATCAAAACAAAGTTTGGAGGTTTTATGCAAAATGTTATGCTTACAAACCTTCCAAAGTTTTGCCATAATTGCAAAATTGTAGGTCATTACCAGTCTGAGTGCAGAGTGAAGAAGGTATCTCATGAAACTAGCACTCAACAAAATAACAACAATTCTCCACTGTTTGGTTCTACATCTAGTGTTCAAAATAACAATGTTTCTCAGAAGGTTCAGGAAGTCAACAAGAGCACTGCTTCACCTATATCAACTCCACATCCAACAAATACTGAGAAGTTTGATATCTGTTTTACTCCAGTTACAAATATTAATCCACAATCATTTATTCCTACTCATTCAGTCCTACACTCAACATTACTTCAGGGAGATTTGGTTCTTTAAATACAGTAGTTGAAGAAGAAACTGTTAAAAATATGTCAGAGGAAAACAACATTTTGGACCCTGCTAGAATATCACAAATAGCTGAAGAAAACACAGTGGAAAAAAGTGTGATCAATTTCATCAATGGGAAGGATGGTTCAGTATCTGAAGAGAGAACTCCTATCACAACTTGGTCAAGAGTGATTCAAAAACCAGCAGCAGCAAAGGAAACAAGCTCATCTGAACAAATTCCACAACCAGATCCAAAGGTAAAAATTCCTCAGAATACTAACAAATACAACTTTAGAAAGAACCAATCAAAGGGAGGTACTAAGGGCCTCCAACCTCAACTATGAAGATAATTTTTTGGAATTTAAGGGGCCTTAGGAGGACTAGGGCTCAGAATAAACTATGAACTTTAGTTAATCAATTTTCTCCTTCAATTCTTTTTATAGCTGAACCAAAGGTAGTTTGTAGTCCTTCCTTTTGAAATAAGTTAAACTTACCAGGAATACAATCCATGATTATTCATAATTCAGTAGCAAATAAAAAGGGTAATATTTGGATGTTCTGGAATAAAGCATTGCCAACTCCTTCTATGGTTTCCTTATCAAGTCAGATGATTACTGTCAGTGTTGGAGATACTCTTATATCAGGTGTGCATGCTCATGTTAATGTTGTTCAAAGAAGAGTTTTATGGTCAGAAATGGAGGTAATAAGTGATCTAAAGAAGCCATGGCTAGTTATTGGTGATTTTAATACTATAATTTCTATTGATGAAAAGGTTGGAGGGAGAAGTCCCAATAGAAGAAACATGATTAATTTCACTGAATGTTTGGACAAGTGTGAATTGATGCAAGCTCCTCATTCAGGGTTGCAATTTTCCTGGTCAAATGGTCAACAAGGCACTAAAAGAATTTTATGTGCATTGGATAGAGCAGTCTATAAACAGCTGTGGGTGCAAAAGTATGAAAACTAGAATTATAAAATAGGTATCAGAATAGCATCAGATCATGCTCCTTTATTAGGTGGTAGCACTGACATTCCAAAGCCTTTAAATTGTCCAAAATTTTTTCAGAAGATGTGGTTGTCTCATCCTGGTTTTATGGAAGTGGTCAAAGCTAGTTGGTCTGAACCTATGGAGGGTAATCCTGCCTTTGTTTTTCAAAGTAAATTAAAAAGGTTGAATTTTTTTTTGAATGATTGGAATTGGAGTGTGTTTGTAAATATCCATGTCAAGATAAAAGAAGTTGAAAAAGCAGTACAAGAAGCAATGAGCATTTCAGATGACAATCCTTTTGATGTGGAAGCTTTGAATTCTTTAGTTGATGCTGAAAATACTTTCAATTCTAGAGAAGTTCAGTTGCAAACTTTATTGAAACAAAAAGCAAAAATGAATTGGGTCAAGGATGGTGCAGCCAACACAGCCTTTTTTCATGCTAATCTTCAGATAAGAAAAGCCAAGAATCTAATAAGTGAATTGGAAGTTGGAGAAGGTAATGTGCTTACTGATCAAAAGAGTATAGCAGAAGAACTGATAAAATATTTTGAGAAAAAGTTTGAACCTAAAGCAGTTAACATCGATGCTTCTCTACTGAACAATATTCCTGAAGTGATAACTAGTGAAGACCAAGCAATGTTAGAGAAGATGCCAAAAGAAGAAGAGATTAAAAATATAATTTTCAGCATGGATCCTGATAGCTCTCCAGGCCCAGACAGTTTTTTAGGTCATTTTTACAGAGCTTGTTGGCAGATAATAAAAGAAGATGTAGTCCAAGCTATTCAATTCTGTTGGTCAAAGAAATTTATTCCTCAAGGGATGAACTCAAATTTTTTAGTCTTGATTCCAAAAGTTGAGGGTGAAAAATCACCTAATCAGTATAGGCCTATAGGTCTGAGCAATGTCAGCTTCAAAATATTCACTAAACTCATTGCTAACAGAATGAATGGTTTGATGACAAAATTGGTTTCTCCTCAACAGGCTGCCTATGTCAAAGGAAGAAGTATACAAGAAAATTTTTTAATTGCTTCTGAAATGGTAAATGAGATGAAGAATAAAAGGAGATGTGGAAATGTTAGTCTTAAACTAGACATCTCTCAAGCATATGATACAGTCAGCTGAGAATTCCTCTTTCAAGTACTGCAGAAATTTGGTTTTTCTAAAGCTTGGTGTGAGTGGCTTCATATTCTTTTCAAGTCTGCCAAGATATCAGTCATGCTTAATGGTGGACCATGTGGCTTTTTTCCAGTAGGTAGAGGTTTGAGACAGGGGGATCCCTTATCCCCAATCCTCTTTATCTTAATGGAAGAAGTCTTAAGTAGGAGTTTATCTGAGATGGTAAAGAGTGGTGTCATTACTCAAATGGTCCCAAGTTTGTTTAATCCTTTAAGAAATCACCTTTTCCATTTGGTCTATAATTATTTAAAAATATTAAATGGACCAAAGTACCCTTCCGTGTTAATTCCTACTTATTTTTGGTAGCAGTTTATTCTGTCTAATGAACTCCGGAGTTCATTCCTTCAAATGAACACCTAATAAAACCTAAAAAATTCTGTTTACTTATTTTTGTAGCAGTTCATTTCTGTCTGATAAACTCCGAAGCTCATTCCTTCAAATAAACACCTAATAAAACCTAAAAAATTCTGTTTACTTATTTTTTGTAGCAGTTCATTATGTCTGATAAACTCTGGAGTTCATTCCTTCAAATGAACACCTAATAAAAACCAAACTAAATCACATATGAAAACAGAGTTCATTCTGTAAAATGAACACAACACAAAACTTCATTATTATGACAAAAAACAGAGTTCATTCTTTCAAATGAACACCTCATAAAACCTATATGGAAACAGAGTTCATTCTTCAAATGAACACCTGACAGAACCTATAAGAAAACAGAGTTCATTTGTCAAAATAAACACCTATCAAAAACTAACTAATTCAAACCTAGAACTGAGTTCATTCTTTAAGATGAAAACCTAATAATTCTAGATCTAAAAACAGAGTTCATTCTTTAACATGAAAACACACAAAAATCCATAAAAATCATCTTCATCAGCACGAGTTCATCTTCATCAACACGAGTTCATCTTCACCAAAACACGAGTTCATCTTCAAACAACAGCAACAACATCAAAAAACAGCAGCAACAAAACATCATCAGAGAAACCCTAATTTTTGTTCATCTTCATCAGCAGCAAAACACGAGTTCATCTTCATCTTCAACGGCAACATCTTCATCACAAATCTTCGTCGTCTTCATCATCTTCATCGTCTCCACCATCTTCAACAACACTAGCAACAATAAAAAAGAAGAAAAACACACAAATCTTCATCGTTCATCATCATGTTCTCCGTCTTCCTCGTCTCCACCATATTCAACAGCACCAGCAGCAACAAAAAAAGAAGAAAAACGCACAAATCTTCATCATTAATCACCATGTTCATCGTCAGCAAAAAGAAAGAAAAAAAATGGAGAGGAGAAAAATTAGATCTGAAAATAGAGATGAGAGAGAAAGTAAATCTAAGAATGAGATATTTTCTATTGATTTTTTGTATATATGTGGTCCCAAAGGGGTATTTCTGCCACTACAATATAACAATTACATCATCCATGACATCACCCTAGGACCAAACCATAATTTCTAGGACCAAACAGTAATATTTATTTTAAAAAAGGACCAAACAGACAGTTGACTAGGTCAACTGGACCAAACTCACTCTAATATATTATTTCTAGGACTAAATGGTATTTCCTAGAGAAACTATGTATTAATAAGACTGAAAAACAAGGGCGAGATGCCCCGGCTGACAACCGACCAAGGAACAAAGGACCAGGAAAACCAAATGCAACAAACCAAAACAACAACGGACTGGAAACAAAAAGAGTCAACTGAAAATGTTGTAGAAAAGACAAAATAACCCTCCTAGTCAACCCTAGTCAATGTTGATCGTGAACGACCCTTTCCCATCCGCTTATGAAGTTTTATAGAGAGAGAGCTTTGAACAACTCTTTGTGACTTAACCATAAGCATAACAACAACGCTTTCTACTTACGAAGTTTTCTAGAGAGAGAGCCTTGAACAACTGTTTGTGACTTAACCATAAGCCTAACAACACTTTGACATCGGCTATAACTTGAGCTTCAGTTGAGCTTATATTTTGAAAAGCTCCAAATTTCTTTCCCCCAAATTATTGTTGCTATAATTTAAGATTCAATTGAGCTTGTATTTTGAAAAACTCAAATTTCTTTCCCCAAATCACCCAAATTATTGTTGCTGGAACAACTTTCCAAACTAGAGCCATTCTACCTTTACCCATTTTACTCTAAGAGTTTGTCAAAGTACATATGTTTTGAGGAGTTACCCATTTCATCCTAAACTCACCAATGAAATGACTCCAAATGTGCTAAGTAAAGCCACAATGAGCCAAAAGATGGATGTTTGTTTCTTCCTCCTTGAAGCATAAGTAACATCTATTAGCCCATGACCAGCCTCTTCTCAAAAGCTTATCTTGTGTCAACGCCTTTTCTTGGATAGCCAACCACAAAAAGAAACTAATTTTTGTTGGCCATAAAGTTGACCATAAACGATTAGAAGGAGAAGAAAACCTGTTATGTGTCTCACCTGGAGATAACAGTTTTCAATTGGGATTTTTTGAGCTTGTCTTTGTTCTTCCAAAGTCTTCCATCACTGAAGTCTTCTCTTACTTCGCAAAACTGATCAAGAATGGAAAGAAGCCTTGATATCTCATCTATAACATTATCATGAACCCTCCTTGATATGTTAAGATTCCATTCCCATTTCCCGTTGTTCAAAACTCTCATGTTTGATACTAAAATATCTTTATTATTACAAACAGAAAAGAGAGATGGAAAGAGATCTTCCAGAGAAGAGTTAACAGCCCATATATCTTCCCAGAAACGAGTTGACAGACAATTAAGAACCTAGAATTTGCAGTTAGAAGAAAAAAGAGGTAAAATGTTACAAATACCTCACCACAAGCTGCAACAGTAAGTAGTTCGCTTGCCAAAGCTTCTATATTTATATTTTTGCTTTCCATGGAGTGCCCACGCTTTTTCTATCGATTATATATGCTAGTAATTTGCAGTCTGTTATCATGGAAACACTTGATAGTTTTTTTTTTCGTACCATATACTACAAAGATCTTGCTTCTGCGTGAATCGCTAATGAAGCCCAATCTGACCCGAATGAAATATCCATAATGCTTCTTGATCCACTGAATAAATAATGAATGCATATCTCGTTAGGATAAATCTTCTTTCTTGAAAGAAGCACCGATAAATATTATCCAATATGAGTTTTGAGAAGCCCAAGTAGGTTTAATAGATATTCCTCTTTGGGAACTAGGAACCTGGCGGATATTTTTAGTATTAGTAGACATATATTTCTTAATTTGTTATATCAGTTTTGTCGGATTTGGATTAGATTTTTCATAAACTACTGAGCACCTATGTTTCCAAATGAACCGGAGGATAGTATCAGTTTTTTTCGAATATTACGAGTATTTAGAGTCAGTGATCCAAATTTTTACCTAGGTACGTATTGAATCTGTGCAAATCTAGGAATTAATAGAATCCATAGAACAATCAAACCAAATGACTCTTGCAAAAGGACAGAATCTGGAAAGATGTTGTCAGTCTCCTGTTGACAATTGCAGATAGGACAATCTGGAGAGATAGCTGAAATACGAGCTGCTAGTCTGCTGGAAGTAAGGAGAGCTTTCTGAATTAGTTTCCAAATGGATAAAATAATTCTCAGAATGGCTTGGATTTTCCATATTTTTTTTCCAAAGAAACCATTGATATTATTGTTTTCTGGATCTTGATTTATAAGGAAATTATAAATATTCTTTACTGTGAACGCTCCCGACAGATGCTGCTTCCATCTAATTCCATCTTGGTCCTTTCTTTGGGACGTTACTGTAAGTATTTTTCCTTTTATATCTGGCGAGAAATATTCATTTAATTTTGAATGGTCCCATTTTCCTTCGGTATTTATCAAACCTTGATATCTTTGCAGAATCGGTTCTTCTTTATCCGAAGCTTTGGGAGTTATAATTGAGTTTGTAATCCACTTGTCCTCCATATTTTTGTAGCAGATCCATTTTTCACTTGCCAAACAATATTATTTTTAATTAGGTTTAAAACTTATTGAATAATCGTCCAAACCCAAGAAAGGTTAGAAGATCTAGAAGAATCCAGAGGATGAGAATCTCGATAATGTTTATCTTTTAGAAGTTGAGGCCATAGTTGAACTTGTTTTGATAATAGCATACTGACGAGTTTTATGAGAAGAGCTATATTGAATTGATGAGGATTTTTTATTCCTACCCTTCCTTGAGATTTAGGCTTGCAAATACTGGTCCACGCTTTTAAATAACCCGATTTTTTATTGATGCATCTTTGTTCCACAAAAAAGCTCTTTTAATACAATACATATGATCTAGAGTTTCTTTAGGGAGGGAAAGAACTTGTATTTGATATGTTGGGAATGCTTGAAGGATAAATTAGCACCGTTCGACCTACTTGGAATAGAAAGCTTTCATTTCCATCCTTGCAATGTTGAATAATATTTTCGAATACGGGGCTCGAATTTTTATTTCATATTTTTGTCAATAAAGAGCGGGGTACCAAAGTATCTATCATTTTTTGTCACTAGGGGGTCCTTTAATATATTTTTTTCTATAGTTATTCCATGTTTTGGGTGGATCCAAGGACTAAAGTAAATCCTAGATTTTTAAAGATTAAACGATTGTCACATGATGTCACCAAAAATCAATTATCCAATAAATTTTTGGTTTCGTGCAAATCCGTTTTCTTGAATAGGAAACAATCATCGGCGAAAAAGAGGTGAGAGATGTTCGGGGCATCGTCCGATTTGTTTTCATCAGGGATCCCTTTTTATAGGAGCCTAGAATTTTTTTCCATGCATATAAAGAAAAGGTATGGAGATATAGGATCACCCTGTTTTAGTCCTCTTGAATTGGTGAATTTTGGTCCACGAAAGCCATTAAGGAGAATGGAAAAATAGGTTGTCGAAATGTATTGCATTATAAGGTTCACCCAAAAATCACTTAGGCAAAATGAGTTTAGGGCCTTCATTATAAAATTTTACTCCACCTGATCAAATGCTTTTGAAAGATCCATTTTAGAGCTAAATACCTCTTTGTTGCTTTAGAGATTTTCATTGAATGAAGGAGCTGGTGAGCTATGATAATATTATTTATAATCTGTCTTCCTAGAAGGACCACCAACCGATTAATCAGGGGAGATTAATTTGTTTAAAATAGGAAAACCTATTTGCTAGGATCTTTGTTATAAATTGTATTGCTTAGACTAATGGGTCGGAAATCAGCCGGAGTTTCGGGAATAACAATTTTTGGAATAAGATTTAGGATTCTTGAGGAAAGGATAATATCCTAACCCAATATCTCCCAATTAGCTTCGAAATATCTCAGTTGGAAACCGTTTGGTTCGAGGGCTCCCAGGGGTTCATGTTTGAAAGAGTGTTATATATTTCTTCCTTAGAAGGGTCAATGAGAGAGAGATTTTAGAATCCGAAATGCACGGATCAATCATGCTAGAAAGGTCAACATTATAGCTTTTAATTTGAGAGGTACTTATTTAAGAGAAATGATTGATAAGAAGGGAATTTATTTGATCTCTATCAGACAACAAAAGACCCTACATTTCCCTAAGGGAACGAATTGCATTGATTCTTTTCATATTGAAAGCCGTTGCATGAAAATTTTATGTATTCTGATCGTATTCTTTAAGGAATTTCTATGGAGATCTGATGATAATAATCATTTTCCTAATTACGCTTTAAGATTGTTTAGTCTATCACGATCGAAAGAATTTTTTTTCGAGATATGGATATTCTCTTCTATTATTTAGGATTTTTATATTTTTACGAGTATTCCCGAAAACATTAGAATTCCAGTGAGCCAGATCAGAAGAGAGAAGTTGAAGATTCAATGAAAGGTTCTATTCAATAAATTGTTTGAGTGGAGTTTCTAGGATGCAGCAACGATCGTGGATAAAGTAGGGTGGGATAGCTAATATTTAATAGATCTCAAAGGTTTTGAACTTCTTTTGTTTCCAGATTTGGATCAAAAAGTAATGGGGTATGAGCTGATCCTATTCTGGCTAAGTGACATATCTTTGTATCCGAGAAATTTAATGCTCTGTCTTTTGCGTATATTTGCGTCTCATTTTATGATGTTATACCATGTAAAAGGTGCTCCTTCATATCATATATCTTCAATTGTATAATAAAATATTTGCTACCTGAGCTTGATTTGTTTCCACCTTGCTTTTTTTTTTTCTGGATCTAGGATGAGAGGTCTTGCATTAGTAACCATCAGCATCAACAACCTCGTAGACACAAGTAATCATAGTTTCCTTATCGCCATTTTTTTAATCCTAAATGACACACATTAACCGTGGTAAGATTAATTTTATTTTATGTTATTGCGCCAAGATATTGCTAATCCCTTTGCTATTCCCACGGACGGAACTATAAACCAATCATGAAAATGAAATTATTAAAAAACCAGGTCCATTCTAGACAATAGAGCCTTAGTCTTGGATAATGTCAGGCTTATAATATTGACATAGATAGCGTAAGTGATATCTAGTAAGAGGAGGCCCAATGCCCTGGACATTATAGGACAATAGTCTCATGGGGGAATAAGAAAAGATATACTTAAGAGAAGCCTGTTAATAAACTAAAAGCAAAAAAGAGACTAGTAGCTTCTACAACAAACACTAAGTAGGAAAACCGAGAAGTAGTTGAAATATCAAAATGAAATTTTAACCACAGGTTTGAAGGATTTTAAAGAGATATCAAGAGAAATAAATTACACCTAAAACAGAGGTTTAGATATGCTAACATGATTAGTCTAAAAATGATAGACATTGAATGGAGTTAAGAAAATAAATACGACTAGGAACCATTCAGAACTGAAATCTCATAGAATGGGAAAAAAATTAATATTAAATTAAGCAAGTTTAACAGGATTGAGGTAACATGTATAAGAAGAACTGAATTAAGCTATAAAGAACTAATCTACTCAACCAAATAAAAATAGAAACACTTAAGTTAGATACAACCTTTGAAATGACAAGGTTACCGAGTACACCGCAATCTTTTCGATATCAACCTACTACATATACACCTTGTGTAATCTAATATAGACATGAACTGTCAAGGAAATTACTTAAAAAAGATGTATACTTGGTATATAACATAAGTTCAAAATCGAACTAATTTAAAGGATCAAACCAAGTGTTGATTAACGTACAAGGGCCAATACTTTAACTATAACAATAATTGTATAGTTGAGACCAAGTAAACTTCTCCAAGTTACTTAATTCCATAAAAATTTTGTGCCGACAACCGATCTGGTCTATGCACGTAAATCCCAAGATAGAGTTTACTATCTCAAGTTGCTTCACATGTTGTTAAGACTTCAGCAACTTAACTCCTTAGGATCCTAATCCGAAATAGTAAATGACTAATCTGTTTCAGTAACCGCTCAAATCTCCTAGATCAACAAGTTAATTAGAGATAAGTTGAGTACAAAAGGTTCTTCCGTTTAATCAATATAAACTCCTTTGTCACTTATATCAACTAAGATAAAGACTATCGAAATAATCAATCTTAGTTTATAAACTGTCAAACTAGATCTCAAAGGGAAATACCTAGATAGATTGCTGATTTATACAACAAGCTTTAAAGTCTATTCGAGATAAACAGCTTGTCGGATCCCAGTCAATAAAGTGTGCCAGAATTATATCACAAAGATCTGAATACCAAAAAGAATATCTTCTAGTCTTCAATCTTTAAAGTACCCGCACAAACAACTTGCTTACCCTTAATGATCGTTCACGTATAGAACAAAGATTGTTAACAATGGATCATGATCAATAGTCCTATCTTCAGATCTTAAATCCATCAAGCGGATCTGAAAGCGTCGATACTTGAACTAGTTCGAGTGAACTTTTATCATAAAATATGGATCAAAAAATAAACAAACTAGATCTTTCAAGGTTCAACTTCACCATTAGTCAATCAAATCAATAATCAAAGACTAAAAAAACCGTATGATTTGGTTTCCCACCAACCGTACTAATAAAGGATTCTTGATCCTACAAAAGACTTTAAACGCAGGGCACGTAAGAGATTCCACCTAATCATGATATTTTCTTCTCCAATGAGTATTACGAGATTACTACTAGTGGGCTTTCCACACAAACAGTTAGTCAGTGTATCTAAGGGATGAGTTTGTAAGAATACAAGCACTACTCTCTAAAGTGTAATGACCAAGGCTTGTTTGGACAACAAGTAATTACCAAATCCAAAAAATTCTTAAGCTATACAATAAATATATATTTTCGGTTTTGTGTCCTTCTAATTGTAATCCAACTATCATACCGAAATCTCTCTTGGATGAAAACTAACATTAGATATCATAAAACATATAATTTACTAATTTAGCAACAAGAGATATGCTTATCCTCTGGGATATGGAAAGCATATAAATTATGAATATCAAAAAGATATTTAAAATATTTCGGTTATGGGATCTCGCCTTGAGTATCAAGGAAAATACTTACACATTAAGTAATAATAGTTTATCACAAATAGTATGTCGACATCTTGTGAACATTCCTTTTTAATAGAAATTTTAGGTATCTTTGCAAACCGTAAAGTGATAGACAAACCGAAGACGCAAACATTAACTAAAGATCGGTTCTACTAGTGATCCATAGGATCGGTCCTAGTAGAGATCCTTGGGGCCAGTCCTAGTAGAGACCTTTGGTAAGGGATCGATCCTAGTAAATATACTTTTTTAAGGAATCAGTCCTAGAATAGATCCTTTGACTCTTTTTCAACTACGAAACAAGTTTCGCAAGTCTATTTCCTCAAACTATGAAACCATAGTTTTTTGAGGTGTGGAATCAACCCAACAGTTTAAAACACTAAATAATAATGAATTACTAAATAGTGTTATGTCGAATTTATAAAGTCCAATAGATAAACTATTCTTCATAACTCCAGATACCAAATTTGTATGAAACAACTAGTACATCATTCATTGGCACTTTGATCATAGTAAAAAGATTAACTCACCAATAGTAGATACATGTAAACAAACTTTGTATATTATGTTTTTCAATATAAACCGACTTGACAGAAACGAATATAGAAATCAGACAAGTCAAGTATGTGTTACTAACCTTGAACTGAAGGATGATGTGTTCGTTGATGCCGATACGTCTTCAATTTATTTAGGGTAATACGAGCGAGTCTCAACATTTTTATTTATCCTAGTTTAACCTAATGAAGTTTACTCTAGTAATCAAATCAAGCAGCCTATAGTTTTGGAGCTAAAATATGACAACCAAACTTGGCATACCAACACTTGGTGGGTTCAACCGAGCAATTATCTAACAATTTCTCATTTTCCAATTTTAGTGACAAAAATATTACATATGGTGAATACAAGAGGTAAAAGATAAATATATTATATTCCATAAAAATGTCTCAACTCTATCTTCATACGCTTGTAAAAATTCAAAAATAAATACCGATGTTGAAGAATTTGAATAACAATAACTTTACTCTCCTTAAAGGTAGATATGCATAATTTGAACATACATGTTATTCACTTTCGTAGTATGTATAATACACAACATGATATGTTTCTCCCCTTGATCAATATTTTACTCTTTTATGTTTATATATATACTTTCAGCACATATATCCTTTCTTAGCGATAGTTAAATCACCTTATGCTTTATATATTTCTCCCCCTTTTTGTCAAAGGAATGGCAAAGGTACGAAAAATACAACAAGTATTTTGAAAGGACCCTCAAGTTTATAAGAACTCGATATAATCGAAGGTCTAACATACAACTTTTGACAAACAACCCTATGCAAAACTACAAACGTAATTAGCTTAGATTCTTACCAAGCAACAGTTACCCGAAGTGATTTTTCTTTATTTCGATAAGTCCAACTAAGATCATAATTAACTTAGTTACTTTTCCGGATCCGATTTGATAAGTGCTTAATTTATATGTTTATAATGTCAAATCCATTCTTGTTTTAGTTAATTTCTTACATATTACCTTGTATCACCCTTGTTTCCTATTTTATTTGTTTATTTAGGTAAATCATCCAAAATCAATGAAAATTGCGTTAGAGCTAAGAAGAGGAAAAGAGTTCATCTCGACATGATAAGGAGTATCTATAGTTGAGAAGACACTTTTGGGTTAAATTTTTTGAAGCACCTATGGCGATAAAATTCCCAATATCCGTACAACAAGTCGAAGAATATGACAAACTTTCAGAGCTACTTACGGCTAGGAAATCACTCCTAAGCAAGCCATAAATATAAATAAATATATATGAAGATTTTAAAGACACCATCTTAAAGATAATGAATATACGAAGGCAACAAAAAAATAATGAGGTCATTCCGAGTTTGTATGAAAAAATTATGAGCAAAACGACGAAACCAATTTGGATATGGTTTCTAGTGGGCCTATTCTGGGCCTGAGTGGGAAGAGCTATTTTTTTGGACGGATTTTGGTGTTTCTTAGAGACTTCTAAATTAAGAAAACTTGCCCTTAAAGGATTGTAAACTGTAGAATAAAATGATACTTAAGGGCCAAGTATTGGAGGCTATAAAAGGAGAAACGGGTTGAACGAGATATCACATCTAATAATACACTTCTTTCTTCATTCGATAAATTAGGTTTTATTCCTTTATGGGGAATCCAAGTGATTGTGTAATCATGAGTAGTTAGTTTCCATTGATTAGGATAAATTCTATGTTCGAGGTGTCAAGCTTAATTTTTACAAAAATTTATTTGAAGTTTTTACCATCCTATAGTTTGTTTTCATTATATATTGGGTTTATGATTGATTTCTAGATTGTTCAAGTTTTTTTTTTACACAAGTAGAGAACGTGAGACCTTACAGAGGGATTCTGTGGAGCAATCATGTGTGAAGACGACACCAGTAAGTAGGACCTTACGCTAAGAGTTCTGATGCTAGGATCAACCTAAATTCACAAACCCTAAAGTATTTGATTGGGTTACACCTTGAGTGCACTACTACATGGTGGCTCAATTAGATAAAATCCGGTGGTCAAGCGCTTCCGCATTCAGTGATACAAGGAGTTTTGAGGATAGCTAATCGTACATATTATCTTACGTTTGGTGATGAATGATTCTAATGAAAGATAAATGAGTATACTATGTGAGTCTACGTTTGGTAATGGCGAATGACTACAAAATCGTATTTTCATCTTATTGTTTATTACTATTTTTAGTTAATTATTCAATCAATCCCCCTTAGTATTTGATTTTATTATAGTTTTGCTAATCAAAATAACATATCAATTACAAATCTCTCTGTGAGAACGATCCTTACTGTTGCTATATTAATCAATTGGTGAGAAATATTTTGAGTAATTTGTTGCACTTGCAAAACGCATCAAAATTATACAAAAATAATTGTACCTTATTTTGATAAGCCAAACTAGGTTAGTTAACTAGTATCTTATCAGTTACCAATTATACTTAAATAATTAACTTATTTTGATAAGCCAAACTAAGATTAGAATTAACTAAATTTTCTTATCAGGAAAATGATTATTTCTAATAATCATTTCATAATTTCGATAAGCCAAACTAGAATCTAAATCGATTTAGTTACTTATCAAGAAAGAGAATATAAGAAATAATTTGTATCTCGATTTCCACAACCACACTCCCCACAAAGATATATCATTAAACATCAGTTCAAAGTAGAACTCCCCCATGTGTATGTTATTCCCTGCAAAACAAAAGAATAACACAAAAATAACCTTTACCCGAGAAAGGTCATATAATCTTAGTCATCACCTTCCACAAGAGAAAGACTAAAATCGAAACCGAACCCACAATTTATAGAACATAAATCGATAAATATATATATTTATGTGTGTGTGTGCGCATGTGTGTGTGTGTGTGACTCACACATGATTTTAATCACCATCATTTTCTTATGATTATTTGATAAAGAAACCCAAATGGTTAGATATGAAATACGCTAAATCAAAAAGTCACAAAATCATAAAAAAAGACAAAGCCAATATGAAACCGAAACTTGTAATTAATAAAAGCCAAAGTTTATCTCATAACCAAAAGCAAGGCAAAGAGATCTTAAATTGAAACAAGCAATGCAATCACAACTATTAAACGGATGACACAATGATTCATAAATAAGAACCTATCATTCATATTTTATTGATAATTTGAATAAACTTTACAAAAAGATTGATGTCAATCAACAATCGATTAGTTGATTGATAAAAAATGAATCAGGAGATTACTTTTCGAGTTGAATATACTTTTGATAGTCTTGAAGTATGCCTGATCTTGGATCATTCATCTTCCCAATAGCTAGTGGAAATATCAAGTAGTCCCTGAAGAGTTCTGGATCTTTTCGAGTAACAAAATCTAACTATTTTTTAATACAGTTCAATTGTCTACCAAGACGTACAACAACAAAAGCAAGGTCATTGTTTCCTCCAGTAAAAGATCGAGAAGAAGAGATGTTAATGAACACCAAATTGGGGGATACATGAAATAATTGGGGGATATATGATGGCATGGTTAAATCCCATTAGAGATTTAACTATACATGAACCACAACTATTATAGATAAAATGAAAAAAAGACATATATAAGTAAATATATTTAAGACTTGACCTTGCATCCTGGATCATTCATATTGACATCGGAGAAAATCTTACCTTTCTGAGAATGACCCCGAGCGTTGTTCTTTAGTACTTTTTGTTTTTGGTTATGTAGTAAAACAACAGAGACACCAATGTTTCAAAAATATTTGCTTGTGATGTAGGCAGAGCAAGGTGACTACAATTTCAGGTAAGTATTGAAAATTTGTGATCATCTTCACTTTGTTAAGAAGTATGAACTGAATGCGGTCAGTTTTAGAGAGTTTTCGGTCCAAGGAGAGACTTCATTTTTTGGAAGCGAATTTGGTTGTAGTATTGGGCCTTCAAACAAACTAGCAAACAAGGTACAAATAAAGAGCCATCATTGAACTAAGTTTTTTGTATTTTTGGGTCAGCTGTTGGGGTGGGTGTATATGACGTGTTAGTCAAGCGACCTAAGAAATACAATACAGGCATGTGCTAAATACGATTTGGGCATGGCTAGAGATGTATAATGCATTTAGAGTTGCAAGCTAGACATGTGCCAAATGCGATTTGGGAATGGCTAAGAGTGCTAGATAAGCTTTAACATGTGCCAAATGGGATTTGGGAATGACATGTATGAAGAAGTCATTCAAGAACGCAAGTAAGACTTGCATAAGCACACTTGCATCATTGGAATAATGAAGCATCATAATGGTGGTAATTGGCTGGTGTCGCATTATTGGTACAACAAGATCACAAGCATGCTCCAGGCACATGGTCTTGACGGTTACGAGTTGGTTACACTTAGTTGGTGTAGGTTTATTCTTTCCATAGATAATAAACTTCCGCTTGTAGTTTAAGAAGTATGATATGCCAATTGGTTGGTTATGCTAACTTTTGTTCATAAAGTAAAAGTATGTTATCGCCAGGCGATTATTTGTAATATAGTATTTGACTATATAAGTGTGATCTTGTAAAGGTCTGGGTATCCACTACAATAAAATTTTGTGTCACCCTAAGTATGCATTTGTATATATCGAAAAATATATGAGGGTTAGTCGGGTAATCTGATTTGATCGACTGTAAGGACGGGAGGCTGATGACGAACATTCCTTGCCTAAACCAAGATGATAGTCGTTAAAGATTGCTTTAGTCGCAGATGAAAGGTATAATTGGTCTACGGAGGGAAGCTGGAAGAGATGAAATTAGAGTTTCTCACTTGCAGAGAGTTGCAGAGAACTTGTTGTTCCGTGGTGTTCTTTATTTATAACTCTGCAAAATTATAATCTCCAGTCGGTGGGATAACGATAAGGAGAGAGGATCATCACCGTCCTAAATCCTAGGAATAGATAAGTATAAACAACCAATCTAGTCTATCTTAATGTAGCTCCTCATGACTGACAATTCTCTTTTTGTGTAAGTAGGCTGATACCCACACATTGCCTTAAATTGCCAAACTAAAACCATAAGTTTATCCCCCAATTTGTGATGTGGCCAGCCTTTGTATATGATATGTCGTGTGACGTGTTAGCATTCTTACGAGTTGTCACAACTTTGCATGTGTTTTGCACGTATAGACCTTCTAGAGTCATGTGAAGAGCTCCAGAAGCCTTGTTATAGCCATGTGTGTCATGTGAAGAGCTCCAGAAGCCTTGTTATATCCATGTGTGTCATGTGAAGAGCTCCAGAAGCCTTGTTATGGTTGGGGAAGTCAAGCATAGACCTAGCTATTCAACCTAGTCAAGGTCAACCATAGACCTAACCGTTTAACCCGTCTCTAAGGCGGTCAACTATAGATCTATCCATTCAACTCGGATGGGGCGATCAAACATAGACATATAAGAGCCATCCATGCGCAGCGGAAGCAAATTGCCCGGACAACCAAGGCACTGCATTGAGGCCTAGTACTCGTCATGCAGAGTACTAAACTTTCCGCGAACCCGGGGTAACGCTAAGGAGTTCGTGGATTTTTCTAAAATACCCATGGTAACGCCGATTCTCATGCTCGACGGAAGACCCGTGATAATGATAAGGAGTCTTGTTGTTCTATTAGATATCTGAGACGATCCTGTGGAGTCTCTGATAGTTTAGCGACTAAAGACCCGGGATAATGCTGAGGAGTTTTTAACCTGACAGGTTATCCATGGCCGGTCATACGAAAGATTGATCCTTTACCTTGAAGTGATGAAAGAGGTCACTTCGCCTTTGAGAAATGAAGGATGTTCACCTTCAAGTGATGAAGGTTCCTCACCTCAAAGCGACGAAGGTTCTTTCCCTTGATGTAATAGAGACTCTCCACCTCTGAGTGATGAAAGATCTTCGACTTGGAGTGATGAGAGATTTTTGGATCAGAGTGATGAGAGATCTTCGGGCCTAACCAGGATTATTCATCTTTGAGTTAGATTCTCTTTCCTTGGGAGTTGAACTTCGTCATCCTTTCTTGGGTTTCATATTGCTTAAGTTCATATGCTTCTCTCGCATGGACTAGTGGGTGACCGTATTCATGGGCCCCGAGTACCTCGACTAGGTTGGTCATTGTGACCCTTGGGCTGTAAAATAACTATTTTCCCTCGGTCCAAAAAATCACCATCTACATTAAGTCCCATACTCAACGCGGAACCGTAAGTGCTGGGTGTTGAGTATATAGATGGTGCGTACTTTCTTACTGAAAAGACAAGGGTACCCAAATGCGCAACAATATTTTAATATCAACCTATAAGTCCTATACCTTGTGTGATTGTCTATGGACGAAGTCGAGACAATACAACAACTTGATATTCACCTGAAAATAGTTACGGTAATGAAATCGATTGACTATAGAATCAAAGTCAAGTGATTAGGATTAACACACAATAATATTATTTACTTAATTATAATAACAATTATAATGCGGAATTAAAGTAAATAATACACACAAGGTTTTGTTAGCGAGGAAACCGCAAATGCAGAAAAACCTCGGGACCTAGTCCAGTTTTGAATACTCTTAAAATTAAGCCGCTATACAAATAACATAAGCCAACTTTGTATAGTTGAAACCAAGTAAACTACCCCTAGTTACTTAGTTTCCTCAGTATCCTTGCGTCTTCGACCTTTTAGTCAGGCGCGTGAATCTTAAGACAAAAATCACTATCTCAAGTCGTTTTACTCCTTTGATCGTATTCCAAACAACAAAGGAATGAATCTGTTTGGTAACCACTCTTTTCAATCTTTGGTAAAAGATATGTGTGAGTTGTTGACAAAGGCTCTTCTGTTTAATCGAATAAACTCCTTTGTGGGTAAGATTAATCCGAATTCGTAACTTAGATTCAGATTCACAACTATCAGATTCGGATACTGAAGAATTCCACCAAATGATAGTTGCCGATCTAAACGACTTTTTGATTAGATAAATCTAATCTAAGTCAGATCCCAGCTGATCAAGATGTGTGCACGAATTCACAAGATACAAAAACTAATAAGAAAGTCTCCTTCATCTCAAATCTGCAATTACCTTCTCAATAACCTGTACAACACAAACTTGAATCCTCTTGTGATCAATCACACACATAACGACAATGGATTATCACAAGATGTTTTTAGATCTACAAATAGTTCTAAAGATCCTGTCGATACTTTGATCTAGTTTGAGCGACCCTTATGTCAGAAGAGAAGGCTTTCAAGAATAATCAGACTAGGTGCAATCAAAGTTTCAACAATTGTTAGTCAATCAAATCAATAATCGAAAACTAAAATAACAATGCAATTATCTAGTTTAATACCAACGGTACTCGTAGAGCTTCTTGATCCCACAGAAGTCTTTAAACGAGCAGTCGTAAGAGATTTCACCTATTTAGGTTAGTTTCCTCTCCGATTAGACGGCTCCACCAGAAACAACACGAATGAAGTTTTCCTGAATCTTATGATGGTTTGCAGGAAATGGAAACTCAAGTATTTATAGACCAAGGTTGTTTGGACAACAAGGAAATTCCAAAACCGAAAATATTCTCAAGATATGCATTAAAGTACCTAATTACGATATTCCTAATTCCAATTAAATGTCAAACAATATTTCCGAAATCACTCTTAGAAAATTTCTATTATTACTTTAGCACATTAAATAATAAACCTTTTCCAGAGGATATGCTTTAATTGTTGGTAATTAAAACATATATATTTGAAAATCCTAACTAAATGCTTTTCAAAATTTCGTTTTTGGATCACCTTGAGCATCAAGGAATATCTTTGAACAATTAATGATAAGAGTTATGCACATGTTCATATAATATCGACATCTAGAAGCTTCCTATCTTAGCAAACCTTAATTCCAAAATCACAAAAAAAACATAAAGAAATATGTGAATATTGGTGAAAAGACGAGGGTACCCAAATACACCACAATCTTTTAAATATCAAACTATAAGTACGATACCAAGTGTGATCGTCTATGAACAGAGTCGAGACAATATGACAACTATGGTATTCACTTAGTGTGATCGTCTATGGATATGGAATCGAGACAATATGACAACAAAGTGATTACTTGATAATAGGTACGGTGTTAAACCGAAACTCTATAGGATCAATATTAAGTGACTAGGATTAACGTACGTGTGTAATTTACTTAATTATAATGCAAAAAAAAAGTAAATGACATAACAAGATTTTGTTAACGAGGAAACCGCAAATGCAAAAAAAACCATGGGACCTAGTCCAGTTTTGAATACTCTCATAATTAAGACGCTATACAAAATCTAATACCAACTTCGTATAGTTGAGACCAAGTAGAATACCCCTAGCTACTTTGTTTCCTCAATATCCATGCGCCTTCGACTTCTAAAGTCACGCACGTGAATCACCAATCCTTTTGATCGTATTCCAAACAATAAAGGATAAACGTTTGGTAACCACTCTATTTAATCTTGGTAAAAGATATTATAAGTCATTGACAAAAGCTCTTATGTTTAATCTAATAAACTCCTTTGTCCATTATAGATCAATCTGAATCAGTAAATTAGATTTAGACTTACAAATATCATATTCGGATATTGAAGAATACCACCAAATGATAATTTTCGATCTTACACAACTAATCAATCAAGTCTATCAAAGATAAACACGATTCTAGTTGGATCCCATCCGACCAAGGTTTGTGCATATAATTCACAAGATACGAAAACTAATAAGAAAAACTTCATCGTCTTCAGATTTTTGCGTGTCTTCAATAATAACCTGTACAACACCACTTGAATCCTCTTGTGATCAATCACGCACAGAAAAGAGCCCGTTAACAATGGATTATCACAAGATGTCTTTTGATCCGAAAATGGTTCTAAAGATCCCATCAATACTTTGATTTAGTTTGAGTAAGCCTTATATCAGAAGAGAAGGTTCTCAAGAATAAACAAACTAGGTGCAATCAAAGTTTCAACAAACGTTAGTCAATCAAATCAATAATCGAAAACTACAATAACAATGCAATTATCTAGTTTCCCACCAACGGTACTCGTAGAGCATCTTGATCCCACAGAATTCTTTGAACGAGCGGGCGTAAGAGATTTCGCCTAATTAGGGTACTTTCCTCTCCAGATAGAAGGGGATGAGTGCCAAATAGTGCATATTTCTACACCTTTTTTATTGGCAATTAACTCATCTTTTGCGCTTTAAAGTCATATATTATCCCAAATTCTGTATTTTCATTGTTTTCAAGAATAAATTCTTGTACTAATTAATTTTGTGTTTTTAGGTAGTAAAATAAAGCTTGGATGAATTAAGGAGCCAAAATAGAGCATAAAAGTAGAGACAATGAGAGAGAGAGAGACGACAAAGCTTCCGCTAGAAAGCAAGAAGAATATTGTTTTCACCTCATCCGCAAGTGAAGAATGCCGTTTGCACAACTCAAAACTAGAAGTGGGCTTGAGATTTTAGCTTTGAAGAAGCCATGGGCCTAGAAGAGATAAAATCCAAGATCCAAGCCTGTACCCATCCCAAGCCGTCAGATTCAATATAGCTGATGAGCATCCAATGACATCTACATTTCGGTACATCGACATTTGCTGCTTCCGCCCAACACTGGAGCACCTGTTACTCATCTCCAAATTGAACAGAAGCCAAACACACCTTCACTTCCTTTCTTCTCTCCAAGCTCTGCGAAACTCCCAGTACAACTCCATCCCCGACAACCTATGAGCTCAGCCACCCTCTCAGCAGCCATCAATCACACTCAAGCTCCTAATTTCTATCTCTCTCCATCTTATCTTCTTCCTTATAAAAAAACAGTGTTTATGGTGAAAACAGAAAACCGGCGATTTTGGGTGTATGGGTGAGAAACAAATATAAACCCTAAACAATGTATCGCATGGGAGTACTTTTGATTCGAGAGATCAATACGCACAACCTGGCCCAAACCAATAAATGGCCGTTCCAGGGCTTGCTTCGGTCACAAAGTGAAGGAGAAGGGTTGGTCTTAGGGAGGGAAGCGAAGAAAGTGTTGAGACCAGAATAGTTGATTCTGGAAGTGTGGGCGTTTTATGACTTGTATCGAGAAAGTAGAATGGTAAGGAGGATGGAAAGCTACCGGGTGATTTCTAGATATTGTGTGTTGCACGACCAAAAACTTGTTTTTGGTGGAAATAGGTGAAACCTATTTATACAAGTCATAGTGAAACGTACCCCGGTCTCGTAGGAAGTGAAAACGATTGAGTGGGGGAAGAAAAGAGTAACGTGTAACTGGCAGACGTTATGCTTCCATGATGAAGGAAGTGAATTCGTGTGACCGTCAGTTATTACTCTTCCATGATGAAGGAAATGAATTGTTTGCACCGTTACTTCTCACCATCACTAATTATCCTACTTCATGACACTTTCTTGTAATGGGCGCATTGCACGCCGCACACCGTAAACCGCTGCACCAATACCCCCGATGAGCATCCCCGAGCTTGTGACATATTTTGATGTCTCGAGTGTTTCCGTGGAAATATGTAGCACTTTTCTACGTGTGGCAAGTTAAAATTGAGAGGCTTGCCGCAGTAAATAGCATGTAATGCTAGGCTCATCTTGGCTAGCCGCCTAAAACTTGTTGTGAGCTTATCGGTTCGTTTGGGCTAACTTGGATGGATGAGATTGCATCTCATGAAGAAGGATGGCCATTGATTATGGCCACATCTTGTTGTATAGTGAAGTGGCATCGGCCACATGCTAATGGCATGCGGTGGAGTAGCCATGGCATGGCGGCATGAAAATATCCGCGGCATAGTGCTATGCCAGAGACGTTGCAGTATGGCCAACGCTAAAACCGCTCATGCACCAAAGTTAGGGTTTGGCGCCGTTAGAAAGATTTGGCGTGGTTGGAAAGGTTTGGCGTGGCCAAATCTTGGTGCCTTGGAAGGATTTGGCGTGGTTGGAAAGATTTGGCGTGGCCAAATCTTGGCGCCTTGGAAGGATTTGGCGTGGCCAAGTTTTGGCACCGTTGGAAGAATTAGGGCTTGGCGTGGCCAAGGCGCCGTGGAAGAATTCTCTTAATAAGAATTCTCCTTGGAAGAATTCTCCTTGGAAGAATTGGGGGACGGTAAGCGAAATGGGGCCGGCCTCATTCGGA
The DNA here is from genome assembly GCA_023531295.1 of Papaver armeniacum. Lineage (NCBI taxonomy): Eukaryota > Viridiplantae > Streptophyta > Magnoliopsida > Ranunculales > Papaveraceae > Papaver > Papaver armeniacum. Next base: position 92,432 of record JAJJWW010010511.1, on the reverse strand, counting down.
ATCCGTGTGGCGCATTTAGGGCGACCTGATTGGTCGATGGGAAGTGGGGCCGGCAAGTTGGGGCGTGGCCACACTTCCGGTGCGCTGCGGCGGATTTAAAGTGACCTGATTGGTCGAGGGAAATAGGGCCGAATTAGGATGGGACGTGGCCAATGGAAAGGCCACGCCTCCCTTTGCTGCTGCGGCTCCCAATTTTTTCTGATTCTGGGCGAGGTTTTGCACATGCTTATCCATGGCGGATTAACTACCTAGTTTGCTTAGGCTTAATTTTTTGACAAGCAAGGTCTAGTATGTTGCGCGAGGCGCGAAACCTGACTTCTACAAGTTAGTAAGGTTGATTCAATTCGATGTGTCGACACGAGCTCTTTTTAAGTTCATTGCCGTAGAGCAAAGATGCTTTTTTGATTGAATACCTTATGCAGAGATCTTATTCTTGATACTTGGAGATTCGTGCCACTCTGTGCGCGAGTGAACACGAATCGTCATGCCATATCAACATTAAGAGTTATATAGAAGGCATTCGAGGAACTTATATTAAGTGAATATGCGCGAGGCGCCAAATTTACAACATCCGGGGTTCGCCGGTATGGATAAATTTCATGTAAGTATATTGAGTGTCTCAATAAATTTTCCAGTGGAGAGGTTAGCACACGTGGATCTGTTTCCTTGTAGAGTGACATCACATCGGATGCAAGGTTTTACGATTTTAACCCTAAGATAAAAACCACCATCAATATTAAGTCCCCCGCTAAAGACGTAACATGGCGTTGTTGCATGGGTAAGCATGAGATGGTGACGGTCAAGAGCAAAATCGAAGGGGGAAAGACGTGAAGAGTTTGCTGAGGAAATTCAACTAACCTTTAGGGGAAGGCATGAGGAATCCGTGATCTTGTATTGACGACTTGGCGCATTTCCGGCTCGACCGTGGGGTGTCGACGTAGAGTCTTGCTTCCCGGAACATTGGTGCCAATTTGGGCCATGGGGTGGTGAAGATGGTGCTTCCGGTCTGGGAATGGCGAACGCGCGACTTTGAACGGTGGAGATTGCGTTGTCTTGAACGACGAAGATGGTGCTTCAACCTTGGCCGAGCGGAGATGATGCCGCGGAATGGAGAATAGCGCGACTAGCTTGGAGAAGCCGATGGTGCGGCTAGCTCGGAATATCGCTATTAGCTTGGGCGCGGACTTCTGGCACAGGCCTGGTACGGCTGACTTGGAGAAGCAGATGGTGCAGCTAGCTTGGAAAGCCAATGGAGCGTTGGCTTTCTTGGAAGGCCGGTGGCGCAGCAAGCTTGGAAAACCAATGGAGTGGATGGCTCGGAAAGCGCGGCTAGCTTGGAGTAGCGGATGGCGTCGTTGGTGCATCGGCTATCGAGCAGAGAAGCTAGCGCGGGAAGAATGCGATATGTTGGTGTCGGCTAGGACGTGGATCTATTGACGATGCTGGCTCGGAGTGGAAAGATGACGCTGCTTAAGTCATAGAATGACTTGGATACCAAACCCTAATTACTCCGCATAAACAAATATTTAATCCAGCTTGTATTACGCATGTGAGGCCTTGATTCACGCTGGTAAAATATTTTCTGCTGAATATAAGAGGTGATCTTGATTCCTTCGCTCATATAAATCATCATAAAATTCGCATCCACCTTCTTTACAGGTACTGTCTCGCGTTTCTTCCCCTAGTTCGATTTTGTCTTTCTCATCATGTAGATTGCTGGTGCAATCATGGTATTTTTTTTGTAGCATATAATGAGATCTTTCAATGATGATCGTACCTCTTCGGAGAGAAATTCTGAACTCGACGAAAACCAACTTTCTTCTCATAAGGAGATATTAGACAGAAGGCTGACGAGATTATCCAAGGCATGTCTCTCACCCATTTATGCAGAGTGCGGATGTGTGTTCAGACTCTCTTGGATTCAGTGGACATGGAGGAAAAGTGTAGGCACGATGAGGCATCCCGGGTCGTTGGGAGATCTCGAGCAAGAAAGCTTCTCTACAACCCAAAGGCCGGGTCGAACGATTCACCTCTCGGGTGAAGCGGACCGAGTCCATGAAACTTTTAGATGAGAGTCAGTTTAATTAACCTATCCACGATGGTATTGTAATCCTTGACATTGATGCGGATGAACCGGTACATCCTCAAGAAGCCACTGGAAAAGCTCATGAGGAGGATGTCGATACGGTTTCTGGCCCACCGACGCTTTGAGGTGGACGCCGAAACCATTGGGAGTCGTTGAAGTGGCCACTGAGGTGGATGAGGAGACGGAGGCAACATATGATGGAGCCATTGGAAAAGCCACGAAAACATATGTTGGGGCTGCTGTTGAAACAAACGCCGGACAGGATGCCGAAGCTGCTGCTGAGGTGGCTGATGTGATTTTTATGTTGTTGTAGAAAGTGGTAAGAAAGATGTCATTCCTCTCAGACTTGTGAAGGATTTTTTAGATTCAAATAAAACTAGAAAACTCTGACAAAGATGTTGTCAATATTAAAGGACACTGAGGCTAAGATTCCACTATTTTTCCAAGTTCAAAACGATTTAACCCAATATTTATATTCATGCAATTTTCTCGTTCAAAGTGATCTTAAACTATTGCAACAAGTAGATTCTCAAAAGAACAAGTGTAAATCCGAAGTATAGAACATCAAAAACCTAGGTCCAAGCATGCTCTATCAAAAGAAATCACAATTGCTTAACAAGAATCATTCAAACAATTTTCAATCAAGGCAAAATAATCATAAAATAATTGCAATAAATAGATAAATAAGAATATACCACTTCTTGTTGGAAAAATAGCTTCCTCTATCGCCTCAGCAATGGGGTTTAGCTCCTCATATTAATCATGATCTCAAAATATGTGTTTATGGCTCAAAAGATGATTAAAAGGATGAAAATTAATAAAACAGACTGCTTGCAACGCTGTAGTGGCGTTACAAAGAAGCTGTTACAATGGACTGTTACAAGAGCCGACTTATGCACCGTTGATTTGTCGTTGAATCTCGACCCCAAAACGATCGTTGTTGATGGTCTATTGTTCTTCGTGTTCTTAGTTTTTGCAGCAAAAAGAAGATGTTCAACTAGTGATTTCACCTCTGTTCTCTTCTAAACCTTCCCAAAGTGTTCGTAACCCCTCGTAACTTCTCCCTCGCCTTTATATACACAAAGAATGACCAAATATCTCGAGATATTCCTTTATTTTCTCGTTTTTCTTTCACCTAAGTATCGTCGATTATCTTGTTTTCCTTCTCTTTTAACGCGTCTCGTGGCTCTTCGAATCTTCCTAAGATAGAAACGAATCTCACTAAGATATCCTAGCCATCTCCACACGTAACTTCCATATTTGGAAGCAAAAACAAACCCGTAAGCTCACTGCCTGTTTTTGCTCCAACCCGAGTTCCAGCCCATTTCCTTCGATCTAATCAATATTACCAACCCTGTTATGCTCTATGAAGTCCAGCCCAACGAAACTAGGCCATTGAATCTCGCCAAAACTACCTTGAAATTCGAATTACAAATCGCCGGCTGATGCCTTTTTTTTCCCGCCCTTTTTGACATTTAAATTGTTGAAGATGAGGCGCCCCCTATCCAGAGTAGGGGTGCCTTTAGCAGCTGCCTTGGGATGTCCCCGAGGGTACCCCTTATCCGTAGTGAGAGGGTCCGAATATCATGTGTCCTCCGGCGTAACTTTTCGAGCCGATTTTTCCAAAAATGTTTATTGGCCAAAAATACCTACACACGCATAAAACACCATAATAAGTACAAAAATGAGCACTATCAATATAAAGAATCGAGACAAATTAGACACAAAATGTGTCTATCAAATACCCCAAACCTATTATTTGCTAGTCCTCGAGCAAAAATAAAATAAAATCCTAACTCGTTTATGTGAGGCATCGTCGATTGCATTTAGCGTATGCAATAAGCCTTTAAACCCCTAGGTGGCCCTAGTGGCCGAGTTATAGTCTCGGGAGGGTTTGCAGGTGTACCCACAAAACCTTTACTCCATACCCTAACTATCTACGTAACCTTGGAAGGCACTAAAGAATCTCCTTGGTTGGCATACTTATTGATTACAGGAGGAAGTACCCTGATGCGAAATTCCAATTGTTGTACACGAGTTTGCACTCAAGCATACTAAAATTCATATATACTCCCTCCGTCTCTAAAAGATAGGCAAGTTTGGTTTTCACAAAAATTAAGAAAACTAATCATTATAGCCACTTTTTCATGTTTTTTCCTAATCTATCCTTGGTCCCCACTTATTTGTTATAAGAGAAATGGGAGAAATAAGTGGTCCCCATTTAATATTAAGAGAGAAAAGGGAGAGAGAGAAGTGGCCTCTCTATGGGTATACTAGTAAAAACATAACATTTGACTTTCCATGGTTTCTTTTGACATACCCAAATAAAGAAACTTGCCTATCTTTTAAGTAAGTCGGTGTTTCCCATAATCTCACTATGGACATCAATACCTCCGGAGTCAAAACTAATCACATGGATAGATCAAGAAGATGGATATAGAGAAAAACATAGATGGTTTTGATGTTTACTAAGTGATCGGTGTTTCCCATATCTCTAAGGCCTCATATCAACACACCGGGCATATACAAGGGAACCAGTGGTCGATAAACCTAACTCTAGGTCAACACAACTGGCATATACAAGGGTTCCAGTGGTCGACTTTATTGAATTTATTCCGGTTGGTCGATGGCCTGGTGTCTCTTTCTTTTCTTTTCTTTTATCTTTTTTTTAATCTTTTTTTTTAATCTTTTTTTTTTCTTTTTTTTTTTCATCTTTTTTTTTTCTTTTTTTTTTTTCTTTTGTGTATCTCAATCACTCTAATTCACCCTAGCATCGGTAACAACTTGATTCGTGGGCCCCACCTAATCACTTAGAGAAACATAGTTTAAAAACAAAATAAAAAAACAGAAGTGAAAAGGACTCAACGAGATATGGTGAAACTATCATGTTATTTCTAACACCTGAGCTCTGTGCTTTTATGAATAGACTCTTTAGATGTTGCCATCTAATCAGTTGGTTCCTCAACTCCTACAACCAAAATGCTTCCATCCACTTAGATTGGTTAGTGCCATCCTTAATAAGCATAAATTTCTAGGCTCGAGTTTATTTTTTGCAACTAACAAAAAGTTTCTCCCATACCCCCAAACTTAAATCTAACATTGTCCTCAATGTTCTAAAGATAAAATTAAAAGCATGAACAAGGAGAAACTGTTACCATTTGAAGCAAAAGAGTTAAGGAAAGATATTACCGTGTTGCATGAGCATGGGTTACCTCCCAAAAAGTGCTAAGTTTAACGTCTCCAGCCAGACATTATGTACCCATAAAATGGCTATTTACCCTTTCAAATCGTAGATCAATAGTCGAAACAACTGTGGATCATCAAAACCAAATAATACTGCCACTAAAATGAGACAACTGCACAGGATCAGAAAAATGAACAGATGGAGCACAACCTTATCGAAAGTTTCTTGCAAGACAACTGGATCTATCTGGGACGACCAATTGGGCTTCATATGAGTGTCTTGACAAACAGATTCATCCGAATAACGGGTTTCTAATAGCTTTATTTCCTCTTGGAAAGTATCGGGAGGATCGGGTTGTGGAGTCTGAATAGACTCGAGTAATAACTCAGATGTACTAAGCTCGAGTCCCAAGTTAGGGACTTCTAATGGGGATACTTGACAATCAAGACCCCCAAACTTAGGGTGATCACTACTCTCCGTAAGACCTAGCACTATGGCTTGAATTTCTAGATCCTTAGAGTCTTTAAAATACTCAAGAGCTTCATCTAGTTCTCTACCCCCAAACTTAGGGTCATCATAACTCTCAGAAATACCTAATATTATTGCACGGATTTACTGGTCAGTAGAGTCTGAAAATGTTCGAGAGCTTCTTCTCGGTTCTAAAGTTTGGTCATCTATCCGACCTAAGAGAATTGTCCCATCAAATTCATCCAATAAAGTGTCGTCCCAATTATCTGAACTAGATCATGAACTAAAGTGCTAATCATATTCACTTCCTCTAAATCATCATAAAGGTTGTCTAGTAACATTAAAGACATTTAGTTCAAGTGGTCATATTACCAAAGGATAAGTTCATAAGTCCTGTCCTACGTTGATAACAAACATTAGACGTGGCTAAAAATGGGCGACCTAAAATTACCTAGTATTTGATTCTCCGAGTCGGACACAGGTTGTGTATCTAGGACTACGAAATCCACGGGATAAAATAAACTTGTCGACCTCAATAAGAACATCCTCTATCACACCACGAGGAATTTTAACGGACCTATCATTAACCTGCGGTGTTATCTTGGTAGGTTTCAATTCACCAAGTCCTAGTTTGTAAGTACACATGGTACGGAAGTAAGTTCACACTAGCTCCTAAGTCAAGTAAAGCTTTCTCTACCGTGTTTTCCTATCGTGCAAGCAATGGTAGGGGCACCTGGGTCTTTATACTTAGGAGTTGTGTTGTTCTAATGATCGAACTTACATGACTAGCTAAAAAGGCTTTTTAGGGACACTAAGCTTTCGCTTTCGCGTACACATATCTTTAAGGAATTTGGCATAAGCGGAAGTTGCCTAATTGCTTCTAGTAACGGAAGGTTTATGGTAACTTTCTTAAAAACCTCCATTATGTCATTAAAGTTGGATTCACTCTTTGTTGGTACTATTAGTCAGGAAATGGGGCTCTAGGCATAAAATAGGGCCTCTCGGGAAAACGAATTGGCATCATCGAGATTTTATCACCCCTCGGTATGGATGGTCCTGAGGGTGTACTACAAGATGCTCACTATCGGGCATGGTTACCTGATTGTCTACTACTCTACCACTCCTAAGGGTTCTAATTGAATTCAACTGTTGTAATGGTTTTGAACCTATTTCATGAACTCCTCTAGGGTTGGGATTAGTTTGACTAGGGAACCTTCCGTTATCTCTTTCACTTAAAGTCTTAGCTATTTGACCTATTTGAAGTTCTAACTTAGCAAGAGTTTGAGCATTAGTTTGAAAATTCTGTTTGGTTTCCTGTTCAAAACTAACTTGGCTCTTTATTAACATTTCCTGGCTTTGTGCTAACATATCCTGGCTCTTTCTTAATATACTAATAGATTCCTCTAAGCTAGACATTTTATTCTCTGAAGGGTTCTGAAAGTGAGCTTGACCTGGAGAGTTCTTATTATAACCAAAACCTGTGGGAACATTCGAATTACTAAGCTGACTTTGACACTGGCCCTTAGACCACGAAAGGTTCGGATGGTTTTTCCAACCAGGATTATAGGTTTCTGAATATGGGTCAAATTTTTGACGGTTGTCAAATCTAGTGTTATTATATAGAGCATTGGCGTGCTCTTCATTATTCTGGCCTTCCCAAAAAGGCTCCACTCTACCACTAATGTGACCCAATTCTATAGCTTCTAACCTTTTAGCTATTGCTGCAATTTTAGCATCTGATTCATAGCCTCCTTATACCCTATTAACGTTTCCTCTACCTTGAAGAATTGTTTTCTGGGGTACCCTACTATTTTCCCATTGTTCGGTCTTTTCGGCGATTTCATTTAAAAATGTCATCGCCGCATCAACTGTTTGGTTTTCAAACCCACCTGTACACATAGATTCTACTGTGGTCGTAGTGGAATAATCTAAACCCTCATAAAGGATCTGAACTAACCTAACCTTTTCTAAACCATGATGAGGACATTGGGATAATAGATCATTGAACCTCTCCAAATACCTATACAAAGATTCTCCCTCCTGTTGAGAAAACGTGCAGATTTGCGTCCTAATAGACGATGTTTTGTGCCTAGGGAAAAACTTGTTCAAAAAGGCGGATGTAAGTTGTTCATATGTTTCGATTGATCCTAAGCCAAACTATATAGCCACGATTTGGCTTTATCTTTCAGGGAAAAAGGGAATAACCTAAGTTTCAGAGCATCATCATCAAGATCTCTAATTTTTAGGGTACTACAAATTTCTTCAAAATCCCTAAGATGGAAATAGGGGTTTTCATTTTCTTTCCCTAAGAAGATTGGGAGCAGCTGTAAAGTCCCAGGTTTAAGTTCATCATTTGCTTCATTTGACTAACCTCGATACACGAGGGACGAGTAGTCCTAGTCGGGTTCAACAAGGCTTTCAAAGTTGCCATTTATGGCACTATCGGAATATTAGGGATTGTCTCCCTAGACGGACGTTCAAAAACGGACTCTTCAAAAATTGGACTTTCTAAATTGAGGTAATCGAGATGCTTAGAACTACTAGGTTTTTCTTTAACAAATCTACCTAGGGCGTCTCTTTTACGTTCAGGCATGCAAAAGAAATAAGGAAGGGGATTCTATGCAATCACAAATCAAGGCCGACTCAACCAGAGCAAACCTAGAGATTTCTAGCAAACAAAAAGCATGATGGCTCCACTTAGATTGTTTCTAGACCAGCTTCTAAACTTTCGAAAGGGAATTCGTTACAATTTAAGCAAACCCCTCTGGAATCAATCCGAGTCAAAGTGAGTTGAATAGAGGCGAGGGAAGCTCGGTGGAGCTTTGATACCCAAGGCCTCACCGGAATTACAATGCGGCGCAGTCACGCATTCAACTCACAGAAACCTTTATGAACTTCGAAGTGTGCTTAAAAGAGTAACCAATATTTTTCGAACGACTTTCCTATTAAGCTCGTTACCCTATCGGTCTTGTTCTAGTCAAAATTTTAAGGCTTAGGTTCGCGTAGGTTACGTGTTCCTAAGGCGGGCAAGAAGAGAACGGTGATGAAATCCGAACCCTTATCTTGTATGGCCAGGCCTTGCCCTTTACTAGAAAATTAAAGCAGCCGTATTCAAGTCCTCAGCATATATGCAAACGAAGGAGTCCAGTAACTCGCTGACAGGAGATTCGCGAGTGTTTAGAGTCTTACCTCCCGTTCCAGACGGGGATGAATCGTTTGTAGTCGACTCGGGCCACTGACTCCTATGTCAGTGTACGAACCCAAGGTGCAGAGACAATATCGTAATTGTCCTCCTTCTCTGCAAACAGTTTATATTTAAGACTACCCTTCTGTAGGGTTTAAAAATAATGTCCAAAGTCCCAAAAATGTCCAAAAAGTCCAAAAATAAAAAGAAAAATTACAAAAATAATTATAAACCCTAATACTGATTTTTCCGAAAAACCTAAAAAATAAATAAAAATAAAAATAAAATTCTTTGTCTCTTCCTCGTTTCTTTTCGCTTTGTCTTTGACTCCAAGTCTTTAATTATTCACCAAATCTTTGGCTCAGCTTTCTTTTCGATCCGAGATCCAAAACCTGTAACTACAAGACAAATACCCAAGAAAACGTAAAATAGAACAAAAGAATAAACAAAACTAAAAAAAATAAAAAGAAAAGCAAATCTAAAACCCTAAAAACAAGTCCGCGTCGGCGGCGCCAAAAATTGATGTGATTTTTATGTTGTTGTAGAAAGTGGTAAGAAAGATGTCGTTCCTCTCAGACTTGTGAAGGATTTTTTAGATTCAAATAAAACTAGAAAACTCTGACAAAGATGTTGTCAATATTAAAGGACACTGAGGCTAAGATTCCACTATTTTTCCAAGTTCAAAACGATTTAACCCAATATTTATATTCATGCAATTTTCTCGTTCAAAGTGATCTTAAACTATTACAACAAGTAGATTCTCAAAAGAACAAGTGTAAATCCGAAGTATAGAACATCAAAAACCTAGGTCCAAGCATGCTCTATCAAAAGAAATCATAATTGCTTAACAAGAATCATTCAAACAATTTTCAATCAAGGCAAAATAATCATAAAATAATTGCAATAAATAGATAAATAAGAATATACCACTTCTTGTTGGAAAAATAGCTTCCTCTATCGCCTCAACAATGGGGTTTAACTCCTCATATTAATCATGATCTCAAAATATGTGTTTATGGCTCAAAAGATGATTAAAAGGATGAAAATTAATAAACAGATCGCTTGCAACGGCCGTAGTGGCGTTACAAAGAAGTCGTTACAATGGACTATTACAAGAGCCGACTTATGCACTTTTGATTTGTCGTTGAATCTCGACCCCAAAACGATCATTGTTGATGGTCTATTGTTCTTCGTGTTCTTAGTTTTTGCAAAGAAGAAGAAGATGTTCAACTAGTGATTTCAGACCTCCTGTTCTCTTCTAAACCTTCCCAAAGTGTTCGTAACCCCTCTGTAACTTCTCCCTCGCCTTTATATACATAGCAGCGACCAAATATCTCGAGATATTCCTTTATTTTCTCGTTTTTCTTTCACCGGAAGTATCGTCGATTATCTTGTTTTCCTTCTCTTTTTAACGCGTCTGTGGCTCTTCAGAATCTTCCTAAGATAGAAACGAATCTCACTAAGATATCCTAGCCATCTCCACACGTAACTTCCATATTTGGAAGCAAAAACAAACCCGTAAGCTCACTGCCCTGTTTTTTGCTCCAACCCGAGTTCCAGCCCATTTCCTTCGATCTAATCAATATTACCAACCCTGTTATGCTCTATGAAGTCCATTAACGAAACTAGGCCATTGAATCTCGCCAAAACTCGCCTGAAATTCGAATTACAAATCTGCTTCGCTGATGCCTTTTTCCCGCCCTTTTGACATTTAAATTGTTGAAGATGAGGCGCCCCTATCAGTAGGGGTGCCTTTAGCAGCTGCCTTGGGATGTCCCGAGGGTACCCCTTATCCGTAGTGAGGGTCCGAATATCATGTGTCCTCCGGCGCAACTTTTCGAGCCGATTTTTCCAAAATGTTTATTGGCCAAAAATACCTACACACGCATAAAACACCATAATAAATACAAAAATGAGCACTATCAATATAAAGAATCGAGACAAATTAGACACAAAAATGTGTCTATCAGTGGCTTCTGGATGGAATGCTGGAGTTGCTGCTATTGAGGCGGCGTTTGCATGGAACGTTTGCTGCCCAAAAGGGTGCTGGGGAAGGTGCTTGAAAAAGCTCTGATGAAAGCGCTATTGATCCAGGCGTCTGCCGTTAACGAACAATTTTTTTGACCTCTCATTATTTCTTCTCGGCGTGTAGCCTCTTTTGGTATTTCAAAAGTTTACTTTCACTTTCTTATCTTTCATGGCGGAGTTAGGGCTTCACCAAGTAACATTCCGCTATTCAGTTTTATGGTTTCACATCTATGAATGAATTAATAAAACCTTCGTACTGAAAATACCCAAAAACTCTTTATGCGAAAATAAGTTGTTTCCCCCTCCTAGTCATCCAGTATACGGACGGACGCCGTACACAAATAGTGTGGATGGAATTTTCCGTAGATACTGGCCGTCTGTGTCAGGCCGCCAATGCTTCCGAACGCCTATGTCACCCATAGTAGCTCGAGACGAGGAGAAGATAACAATAATAGTTAAGGGTTCGACCGACCTTCCTTGCATATTCCCTTCTTCGGTATGTTTTTTTTTTTTTGTAATGGTTTGGTTTCTCTGGTTTTCAATCGACAGGCAATGATTCTATGAGAGTTTGGGTTTGATTGGTAGTTTTCTTTCAAGATGTCTTGGGAAGACTTTTTGAGGAAAGATGCTCTTTTTAATTGAAATTGAAAACTCTACTCATGAATGCAAGCAGTGCAATCATTTTGGAGAAGTTACAAACATTGCATAAAAAGAAAAGGAAAATGCGAGAAGGAAAATGTCGAAAGGAGGACGCTGGAGGTGAAGGTAGCACAACGTTTTAGGTATTGAAGGGTTTGAGCCATCGCGAGTGAATCATTACACCTTCCAATTTGTCAGTATTGATGAGTTTGCAGTAACCACCCAAGATAACATACGCCACGAGATATGGCTCGTCTTCCTTTTCTTTGGGTAGACCGGGGTGAGCATCTATCTTCATTTGTTATATTTCCAACTTGAAACGAGGTTGTCTTGAATACCATATCTCCAATTTGAAACGGGTTTTGGCGTTGCGCAACCACTTGGTTTTTGACCTCGTCATCTTTGGCCGTGGCATGACTTCAGTTTTTGACAAAACACTTGAAAGGCCTAACGTCCCATTCAAATCTCATAATGGCGCCCGGGTTGACAATCAGAGCAAGTCCCCGCGCCCGGTCGAGAGGAGATGTGACTGGGTGCAGAAAGGGTTGTTTAACCAGACTTACTTGTGTTCGGAATCTACGGATGAACATCGACGGGCTTTCTCCAGTAATTGAGTTACATTAGTAAGTTGTTGATACGGCAACATATAATCTCCAAAGTTGGACGGATTGTTGAAAATCCTTTCGGGTATCGATATCGGCAAAGGGGATACTCCTAACTTTGCTTTGTTGCCGTGCGCCCATGCGCTCCCCAGAATCATGTCGTAATTTGAGAGTTCTTTGACAATGTGGAATTTTCCATGTGTTAGAATGTCCCCCACCTTGATTTCAAGGTTGATGTAGCCATACGCGTCCATCGCCGCTCCTTTCATGTTTTTGACCACGGTTGGGGAATGGTTAGCCTCCTGTTTCGAAACTCCCGCTGCTCTCAGGGTTTTGATGGTGATGATGTTGAAGTCAAAGGCCATGTCAATTAATGTATTGTCGAGCTCGGTGCCTCTCAGATGAATAGTTACAGTGGTCGGGTCCCAGTTGTATTTTCAGTAGCAGCTTCCCGAGAGAGTTTGGGGTTACGGCGTGGTTTCTTCGATAGGAAAGAGTCGCTTTCACGATACAACACGATTAAGGGCTGTGAAGATATCTTGACGCTGTGTCTTGGAGAGATAGAGAATTTCACACATGTCCGCATCATGGGTTGCACAGTCTCGTGTGTCTGAGAGTCCCCAGAGACCATGCAATTTAACCGGGAGTGGATCTATGTGAACTCCCTCATTTCCCGATTGAAGTTCCCCCGCTTCTATCTTTTCTTTGAAGATATGCTTTAGCTTGTTGCGATCCACTTGGTCGGGTGGTGGACAAATCTATGGTAGCGGCAATATTTGGGATTTGCCATTTCTCTCGGTTGGTGGGCGTTTGGTAGGAGGTAGTCTGATGGTGTCGTCTTGGATCCATGCTTCCAAGAGTTCAATCACTTCCTCAATTGGGAACGGGAAATCTAAGACGTTTTCTTGACTTCTTGATGTCGCATGGGAGCTTTAGCGGTAGTCTTCCGAGGCGGGAGCTGCCTATCGTCTTTGTCTTTGGGCGCTTGGATTCTTTGCACGCTCTGCTTTGGAGCTTTCCTTTTCCTTCTTCGTCTACCACGCTCACGAGAAGAGGGACCAGCGTTGTATTTTTATTAATGAGGCGTCTGTTCCCTCGAGTTTCGCGTGCGTCCCGCCTCTCGGTTGGCTTTGGTTCTTTCTAACAACGCTGGTGTCTTTGTTGTGGCCGACCGTTTTGCGGTTCATGAAGTTCGGAGAACGTCTGGGATCGCAGATTCTCTAGTAAGGCTCAGATGGGAATCATGCCATTGATGCGAGAATCCACCAATTGTTGTTCGGTCACGTTTGGGTCATGACAATCCGATTGCTTGAATTACGAATCTTTTGACGAAGTCATTCGGATGTTCATTATTTCGTTGGAACATCCTTCCTAGATCTGAGAAGGTAATTTGCTCAGACACAAAGAAGTATTTCTTGTAAAAAGCCGCAATCATATCAGACCAGTTGGGGATGCTTCCCGGCGTAATGTTGTTATACCACGTGTATGCTCTTCCCGGTAAGTGATTTCAAAAATTCCCTCAAACGGAGAACGTGATTGTATTCGTGCTCCCCCAGGGACTCCAAGAATCGGGAGACATGCTCACGCGCATTACCGGTGCCATCGTACAAAGAGAATTTAGGGGAAGAGTACCCCCTTGGAAGAGGGATTCTTTGTACTTCCGAAGGATATGGGGGTTGATGTTGATATATGTCCATGGAATCGCTTTTGTCTCGGATTCGGAGAAGTTGCTCCAAATCTTCTCGTGTGACAAAATTGGACGGTTGGCTTCTCTCTGTGGAGCTCCTGGGCGAGTCTCTTCATCTACAAAGGTGCGCCATGTTGAGGTGCTTGGCGCCGGGGTATTGGAGGTGTTCCTCATGGGCTCTGGCTGGCATGATTCTTGTGGTAGCCGCTCCGTTAGTGTCTTGAGAAAAACAAGTACTTCCTTCTGAGTCGAGGCCATGTCCGTTTGGGCTCTAGCGAGAACATCCTGTCTTTCCATCAAATCAGCAATAGTAATATATGATCGTCTCCCTCTGGGTCCTCCAGTTTCTCGCTATGACGGCGGAGTAGCTGCGACTCACAGTGACGGGTGGTGGTGTCACACTTGACTAATATTTGGAGCAATGGCGGCGGCCTCGCCTGCAGTGATTGGAGGTGTAACACCTGAAGGAGAATTTTCCGCGACAGAGGCTCTGGCTCTAGTAACCGAAGGTGTAACGCCTGATGGAACATTCTCCATGTTGCTGTTGTTGACAGGTGGTGTATTAACACCACTGGAAGGAACGTTAACACCGGGAATAATTTCAGTGCCAATGTTCTCAGGGTTTGTTGCTGATCCAGACCTAAGTTCTACCATCTTGCGATCGGGGTTAAAAGATAAAATTGGGAATTGAGAAATTGATATTGTGACCGAGAGATTAATCTCCCACTGTGGTCGCCAATTGTTTATGGGTGAAAACCGTTTCGGCTGATTTTGGTAATTTTGGGTGTGTGGGTGAGAAACAAATCTAAACCCTAAACAATGTACTGCATGGGAGTACTTTTGATTCGAGAGCTCAATCTGTACAATCCTGGCCCAAACCAAGAAATGTCGGTTCAAGCTTGCTTCGGTCACAAAGTGAAGGAGAAGGGTTGGTCTTAGGGAGGGAAGCGAATAAAGTGTTGAGACCAGAATAGTTGATTCTGGAAGTGTGGGAGTTTTATGACTTGTATCAGAAAGTAGAACTGGTAAGGAGGATGGAAAGCTACCAGGTGATTTCTAGATATTGTGTGTTGCCGACCAAAAACTTGTTTTTTGGTGGAAATAGGTGAAACCTATTTATACAAGTCATAGTGAAACGTACCCTGGTCTCGTAGGAAGTGGAAACGATTGAGTGGTGGAAGAAAAGAGTAACATGTAACTGCCAGACGTTATGCTTCCATGATGAAGGAAGTGAATTCGTGTAACCGTTATTCATTACTCTTACATGATGAAGGAAATGAATTGTTTTCACCGTTACTTCTCACCATCACTAATTATCCTACTTCATGACACTTTCTTGTAACGGGCGCATTGCACAGCGCACTGCGTAAACCCTTGAGACCAATACCCTAATTAGCATCCCCGGTTTGTGACATATTTTGATGTCTCGAGTGTTTCCGTGGAAACATGTAGCACTTTTCTACGTGTGGCAAGTTAAAATTGAGAGGCTTGCCGCAGGTAAATAGCATGTAATGCTAGGCTCGTCTTGGCTAGTCGCCTAAAACTTGTCGTGAGCTTATCGGTTAGTCGGCGAACTTGGATGGCTGAGATTGCATCTCATGAAGAATAATGGCCATTGATTATGGCCACATCTTGTTGTATAATGAAGTGGCGTCGGCCACATGCTAATGGTATTCCGGTGTCGTAGCCATGGCATGGCGGCATGAGAGTAGCCGCGGCATAGTGGTATGCCAGAGACGTTGCGGTATGGCCAAAGCTAAAAAGCGGCTCCCGCCACCCACGATTAGGGTTTGGCGCCGTTGGAAAGATTTGGCGTGGTTGGAAAGGTTTGGCGTGGCCAAATCTTGGCGCCTTGGAAGGATTTGGCGTGGTTGGAAAGATTTGGCGTGGCCAAATCTTGGCGTCTTGGAAGGATTTGGCGTGGCAAAGGCGCCGTGGAAGAATTCTCCCTGGAAGAATTAGGGCTTGGCGTGGCCAAGGCGTCGTGGAAGAATTCTCCTTGGAAGAATTGGGGGCCGGTTGTAGATGGTGGATTTTCGACAAAGGCTAAAATCGTAAACCCATAATTATACGAACTTCTGATCCAGCAATCAGATGTGAGTATTGAGACACGGGTCTCTCATCGAACCTCGGCGAAATCTTGTCTCTCGAGTACATGCGGATATGTAGTCTCTCGGCTGGACAACGGCATATCTCATGAATACTCACGAACACTTGATAATTATTTCTATATATAATCACGAGATTGGCGGTGCTAGACAGCTTGCTCTACGCTAGTATAGAGTGATAACGTCTTCGGGATAGAAACAACGGTTTTCCCGACTATATAAAGGATATGAAGCTCGGCAAGCTCATGTCGGAATAATTAATGCTCCTAGACAGCTTGCTTTGCTAGTATAGAGCCATCGATTAATTATTCTTAAATTCTTGAATTCATCCATTGAATTTACGAAAATATTCAAATATTTTCATAATATTCGTTACTTCAATCTATGGTTCTTCCCGGTGAGAATAACGTGGGTTAGTAATAAATATTCAACGCACGGGCATCTGAGATACCTCAGAGTAAGCCCCAATTTAAATGGTGCAAGTGTACTCGACGATGATGCACTAACAATCACCGCATGAACGAGTATTTCAAAATACGACGAAACGATGAACCTATGCAAAAATAGGAAGGAAAATAATAAATAATTAAAAAATTGACCAAGGCGTTGGGAGCATGGGCCCACCGACCGGCCGGCCGTGCCTTGGCCAATCCCACGCCAGTTTTATATTTTATCATATTTTTTCATTATTTTCCTTGAGTTCATGAAAATCCTTTCACTTGAACAAATATCCTTCGTTTTGAGGAAACTCCTCAGTTTCATGGTGTTTCCTTCACACTAAGGAAATAATATAAAATTAGGGAAAATATTGTGCGGCTGTGATTATTAGCCAACCGGCCATGTCTTGATCCCGACGGGCCCCACACCCATGGTTCCTCATTATTTTATTATTATTTCCCTAATCTCATGAAAACTCCTTAATCTCATGGTATTTTCATAAACCCATGAAAACTATAATATAAAATCGGGGAAACCCGTGGGATCAGGAGCCCAAGCCAGTAGACCATGCCTAAGCGGTCCCACACGTCCCTTTATTTTATTATTATTATTTTAAGGTTTCCTTGATCTCATGAAATTCCTTGATTTCATGATATTTCCTTCAAATTATGAAAATTCCTTCAAATCATGGAAAAATATATCAAAAATACATAAAATTAAGGAAAACTCGTGGGACCGGGCCCAAGCCGGCCAGCCATGCCCTAACCGGTCCCACACACCCTTATTTTTATTATTTTAATATTATTTGCTTCATTGATCCCATGGAAACTCTTTCCCTTCAAGGAAACTCCTTGATTTCAACAAATTCCCTAAATTCATGATATTTTCATAAATTCATGAAAAATAATATAAAATTAGGAAAGGCACCACGGGACTATGGTCACTAGCCGGCCGGCCATGCCTTGGCCTAAGCGGTCCCATGCCTCATCATTCCTTTATTTTATAATTATTTTCCTTCATCTCATGAAGTTTTCACGGTTTCGGACAAAAATCCCCGATTTCTTCATATTTTCTCAAATGATTGCTTAAACCACATCGAAAAAATGTCGAAATTCTCGGGACTAAGACACGAACACTTTGGTGACGTGAGCATGTTACCTTGACCGACCAAGGTTGGCTCTTTGGCTTGCAAGGAGCCTGGTCCCTCGTATTTTCACAATTTGACCTAATTTGCGCAATCGCTCATATTGGGCCCAAACTCTCTCCTACAGTCCCTCTTGAATTCTTCCTGAGTTTTACTCTCGGGCTGTTTTCACCTCCCGAACGAGCTTAAAACCTAAATATTCCCGAGTGAGGAGATAGGAAATTCTTTTCCGTACATAATGGAGGGGCGGACCATCAAAATCCGAGTCCGTATGAGAATTCTACATCGATTCTAGTAAAGGGAGCTAATTAGGGTTTCAACCAATCTGGGGATTGCTCAAACGATCAATATTTGATCCTCGACCACCAGGGGCGGTTTCATGACCCCTTGGTCGGTCCCTCATCTCTTCATAATTAATTAGGTTTTATCACCTAAGGTTCGGACAGAGCATTATCTTAATAAATGATTAAACCAACATTTAATCATCCTTTCATCAAATCAACTGTCTTCATGAGACCTTGATATTTTCTCACGTGAGCATCTAGGCGCTACATGGTCAACCCATAATCTCATGTAGCTTCTGGGTCCTCTTCACTCCATGGTTAATTTTCAATAAACCGTCGATAAATCATTAATTGATTAAATTAGGGTTTTGAGTCCAAGGTTAATGATTCCATTCAAACGTTAATAATTTTACGTTGATCCCGTGATCAACATTTTATTTATCATACTTGGTTCAATTTCCGATTCTCGATTTAATATTTTATTTGGTCATGCTACCATAATTCATCAAACGAGCAATATTTGCTCAGATGAGCAATACTTGCTCAAACCAAAGAATATTGGTTCAACTATCAATATTCAACAATTCATCGAATGAGCAGTATTTGCTCATGTTAACTTATTCACACATCATATCTCTGTCTCAACAAACATGTTCAATTCATGAGTCTCAGAACATTTCCAAACCACGTTCGACTCAACAATACAAGGGCTCATCGTCCCATGAAGTTATGAAGTCAACAACTGACTAACTAAATACACGTACGCGCCTTGCGAGACTCCACAATCACACGAGACATCAATCGTGTTACATGGGGGATATTAACTAGGGTTTTGGTCTCAGCGGTCTACGGCACGTGTGTTCATACACACGATGGAATGTGAGCAAGTCATGCAATCAGTTGAAGGAGTTAACAAAGTAGTGGATGGAAAATCAACCAAGTCTCCGGCATCGATGAGCAACTGGTTTCAAACACGATTTCCATTTCCCCACTCTTCGATTCCATCAATTGTCACATTTCATGGGATCATGGTTTCTATAATTCCAGCAATATAAATAAGTCTCGAATCATGATTGAATATACAACGATTTCACGTCTCACGTACAACACGAGATCAACAACTCATCAATTGAGCAATTACTCTCAACCCGAACAATTTCAATCATTCAACTTATCATATTGAAATTCTCAACACACCTACAATCTTTGATTACTATTGATTCCACACATTTCTAAGCTTCCCTCCTACAGATCGACCCATCCTCTCTTGTGACCGAATTTACTCTGGAACGACCATTGTCGTGGTTTATGCCGGAGTACTACAGATTGATCTCTCGAATTCAAAGCACTCCCTTCTTGCAGTGCATCTGTGTGAGGTTGAACATTTTACTCGGTTCAAGGAGTCTCCTCCGTATGGTCGTCTCCTCAATTCCATAAAAACTAGCAAATCGTTTTGCCCCATCTACACCGGTAAGCAAAATGGGGCCGGCCTCATTCGAAATGCATGTGGCGCATTTAGGGCGATCTGATTGGTCGATGGGAAGTGGGGCCGGCTAGTTGGGGCGTGGCCACACTTCCTGTGCGCTGCGGCGGATTTAAAGCGACCTGATTGGTCGAGGGAAATATGGCCGGTTTAGGATGGGGCGTGGCCAATGGCAAGGCCACGCCTCCCTTTGCTACTGTAGCTCCCAGTTTTTTTTTTCCTGATTCTCGGGCGAGGTTTTGCACTGCTAATCCATGGCGGATTAACTACCTAGTTTGCCTAGGCTTAATTTTTGACAAGCAAGGTCTAGTATGTTGCGCGAGGCGCGAAACCACGACTTCCCGCAAGTTAGTAAGGTTGATTGAATTCTATGTGTCGACACGTAGCTCTTTTAAGTTCATTGCCGGAGAGCGGCATGCTTTTACGATTGAATACCTTATGCGAGATCTTATTCTTGATACTTGGAGATTCGTGCTACTCTGCTGCAGTGAACATGAATCGTCATGCCATATCAACATTAAGAGTTCAGCCGGAGAACATAGCATAGAAGGCATTCGGAGGAACTTATATTAAGTGAATATGCTCGAGGCGCCAAATTTACGTAACATCGAGGGTTCGCCGGTCTGGATAAATTTCATGTAAGTATATTGAGTGCTCAATAAATTTGCAGTGGAGAGGTTAGCACACGTGGCTCTGTTTCCTTGCGGAAAACGTCATATCGGATGCAAGGTTTTACGATTTTAACCCTAAGCTAAAAACCACCATCAACAAACAAGTAACCCTAGAAGCTATGATTAAGAGATATAGTTAGGGTTATCTTCAATAGCTAAAAGCAAAAATCAAATCAAGTTGCATAGAAGAAATAACAGAGGGGACAAGAAATTCAGGCAATTATGGTGAGTGGGTAAAGATTTATTATTGAATTGAAACCCAATTGGGGATTTTTGTGTATAAATAGGGACGAGAATTGTGATGTAGAATTCATGCCCGGATTAGCCGGTGCACCAAGCAGTAATTGATATTTTTTTTCAGTATTATTATTATTATGTTCTAATTTCATATGCTAGGGTTTAGATGAAGCCCTAGCTTGCTACTGTGTGATTCATACTGTGTGTCTTGTTCTTGGATGCTTGAATTGTTTAGGATAGAATTTAATCTAAGTACATCAACATTTTGCTCTCACAGTGTATGCCATGTATCCATTGTAGTTAGAATACCACTGTGTCGATTATTATGCAACTCAAGCTTAACCAGACTATTATTGATACTCATATTAGTTGTGCTTTAACTACACAGTTAATGCTTTGGAAAGATACCTTAGTTGTGATTAAACTATCAATCGGAGAAACACCTTAGATATAGGGCAGATTTGACACTTCTCCCTTATCTTTCACAAGGACAAGAATAACATCATTAGTTGAATACATAGTCTAGGTTAGCGGTGGATTTGACTGCCCTAGTATCCTCTTTATCATTGCTTTGCATTCTGTTTTACTATTTCAGTCACTACAAACCTCTCAGTCGTATCGACAAAACAAAACCCCCTTTTGTTACTTCTCATTGAATCAGTTGTAGTAAAGCTTTGAAATCACCTCTACACCCACCTTGTATCTGTAGGACCGACCTGTATTTGCTCTGTCTCCAATAGAAGTTGTGTAGGATCCAAATATCGCAACAACAACACACTTGCGGAATCTTCATCAACAACGTCGCGAAACCGTCGCAAAGTGATTTCAGAGATGGCGTAATAGATGGCGATGATATAAACATGAAGAAAGTGCGAAGATCTTGCGAGAATTAGAGTGTCTGCGAGATTCAACATTTATACTCTTGCGAGGATGTCGCAAGGTAAATCCGAAATTAAAGGAAATATTAGTTGTACATGAGCTGTCATCCACTATGTAAATACTATATAAAGAGGAGAGCAGGAGAGAGAAAGGGGAGAGACATTTTAGGAGAGAGATATTATTTTAGGAGAGGGAGAAATTATTTTAGAGAGAGATATTTTTAGAGAGAAACTTTATTTTCTTTATCATCTTCTCCCCCAAATAATTAGATCTAGAGCTCTAGAAAATATCCATTAATGGAGATTCTCAATGTAATTCAAATGTAACTTCAACAATCATAGTGAAGAATCGTGGATGTAGATCACATTGATCGAACCACGTAAAAATCTTATGTGTCTATTTAAATTTCTAGCACTTATATTTGAAATTTAGATGATTAATAAGTTTAGATCTAGAAATTATTATCAAGATATAGTGAGGGGTGTAGTGTGGGATTTCCTGCAACTACATATGCGCTAGAAACAGGGACCTAATCTTGTTGGTTCAAGAAAATTTAGAAAAAACGGCTACTGTTGGTGATGAATTCAATTGGATCTATAAACTTTAAGAGAAATTTCCATGAAAATTAGTTACTGTTCATACTTTTTATTTAGATCTATAAAATTTAGGTTCAAAAATGGAAGTTTTATGGAAGAAATCACACTTTCAGGGAGTAAACATCATCAGTAATTTAAAGACATGAAAAGAAGAAGAGAAAAAATTAGTTGCCGTGGTGAAATTCAAGGAAGAAAATTAAAGTTTGAATGAAAGAATTTCGTGTTCAGGAGAAAAATCAAAAGGAAAATTGTTGAAGAAAATAAAGGAAGAACGAAGAAAAGGATAAGAACAAAACGCTGTGAATTTTATCACAAAAAGAAGCTCACACAGATGGTTTGAGTGGGAGCGAAGAAGCTTGATGTCGCAAGATCAAATCTCGCCACAGTCATATTTTTTCAAATATTTTTGAACTTTTAAGAGGAAAAAAAAAATGGAATAAAGCTATAGCATTGTGTGTTTCCTTCGCAAGCAGCAAGTAGCCCAGATGGTCGTTTGCGAAGAGAACAAGCTTGGGGTTGCGAGTTCGAATCCCACCTTTTACATATTTTTGAACTTCCGAGAGCGAAGAAGTGAATAAAGTTATAGTATTGTGTGTTTCTTTCACAAACAACAGCTAGCAAAATTGGTAATCGCGAAGAGTATAAACATAAGGTCGCGGTTGAGTCTTCCCCTTCGCATAGAATTTTTTTCAACTTTTTCCTTGAGTATCAAAGGGTGAATGTAAATCATGTATTAGCATTCTGCGATCCGTTCGCACAAGAGGATAGCACAATTGGTCACGAGCGAACATGAGGAGCTTAAGGTCGCGGGTTCGAATCTCCCTCCTCGCAAAGAATTTTTGCTTTGCAAAGAGGGGAAAAAATGGATAATCTCGCAAGGTCAGTTTCATTATCTACAAGCAAGAGGCGGATACAGGTTGGTCACCCGCGAAATTAATGAGTTCATGATCGCGAGTTCAAATCCCAACAAACATGTATTTTTCGCATGGATTTTTCGCAATGATTATCTCGCAAGAAAAAATAAGTGATTATTTCGCAGAAACACTTCGCAAAGGCAAGGCTAGCACAGTTGGTTAGGAGGCATGAATGCAAGCAGAAGGTCGCGGGATCAATTCTTGCTTCTCGCATATTTATTTTTGTTATGCGAAATTTCGCAAGGACTTTGCTTATTTCTCAAAGAAGAAAGTTGATGACTATCTACAAATTAATTTAGCAAGAGAGGGTTAGAATAGTTGGTATGGTGCGAGAATATGCAAGATGCGAGGTCAAGGGTTCAAATCTTATTTCTCACACTTCTTTTTGCTGCGAGATAATTATATTTTGTGCGACAAGGATGATAGCTTCGCAAGCAAATCATATACTTCGCAAGAGACAACAACAACAAAGAAACCACAAAAGCTAAGTACCACTTTATTTGAACATTTTACTTTACAGAAAATAAAAGATTTTTGATTTGATAAAAAAAAAAAAAAAAAAAAAATTTACAAAGATTTCAAGATCTCAAAGATTTCAAAATTATAAAGAATTACAAAGATTTCAAAGATTTCTAAATTATAAAGATGTTAAAGATTTCAAAGATTCGAGAAAAATCTCAGATTAATTTATATATTTCTCTTGAATATTTACTTTACTTCAAATGATATGATATTGTGAGAATGAATGATTGAATGAATTGACAAAAATGAATGAGTGAGTGAATGGGACGAACCTTTATGGCGTACACCCTAGTTCGCGAATGATATTTCGTAAGAGGCAAATGTAAGACCTAAAGTGCGTCATATAAGGGGTATCTCTTAAACTGGCTCGGGGAAAAGGTTACACCGCTCCGGAACTGAGTCATGGAGATTGGGGATAATAACATCCATCCTGGAGAGATACCTTGGATTTCCAACTATATAAGGTTATACCCTGGTTGGACGACCGAGGGTCTCTTCCAAGGAGTCGGGCGTATGACCAAGGCGCCGAGGTACACGGTTGAGTCAAGAGTGCGGGGAGCATGGAACTTCCTTACCACTCTTGACAAGTCTTGGCACATCTTGCACTCGGCCAAGAAAACTCCACTTAGGGTGCGATCTCGTAACCATAATCCATATAGGTATAAGGGATAAGAGGCTGCAAAACAATCAAGCTTCTATTAAGACCAAGACGGGAGGATCTAGTCTTGTATGGCGATGTCGCCTCCTTGAAGGGGCAACCCGAGGGAGATGATAAGGCGATACCCTCCATTAGGGAGAGTGTCAAAACAGACGCAAATGTCATGAGGCTCTATTTTTGCAAGAAAATTTAGGCTTGTCATATTTGTGCGATGATCTGAAGAGGCAATAATACTAACGCGAGGGTAAGGCAGAGATCAATGGGTCTTTACATGCAAGTGTAAGGGACGTCCTGCGATTTCGTCGCAAGACTACAATGTCATGAGACTTCAAATTCGTGAGAATTTCTAGACCCGTCATATTGTCGCAAGAAAAACATCCTATGAGAGGCAAAAATACTAAAGAAATGATAAGACAAGATCAATGGGTCTTTACATGAAAGTGTAACGACGTCCTGCGATTTTGTCGCAAGACTCAGGCAATGTCATGGGGCTTTATGTTCGCGAGAATATTTAGGCCTGTCATATTGTCGCAATAATGAGGGTGGCAAAATAAGACCTTTAACTAGGAAGGCAAAATAAGACCACACAGAATAAAAGATAAGGCAAGATCAATGGGTCATTGCATGAAAATGTAAAGACGTCCTGCGATCTAGTCGCAAAAAAAGATTACATGATAAGCTTGTGAGCTTGAGAAAATGATTAAATGATAAGCTTGCGAACATATACATGACAATGAGGTGAGGCAATGCAAATGCCACGTATTTGATATTATGATCATATTATTATGCGATACTAATAGTGCAGGAATAAGAAAAATGAAGCACAAGCAAAAGAACTCGTGAGGAACAACAAATACGCAAAGAGAAATGCATATACTAGAGACAAAATCAGGGAAACGAAGAATGAAAGCGATTTAAAGCTACATCAATTTTAGAGCGGCAAAATGAGCTAAGTAACACAAACATTAGCTATCCATTGCGGTAGATAAGCATTCTCATCATACAAGCATTATACTTGCATCATGAAAGCATCGCATAAGCATTTCATGGCATAAACATCGCATACACATTTCATAACGTAATCATTACATAAGCATTATATTTGCACAAGTATTTTACAAAAATTCGCGAGTTATTCGAGTTTCGCAGGGGTTATTAAATTTCGCACGTTGTTATTTTGCCAAATTATTTTTCACAATTATAAGCAACTTGAAGAGATTATACTATCGCATGAGAATAAAGCATGAGACAGAGGCAAGATAAGAATGAAGAAATAACTCGCTCATTCAACACTTTTTCAATGATTCTACCCTCATAGATAAAGAACGGAGGCAACTATGGATAACCAAGAAAACATTTTATGTTCTTTATCTTCTCGGCAA
Organism: Papaver armeniacum; assembly: GCA_023531295.1. NCBI lineage: Eukaryota > Viridiplantae > Streptophyta > Magnoliopsida > Ranunculales > Papaveraceae > Papaver > Papaver armeniacum. Next base: position 67,238 of record JAJJWW010010511.1, on the reverse strand, counting down.
GAATCACTTCCAAAGAAGATATTCACCAATGAACAACAAGAATCCTCACCAAAATGGAATAATAACTTCCATGAACAGGAGGGCACTACTTCTTATACTTCAAGGATTAATACTTCTTATCCACTTCGCAAAGTTTCTAACTTGCGAAAGAATAGAGCATAGCATGAGACAAAGAACATGGAGCGAGAGTTTCGCATAATGGATTCGCAATACTTCTTATATTTAGAGGATTAAGTACTTCTTATACTTCTTCAAGGATACTTCATATTTCATATACTTCGGATGGTATTTCTTATTTATTTCACAAAGCTTGAACTTCGCAAAGAATAGAGGCAAGTACGTACTTTTCAAGTCCGGTATTCTTTCACTAGTTCCTTCATCAATAAAGATCAAAGACTACTACAACAACAGATTTTTTTCTTAAAAATCGCTCTTGACGATATTCAAGAAAAAGAGGCAAGATGTAGGATCCAAATATCGCAACAACAACACACTTGGGAATCTTCATCAACAACGTCACGAAACCGTCGCAAAGTGATTTCAGAGATGGCGTAATAGATGGCGATGATATAAACATGAAGAAAGTGCGAAGATCTTGCGAGAATTAGAGCGTCTGCGAGATTCAACATTTATACTCTTGCGAGGATGTCGCAAGGTAAATCCGAAATTAAAGGAAATATTAGTTGTACATGAGCTGTCATCCACTATGTAAATACTATATAAAGAGAGAGCGGGAGAGAGAGAAAGGGGAGACACATTTTTTTAGAGAGAGATATTATTTTAGGAGAGGGAGAAATTATTTTAGAGAGAGATATTTTTAGAGAAACTTTATTTTCTTTATCATCTTTTCCCCAAATAATTAGATCTAGAGCTCTTAAAATATCCATTAATGGAGATTCTCAATGTAATTCAAATGTAACTTCAACAATCATAGTGAAGAATCGTGGATGTAGATCACATTGATCGAACCACGTAAAAATCTTATGTGTCTATTTAAATTTCTAGCACTTATATTTGAAATTTAGATGATTAATAAGTTTAGATCTAGAAATTATTATCAAGATATAGTGAGGGGTGTAGTGTGGGATTTCCTGCAACTACAAGTTGTGCACTTGCGGTTAGACATAGTCGTAGGCTTTTTGAGACCTACCAAGTTTTTGGCGCGCATTTTGGGGGACTCGAATTAGCAGTGTAGTTAAAGTTTTCTTCTTTACTTTCTTGATTTTAGATTAGTCTTGTATATATTTATTTGAAATTTTTGTTTTCAGTCATTGCTAGTGTAACTCATTTGTTTCCTTGCTTGGTATATACATATTTGGGTATTAAAGTTTTCTCTTGAGCATTATCAGGTGCTCATAAAGTTGCGGCAAAGACAGAGAAGCGAGGCAAGTTGTTGTGCCTACTTGATCTGGCACCGTAAATAAAGAAACTACTATAGAAGCTGCAAAGAAAATAGCAATAGTCAGCTTGTGAGCTTGGTGTAGCCTTCTCCCGGATGCGCACCGGAGGTAAGTTTCTGAACACTACAACAACATGACGTCTAGGACCGCCTGTAATTACTTAGCCTGAATGTTTTGATATTGGGTTAACAACCGAGATTCATATTTTGTTGACAAATACGAGTTGGCCTCTCCTTAGTTAACATATTTTTATTGTTATGGTCCAATAGAAATCCAGGTTTAGGATTGAAAGACGTCACGACTCCTGCCATTGTCGCAACAACGTCATTTTTAATTTCTCTTATTATTATTTTTTTAGTGTAATCGTGTATAGTGTGTTTAGCACGTCGTATTTTGTATTAGTAGCTTATATGCGTTCTTATATGCATAATTCTGTTTAGGATTTGTTAGTAGCATTTAGTATAGATTTGTTTCATTTTGTTTCAAAAAAAAATAAAAAAATAAAAAATATCTGGATTCTGGTCTGCAACTGGGGATGAGCACAAATCCATTAGAGAACTTGGTTATGGGCATGCCTCACATTATGAGCCTCCCACAAACCATGATGTTGATAGTTATAGGGAATATTACAGACCTTTTCAGGGTCCTGAGCTTGAATATACAAACCCTAGTTCTTATTCGCACATGTATCATTCACCACAGGGAGAAAATGAACATTTTTATTATGCCCAGCTCACACACTCATCACTTTTGGAGCAGTTAGAGGCTCAAATCACTGCTTTAGAAATACAAATACATGAGAAATCTGTCGCATCTAATTCACCTAGGCAATCTGAAATCTATGCTTGTACCTTATGTGGTAGCTTAGGCCATCCTGTTGAGAATTGCTATATTTTGCATGATTTTAGGCAATCTAGAGAATACCATGAAAATCCAAGATATGACATATCCACAGGTTATGAAGCTGGTAGTCATTGGGACCATAATTAATATTTTGAAGGTTGCGATCAGTCTTTTATAGACCTTAACGACCATGCACCCATGCATCAATCAACACAATGGGAAGTTGAACAATTTTGTACTTCCCTAACTCCTTATATGCAATGTGGAAATCATTGAACAAGATAATGCTAGATTTGAATTTCATAATGAACCATATAGCATTGCTTCTGAATTTCCTTTCTGTGGTGACCCTCATGCGCAACCATGTACTGAATACCAATATGCTATGAGGATGCCCACTGTTGAAGACTCTCCTTCCATTGAACAACTTAATACATTTTTAAAAATGAATCTGCTTCATTTACAAAATAAGGAGAGGGAGGAATTTCAGATGAAATGAGTGTTAGTCCTAAAGTAAATTTTGAGAATAGTGTTTATGTTCCTAGTCAGGCTATTAATATTGAAAACGAACCTAATATAGAGGTAAAAGAAGGGACTAGAAATACTACAATTTTGCATAGGGAAATGCATTCTTTCATTATGATGATGATGATGATGTTATGTTAGAAGAACATGTTTATGCAAAAAATATTGTGGAACCTTTGGGTTCAGAGACATTAGGCTTCTCTGCCTCGACCTTCATGAATGATGTTTCTTCTAGTGTTCCATAAACATGTGATGTTGATACTGATCTTGGGCCTATGTAACTGACCTGTGAAAAAGAGCATGACACACATCTTGTGTCTGACATAGGTAATGTTGAATCTTCTGTTGACACTAATGTTCCTATGCATGAAAATATAAGTGATATGTCTGATTCTCTGCCTGGGTCACATTGTGATGTTTCTTCTGATTTGCATATGCTTGAAACTAAAGTTTTGAATGATGCTGATGATACTAAATTGGGGCTTGTTAATTTGTTCAACGACTGTGAGCATAATACTGCATTACTCATTTCTGACTGGGAAAACACTAGGCTACCTACTGAAACTTTTGAGCATAACAATGAATATAACTTAGACAAGTCTAGCTCTCTGCCCATGTCACAAACTGGTAATCTTCCACCCAACCTAGATTTGATTTGTAACAAAATTATAAAACCAAATTTTCTGAGAATACCTAGAACTGTGTGCTTCTCAAATTCTTTTGGACCATTTTGCAGCTAAATATAATGTGTTTAAGGAGCCACAGTTGAAATGTATAACTCTGCCTGTTCCTAACAAAGTCCATTTTGAGTTAGACCTTGTGCATGACGAACCCCTAAAATTGCAGGATTTTGTGTCCAAAAGCATATCCGTTGAAAAATCCAGATTTGGGGGTAGCTCATTTTTTTTTTGCAGTCTCACTTTCATTTCTGTCCTATTACAATGGTGTGAGGCTGTTAAAATTTTTGCACTCCGTTTTTTGGGTTGATCCCCAACTCTTTAGGCTGTTGGTTTATGGTGAACTTTTCTTGTATATAATCCAGTAGGTAATTTTTCTATCTTGAGTCAGTTGAGTCTTCTTTTATTTTGTATATATTGTGCTAATCCAATATGATCACAACTGAAAATGTTGGATTCTAGCCATTAATAATGAAGCTCTAATCTTGCTTTCGTTGACATACCGGTAATCTCTGCCCTTTTCTCTGATCAACAAGGTTCTCATGGTATGCTGCTGTTTAAATTGTTACCATCTTTTGAAACATTGAGGACAATGTTAGATTTAGGTGTGGGGGAGTGTTTTGCATATAAAGTTTTAGTTTTCTCTTTTCTTTTTATATAAAATTTTCAAAAAAAAAAAAAAGATCTTTGTAAATATCTGCATAAAACCACCAATTTTAGAGATTTTAGAGTCACTAGCATGCTTCTAGGTATGTTTACATAGAGAGTCTGACCGAAATAACTGAACTTGGTAGTACTGGAGAACACAATCGGGTTTCTTGGTTGTTAGAGCGTTAAAGTTGGATTTAACCATGCCGGTGGGCAAATTAGGTGCTGCAAAGATATTTGATAGTAGAGTTGTGATCACCCTTAGTGGAGACTACCTATTTTACATCAAGCGAGGCACCAAACTTCAATTTTTTGTGACTATCTAAAAAAGTCCTTTTAGAGTGTGTGTCACCGTACGTAAATTCCGGGTAGGAATGGTGAGCTACCCAACTTCGCACCACTTTCAGCACTATTTTTGATCTCTTGAGTGCTAATTCCGTCAATCATGAGGATGACGTCTAAAGATGAAACTCCTTCTTGTAGTTTGATTTGCAGTTAGCACCATTCTCTCACTCGAGCAGAGCAACGTCAGATTCTATGAAGAAAGATGAGACAGTCCAAGGTTTACATGAAACAATTCAAGAAAAAGTAAAATTCTTATTCAAAGTGAAGATACAGTACAAAAAGCAGAATTCTATACACATTTGAAGAGGTATTTTACAAGATCAAAGAAAATAAAATAAGATGAGAATTAGTGAAGTTTATAAAATCAAGACAATACAAGTTGCGAAAAATTGAGTGATAAAGTCCTTCCTCAATGGCTTTAGTAGTTTTATTATTCAGTTTGTTATTTTCAGTTTGTCATCTAAAAAAATAAATAAAAATAAAAAAATTACAGTTTTTTTTTCAGTTTTGTTTAATAACCACCATGGTAAAGAAGAAATTTAAGAGGAAAATTCAAGCAACAAGGAAATTGAAGAATCAGAAATTGTCAAGGTTTTACGAAGTCAGAAGTTCACCATCAACAGTTGAAGACCGAAAGATTGAAGACGTTTCTATGGATGTTGTGAGAGTGGTGTTGATTGCCGATCAGATGTGAAGGTAAGTGAGTACTCCCATCCTCCTATAATGATTAATTTCCTTTCTTAGAGATCATCAGAAAAAGATTCTTTTTGTCCACAAATTTTGTGGAGTCTCCAGAAATTATTTCGGAAGGTTTTCTTTCCCACCATTCAACGTGTGCAGGATTTCTCTCTTTATTCCTGTCTGCACACATGAGAGACTAAAAAGCGGTCTTTAAAGTGCAATTATCATAAAACCCTATTAGTGAGGCGAAGTCGAGGCTTGTGATCACTCTCGAACCCGAATTCTTTCATATGGTATGGTTATTTCTCGCTCAACTCTTAAGGATGAGAATGCGTTCTTTGGTAATTCTAGCTTCTTATTACTAGCATGCAGAAACTTTATGTCCTCATATCTCCTTGGATGCTTAGGAATCTATTACGCTCTGAAGTTGGAGAAGGTTTTGTGGGTACACCTCTGGTAAAACCTCACGAGACTACAACTCGTCCACTAGGGACACCTAGGGTTTTAACGACTTAATGCATACGCTAAATGCATTCGAGAGACCAGCGACAGTGGTATAGTTAGGATATCTTAATTTCTGTTTCACTTGAGGACAAGTAAAATTCAGGTTTGGGGGTATTTGATGAGTGCCAAATAGTGCATATTTCTACACCTTTTTATTGGCAATTAACTCATCTTTTGCGCTTTAAAGTCATATATTATCCCAAATTATGTATTTTCATTGTTTTCAAGAATAAATTCTTATACTAATTAATTTGTGTTTTTAGGTAGTAAAATAAAGCTTGGATGAATTAAGGAGCCAAAAGAGCAGAAAAGTAGAGACAATGAGAGAGAGACGACAAAGCTTCCGCTAGAAAGCAGTGAAGAATATTGTTTGCACCTCATCCGCAAGTGAAGAATGCCGTTTGCACAACTCAAAACTAGAAGTGGGCTTGAGATTTTAGCTTTGAAGAATCCATGGGCCTAGAAGAGATAAAATCCAAGATCCAAGCTTGTACCCATCCCTAGCCGTCAGATTCAATATAGCTGATGAGCATCCAATGGCATCTACATTGCGGTACATCGACATTTGCTGCTTTCGCCCAACACTGGAGCACCTGTTATTCATCCCCAAATCGAACAGAAGCCAAACACACTTCACTTCGTTTCTTATCTCTAAGCTCTGCAAAACTCCCAGTACAACTCCATCCCCGATAACCTCTGAGCTCAGCCACCTTCTCAGCAGCCAACAATCACACTCAATCTCCTAATTTCTATCTCTCTCCATCTTATCTTCTTCCCTATCAAAAACAGTAACCCTGGAAGCTATGATTAAGAGAGATAGAGTTAGGGTTATCTTCAATGGCTAAAAGCAAAAATCAAATCAAGTTGCGGAGAAGAAATAACAGAGGGGACAAGACATTCATGCAATTATGGTGAGTGGGTAGAGATTTATTATTGAATTGAAACCCAATTGGGGATTTTTGTGTATAAATAGGGATGAAAATTGTGATGTAGAATTCATGCCCGGATTAGCCGGTGCACCAAGCAGTAGTGTATATTTGTTTTCAGTATTATTATTATGTTCTAATTTCATCTACATTTAGGTGAAGCCCTAGCTTGCTACTGTGTGATTCATACTATGTGTATTGTTCTTGGATGCTTGAATTGTTTAAGATAGAATTTAATCTAAGTACGTCAACATTTTGCTCTCACGGTGTATGCCATGTATCCATTGTAGTTAGAGTACCACTGTGTTTTGATTATGCTGCAACTCAAGCTTAACCAGACTGTTATTGATCCTCAGATTAGTTGTGCTTTAACTAGACATTTAATGCTTTGGAAAGATACCTCAGTTGTGATTAAACTATCAATCGGAGAAACACCTTAGATATAGGGCAGATTTGACACTTCTCCCTTATCTGTCACAAGGACAAGAATAACATCATTAGTTGAATACATAGTGTAGGTTAGCGGTGGATTTGACTGCCCTAGTATCCTCTTTATCATTGATTTGCATTCTATTTTACTATTTCAGTCACTACAAACCTCTCAGCCGTATCGACAAAACAAAACCCCCTTTTGTTAATTCTCATTGAATCAGTTGTAGTAAAGCGTTGAAATCACCTCTACACCCACCTTGTCTTTGTGGGATCGACATGTATTTGCTCTGTCTCCAATAGACGCTATGCACTTGCAGTTAGACATAGTCGTAGGCTTCTTTACAGACCTACCAGAAGGCTCCAAGATACACGGCTCTTAGAATAGTTTGCAAGATATGCAAACTCAAGTATTTATACACCGAGGTTGTTTGGACAACAAGGAAATTCCAAAACCGAAACATTCTCAAGATATTCTCATTAAAGTACCTAATTTCAGTTTTTCTATTTGCAATTAATTACCAAACCATATTTCTGAAAACTCTCATAGAAAACTTATATTATTAGTCTAGCATGTTAACTAATGATATTTTCCTGAGGATATGCTTTAATTGCTGGTAATTAAAACATATATTATGAAAATCATAATTAAATGATTTTCAATTTTTTGGACCTGGGATCACCTTGAGTATCAATGAATATCTTTGAACAATTAATGATAAGAGTTATGCACATGTTCAAATAATTTTGACATCTAGAAGTTTCTCAGCAAACCCTAATTCCAAGCTTCACACAAAACATAAAGAGATATGTGAATATTGGAAACTCGGTTTTGCTCCTCGGGATCGGTTGTACCTGAAAAAGCGGGGGTACAACAACCACACCCAATATTTCGCTTAGCAATCTGTATGGACAAACTCGAATATACTTTTTAAGAGAATCAATAAGACTCAATCTATAAAAAGTATATCAAAGAGTTTTATCTCTCTTTCTTGATTCAATTCTTACTCGAGCAAATAAAAATCTGCAAGTCTAATTGAATACAAGAGAAATCACTTGAACAGTACCAAAGACCAATGTTCAAGGATCAATCAATTTCAATCAACAACCAAAGGTCGGATTTCCAATTGATTGATTCAAACGCACAACCTGTGATATTTCAATTATATAACAAAATATAATGCGGAATAGAAATAACATAGACACCTGAATTTTGTTAACGAGGAAACCGCAAATATAGAAAAACCCCGGAACCTAGTCCAAATTGAACACCACATTGTATTAAGCCACTATAGACACTAGCCTACTACAAACTAACTTCGGTCTGGACTGTAGTTGAACCCCAATCAATCTCACGTTGATTCAAGGTACAGTTGCGCTCCTTACGTCTCTGATCCCAGCAGGATATTACGCACTTGATTCCCTTAGCTGATCTCACCCACAACTAAGAGTTGCTACGCCCCAAAGTCGAAGATTTTAATAAACAAATCTGTATCACACAGAAAAGTCTACAGTAATAGATAAATCTGTCTCCCACAGATAAACCTACAAGTTTTGTTCCGTCTTTTGATAAATCAAGGTGAATAGGAACCAATTGATAACCCGGACTTATATTCCCGAAGAACAACCTAGTATTATCAATCACCTCACAATAATCCTAATCAACGCAGCGAAAAAAAATATTATGGAATCACAAATGATGAGACTAAGATGTTTGTGATTACTTTTCTATCTTGCCTATCGGAGATAAAGATCTCAAGCCAATCGTTACGATTGTACTCAAAACGATAGAATCAGCAAGATCAGATCACACAACTACGAGAAAGTACTATCAGTCTGGCTTCACAATCCCAATGAAGTCTTTAATTCGTTACCCTGGTTTAAAAAGAAAACCTAAGGTTAAAGGAGAATCGACTCTAGCTAATACAACTAGTATCACACGAAAAGTGTGGGGATTAGGTTTCCCAGTTGTTAGAGTTCTCCCTTATATAGTCTTTCAAATCAGGGTTTGCAATCAATGTTAGCTTGGTAACAAAGCATTCAATATTCACGTTAGATGAAAACCTGATTAGATTCAAGCTAATATCTTTCAACCGTTGGATCGAAAATTTAGCTTGTTACACACAAATGAAATGTACTATTTTGGATGTATGTAACCGTACCCAAACATGAACATTTGTTGGTTCAACAATAGTTAACCAAATGGTTAGCCATATGAGCACTTTCATATCAACCATATTCTTCTTCACCCTAACTAGTTCAAATGACTCAAATGAACTAGTTAGAGAGTTGTTCAATTGCAAGGAAATCTTATGTGACTACACAAGACACAATCGAAGCAAAAACGATTTGATTCACTCTAATCGGTTCATGAACTATATAGCCACGGTTTGCATTTTGCATTCCTTAGTTTTTATAAATGAGTTCACAAACAATCATTTTTAGATATAACCAACTCAAATTCGCAAACTTAGTTCGCGGACTAAAGTTCCCGGAAGGAGTTCTCAAACTCCAGCAGAATTTCTCGGTAAGAGAACTTCCGCCAGTTCGCGGACTTAGCTCACGGCTCTGATTCCTTCTCTTGATTAACAAAGTTCGCAAACTTCGGTTCAAGGAAAAAGGACTTATACATATATGTGTTGCCACACAATGGTTATATCCATCATTGGTTATATGATCTAAACTCTCATTTCAATCATTGAAACATTCTTAGAGGACATTTCGTCAAAGTAAGCAATTTTCAAAGTGATTGAAACGTGTCATGACTTTCGTCACTAGGTAAAGATGAACTTGGCCAAAGCAAAAGCTTACCAACACATATTTCGAGAAATATATAGGCGAGATAAACTCGGATCGAAATAGCAAATGTGTATAATCAAAGTCTATATAGCAAAACAACTTTTGTCTCAAAATAGGATATAGAGTAGATAAACTTTTGAGTGATAGATAAGTTCAAGTCTCCACATACCTTTTAGTCGATGAAGATCCACCGGTTCCTTGAGTAGTCCTTCGTCTTGTATGATGATCACCACGGAGTTCTTGAGCTCAACTACACTTTCTATCCTAGTCCGTGACTTAGCTATAGTAGACTAGAAATCAAGACTTATAGTTTTGATCACTAACATTGACAAACATGCTTGAGATAGCAACGCATGCGAGTTCGACCGAGCAATGCTCTAACAATCTCCCCCTTTGTTAATTTTAGTGACAAAACTATCAATACATATGGAATACAAAAAATAAATGAATTAACTTTTGTAGCTCCTATTCCACATGCCTAATCTTCAACATTACTCGATATCTTCGTCACTTCCAAGTACTCCAATGATCCCAAAGGTTGTAAGTTCAGCAACATCGTTGTTGAAAATCCGTAGCTATAACAACGAGAAAACAAGAGTTCTCAATCATTGTTATACAGTGTCATAGTATCATTATATAGTATCAAAGTTCAATTGCATCACAACTTCGACAACAATACTATGGTGATATGTATCACTCCCCCTTAGTCAATATTCCATATCACATGGAAACCACTCCCCCTTACATAATGATCCGAAAACCATATGTATTTGTAGTGTGAACTACATATTAATTCTCCCCTTTTTGTCAATAAAATTGGCAAAGGTACGAAAACAGGATCCTAATGAAATTTCCGAAAGAGACATTTCATGACCAAAAGAAAGCACATATCATCTTATTTAGATGCAATCATATAGCCGAAGCTAAATGCATTCATCAAGGAGTTTATAAAGATACAAGATAACCCCTATAATATTCCACAGCCGCACTCCCCGCAAAGATTTGGCAATTAAGCACAAGTTCAATTAAGAACTCTCCCCCATAATATGTCATTCCCGAAAGAACAACAAAAGCGACCTTAATTTCAAATGAAAAGAAGGATTTCTCTGGACATAACAAATCACATACAAGTATAAATTTGAATCCAAAATACTCAATTAAATTAACCGTAAGAGAACCCATGATTAATATAACCGGAAATGCTCAACATAAGCGAACTTATGGAGAATCAAAAAATCAATTAGATTAATCACAAGAGAACCCATAATTAATTTAATCGGAATACTCAACCAAATTAATCACAAAAAGTAATCAATTAATTGGTCATGCTCGACATAAGAGAACTTACGGAGCAACAACTAAGTAACCAAACAAGGATGATTAATTTAGTTATACATGCTCGACACAAAGTATCTCACGGAGCAACAACTAAGTCAAAAATTAACTCAGTCGATAGAGCTCAACATAAGACACCTTATGGAACAACACAATATGTACACAAAATTGTGGATCGAAGATCGACCTTATACCGTGGAATAAGCAAGGATTCATTCTATTTTCCATCACCATTTGCACAATGACATACAATAGACATAATCCTTGTAAACAAAATATTTTAACCTATCTTCCATCAATAATTGACATAATAGGCTTAACTTTTGTATTTGTCAAAAGTTCATTCCTTCATCTATTAACACATGCATATCGACATATAAAGGACTTAACTTTCGACAAGGTATGGGACAATCATAGTTCACGGACGCAAACACACATATCCCATAACAAATTGCAATATATAAAACCATAAAGATTAATACTGCAAAAATCATCTTCCAAATAATTTTAGAATTTAAACCAATAAATCTAAAAACATGGAGATGAAAACGTTGGACATAGCTATGTGTAATCACAATAATGGCTATTCCAAACTCTAGTTATTCTTCTTAAACAAAACATGAAAAAATAAGATTTACTAGACAAATAAACTCCTATAGAGAACATGAACTGAAAAACACTAAACCCGATCAGCAACCAGAGATTGAACATGGACGAGTTCATCAGTTGCTTTCTTCAGTTCGTTTTTCAAAAACTCAAGATTCCTTGTTGCTATTCCGAGTTGTTCACGTACGACCTCAAAATCTCGAAGAAGATTTCCTACCAGTTGTGATGACATCTGAACTGGTGCTTTGTTTTCATGATCAATGGCATGATAGCATGTTATGAAAACAGGATTCTTGTGAAACTCGATAGTCTTCCCCTTCTTGACTTTATCATCTTGGTTTCCTCCATTCATTGTGCATACCAAAAGTTGGTAAAACCTTTTGACCTTACAGAATTATGTATCAAGAGATGACACATAAGTGTACATAAATAGGTTCCATGGAAAACCCTAGGAAAGCTTGTATACGTTCGTGTGGGTCAGGTATTCGTGCACTGGTTGTCACGGCCCTAAAGTGTGACCACGAGGAAATAGAATGAAATTCATGTGTCAAGATTAATAGTTGAGAACCAACTAATAGAAGGAAGCACACATAACAGGGAATTTTTCTCAATAGAGAATGATAAGATTATCTTGAAGAGAAGAACTGGAGCAAAGCTCAACAGATTTTAAGATCAAAATAATAAAGAAGGAAAGACAAACATACAACCTTGACATCAATTCTCAAGTCACACTTCTTGAGACTATGAGCATCATTCTTAAACTTACAAGAACAATGCTGCATTGAGCAGCTATCATGTTGTGTTTAGATGGCATTTTTCTCACCAATACTGACTGCTTCTTTTTCACCTTCAAGAAGATTTACAGAAGAAGCACTTGACTTACTTGAGAAAGTTTTATCAAGAGAACAAGAAGTACCTGAGTCAGCCGCTTTCCTTGTCTTTTTGATGCTCCATTTGAGTCTGTTTATGCTGATCTTAAGCTCTGAGACTCGATTATTGATATGAATGAAATCTGGAGCAGGAGACTTGGATCCACATTCTTCTTTAGAGAGAGAACAAGGAATCAACTTTTTTTTCTTTCTTCTATGCCTTTTTCTCTTTTCGGAGTTAGTTTCCCTCCTGTCACTGTCGATATTTTTTTGTTTCAAAAACACAATTAAGAAAAGTCTTATCACGGAATTTTTCTTGATTGTCGACAATGCCTTTTACACCAACAATATGAGAGACAGGTTTAATAACTTCTTTTGACATCCATGCAAGAATGTTGTGAAGTTTTTCATTCCTCAAACGAAAATGACATCTTCGCTCAGAATGTCCTTTATTCCCGCAACAATAGCAGTTAAAGGAATTGTTCTTAACCGTTCTCGTGTCAGTAGATTTAGAAGGGGCAAAAACCTTGTTTCTATACACATTACATGCTGCAAAGGGTTTCTCACATGAATAATTATCATTAGCTTTAACAAAATTGATCTTACTCGTTTTTGGAGCCGTCTATTCCTTTATAGCCCGTTCCCACGTGTATCACGATGTTCTTTACATGCTCCAATCATAGAGGATAATTTTGTAGAGCTAGAATTAAATCTACTCAGACTCTCTTCCAGTGATTTCACTTTATCAAGTGCAGCAGCAAGGTCAGTCTCCAAGGATTTTTCTTTGGCGAGAAGACTGAGTTCTTTGTCATTAAAACATTTTTTGTTGAGAGTCATATCTTGCTTCAGATTCCGCAAGTTTTTCTTTCAACACAAAAAGATTTCATAGAAGATTGTCACATTCGAGCGTATATCTTCATTACGATCTTTAAAAATAGATTGTAAGAGTCTATATCCACAATCATATCCCTTAAAGAGTTTTCTCAATTTTCTGTTTTCTTGACAAAGAGGAGCCATGTATTTTCTCAAGCAAGTTGTTGACCTTTTTTCTTTCAAGTCACAATCAAATAACTTGATGTACTGAGAGACTTCCTCATCAAGGCTTTGTCCTTCCTCTGAATCACTGTCATCAGATGATCATCCAACTAATCATCAAGAGATTTCTCCCAGTTGAATGCAGGTTCAGACAACGGATCGGAGACAACGTCCCTTTTTGGAGCTTCACGACTTTGAGGCTCACGAGGATGACTCTGAACTGATGTTGCGTTATCAGAGATATTCTGATTATCCATAGAGTCAGATCGCTACAAACACATACTTGTGAGGTCTTGAATGTGTTTGCCCGCTCTGATACCAATTGAAAAAACGAGGGTACAACAACCACACCCAATATTTCGCTTAGCAATTTGTATGGACAAACTCGAATATACTTTTAAGAGAATCAATAAGACTCAATCTATAAAAAGTATATCAAAGAGTTTTATCTCTCTTTCTTGATTCAATTCTTACTCGAGCAAATAGAAATCCGCGAGTCACAAGAGAAATCACTTGAACGGTACCAATGACCAATGTTCAAGGATCAATCAATTTCAATCAACAACCAAAGGTCGGATTTCCAATTGATTGATTCAAACGCACAACCTGTGATATTTCAATTATATAACAAAATATAATGCGGAATAGAAATAACACAGACATCAGATTTTTTTTAATGAGGAAACCGCAAATGCAGAAAAAACCCGTGACCTAGTCCAGATTGAACACCACACTGTATTAAGCCGCCACAGACACTAGCCTACTACAAACTAACTTTGGTCTGGACTGTAGTTGAACCCCAATCAATCTCACACTGATTCAAGGTACAGTTGTGCTCCTTACGTCTCTAATCCCAGCAGGATACTATGCACTTGATTCCCTTAGCTGATCTCACCCAAAACTAAGAGTTACTACGACCCAAAGTCGAAGACTTTAACAAACAAATCTGTATCACACATAAAAGTCTACAATAATAGATAAATCTGTCTCCCACAGATAAACATACAAGTTTTGTTTCATCTTTTGATAAATCAAGGTGAACAAGAACCAATTGATAACCCGGACTTACATTCCCGAAGAACAACCTAGTATTATCAATCACCTCACAATAATCCTAATCGACGCAGCGAAAAAAGTTATTGTGGAATCACAAACGATGAGACGAAGATGTTTGTGATTACTTTTCTATCTTGCCTATCGGAGATAAAGATCTCAAGCCAATCGTTACAATTGTACTCAAAACGATACAATCAACAAGATCAGATCACACAACTACGAGAAAGTAGTATCGGTCTGGCTTCAAAATCCCAATGAAGTCTTTAAGTCGTTAACCTGGTTTAAGAAGAAAACCTAAGGTTAAAGGAGAATCGACTCTAGCTAATACAACTAGTATCACACGGAAGGTGTGGGGATTAGGTTTCTCAATTGCTAGAGTTCTCCCTTATATAGTCTTTCAAATCAGGGTTTGCAATCAATGTTAGCTTGGTAACAAAGCATTCAATATTCACGTTAGATGAAAACTTGATTAGATTCAAGCTAATATCTTTCAACCGTTGGATCGAAAACTTAGCTTGTTACACACAAAATGAAATGTACTATTTTGGGTTTATGTAAATCGTACCCAAACATAAACATTTGTTGGTTCAACAATAGTTAACCAAATGGTTAGCCATATGAGCACTTTCATATCAACCATATTCTTCTTCACCATAACTAGTTCAAATGACTCAAATGAACTAGTTAGAGAGTTGTTCAATTGCAAGGAAATATTATGTGACTACACAAGACACAATCGAAGTAAAAACGATTTGATTCACTCGAATCGGTTCATGAACTATATAGCCACGGTTTGCATTTTGCATTCCTTAGTTTTTATAAATGAGTTCGCAAACAATCGTTTTTAGATATAACCAACTCAAGTTCGCAAACTTAGTTCGCGGACTTAAGTTCCCGGAAGGAGTTCTCAAACTCCAGCAGAATTTCCCGGGAAGAGAACTTCCGCCAGTTCACGGACTTAGCTCACGACTCTGATTCCGGTTCTCTTGATCAACAAAGTTCGCAAACTTCGGTTCAAGGAAAAATGACTTATACATATATGTGTTGCCACACAATGCTTATATCCATCATTGGTTATATGATCTAAACTCTCATTTCGATCATTGAAACATTCTTAGAGGCCATTTCGTCAAAGTAAGCAATTTTCAAAGTGATTGAAACGTGTCATGACTTTCGTCACTAGGTAAAGATGAACTTGGCCAAAGCATAAGCTTACCAACACATATTTCGAGAAATAGATAGGCGAGATAAACTAGGCTCGAAATAACAAATGTGTATAATCAAAGTCTATATAGCAAAACGACTTTTGTCTCAAAATAGGAGATAGAGTAGATAGACTTTTGAGTGATAGATAAGCTCAAGTCTCCACATACCTTTTAGTCGATGAAGATCCACCAGTTCCTTGAGTAGTCCTTCATCTTGTATGATGATCGCCATGGAGTTCTTGAGCTCAACTACACTTTCTATCATAGTCCGAGACTTAGCTATAGTAGACTAGAAATCAAGACTTATAGTTTTGATCACTAACATTGACAAACATGCTTGAGATAGAAACGCATGCGAGTTCGACCGAGAAATGCTCTAACAGTACCAACCTCATAATGTAAGTTGTGATCGGTTATACCATGTTTCCCAAACCAGGTTGTGACCAGCTACACCTTGCTTCCCAGAGGTAGCTTGTGGTCGGTCACACCTTACTTCCTGAGTTAGATTGTGATCGGTTACACCTTGGTTCCCAGAAAAATTTGTGACCGATTACAACTAACCTCCCAAATTAGCTTGTGATCAGTTACACCATGCTTCCAAAAGGTAGCTTGTGACCGATTACAACTAACTTCCCAATGTAGCTTGTGACCGGTTACACCATGCTTCATAAAGTAGCTTGTGACCGATTATAACATAGGCTATGACCGGTTATACCTCAAATCTCAACAAGTTAAGATATGTTCTACCTTGTCATCTTATATTGGTCATTCAAAAGATATTCAATAAAAAACCTGACCAATCATGGTTTCCTTTCGTCTATGAAACAAGTTCATATATATATGTACTTCCTTTAAACAAATGTTATAAAACATTATTTCCTAGGGTGAAATCATACATATATATTACACATAATCAAGAGACTACATACAAAGATTATGTTGATGTCGTATTTACAAAGTTCCAAAAGATAAGCGTTTACACTTCGTAATTCAATAGATTCCTTGAAACTTTGATCATAATGTTATGACCAAGTCTAAACACTAGAGTATTATTTATATACAGCTTCGCATGTTATGTATTCAATATAATCCGACTTGAAAGATACATTAGGAATGAAAACAAGATCAAGTCAATATTACTAACCTCAAGTGGAAGGATGGTGTCTTCGTTGTATTCATTACTTTTTTACATTCTTCAGGTCTTCGGAGTAATACTTGTACGTCTCAACATTCCTAGACTTTCTAGTCTAACCTAAACGAAGTTGACTCTAGTATTTAATCAAGCGACTCTAGATGAGTTTTGATACTAAAATATGACAACCAAACTTGACATACCAACGCTTGGTGGGTTCAACCGAGCTATTCTCTAACAAATACCATGAGTGTTACCAAAGGACTTTTCTCAAACAACATAGCTGAGACCTTGTCTGAACTTCCCGAGAGCCTTTGTAGATCACACTTGAGGGTATCGATCTCATTCTCTTTCACAAACAAGGTTTCACTGAACTTTTCATTAAGTTTCTCAAACTCATGATTTTTCACTTTAAGAGATGATTCGAGTTTTTCCACAGTTTTCTTCAAACATAGATTTTCTCGATGAATTTCTTCACTCTTATTCAAGAATTTTAAAATCTTCTTTTCTAACTCAGAATCAGAGGCTGAATCAGAATCAACAGATATTTCTGCACAAGTAGCGGAATTTTTTGTCTGATATTCCAAAGTTAGCTCATCAGAGTTTCAAGTGAAACAATGAGATTATTATTTCTTTGAAGAGAACTTCCGTCTTGAATAATTGAATCATCTTGGATCTTGGTTCTCGAGCGTCGCTTTACAGATTGTCTGTACCTCCTCAGGACATTTTTGACTTGTTGTGTGATGATAGATATATTCCCTTCATCATGATGCACACAACACTCGTCAGCCCAAGATAAGTTTTACTTTAAAGAAGTTATGCTTGTATTGATTGTGGCTTTAAGTGCAGAAGTGCTATTTTTAGCCATATTAAGCTCGTGATAAAAAATATTTAACTTTCCAACGAGACTGTTCCTGAAAAGTGTTTCAAGGTTATTTCCTTCCATGATGGCATATTTCTTAGACTCATATCTTACTGGTAAATATCAGAGAATTTTCATCACAATGTCTTTTTGGGGAATAGTCTTCCTTAACGCATAAGATGCATTAACAATTCCAGAAACATTTTGATTTAACTCATCAAACGAATCTTCATCAAACATATGAAGATTTTCCCAGTTAGAATTTAGGTTTTGAAGCCTAACTTATTTCTCTGAGGTATCTCCTTCGAATACAGTTTCTAAGATATCCCAAGCATCTTTAGACTTAGTGCATGAAGTCACATGATGCTGAAGATCTAGGATTATGGCGTGGGATAATAGCATTTAAGCCATCACAATTATGCTTTGCAACACTTATCTCGGATTCACTATATTGTATTAATGGCTTTGCAACAGTGGTTCCGTCTAAAACAAATGTTGGTGCATTGTATCCAATAACTACAAGTTTCCATGTCTCAAAGTGACGGGGCTTGTAAAAAGGACCGCATAACACTTTTACGCCATAAGTAATTTGTTCCATCAAATGTTGGAGGTACGTTTATTGAGATTACACTCCTGTCCATATAGTCAGACTGCTTCAAACACATACTTATTAGGTCTTAACGTGTTTTCCTACTCTGATACCAATTGAAAACGCAGAGGTACCAAAATACACCACCAAATTTATCTTAGGAAATCTGTATGGAAAAAACCAACATAACTCCGAGATTTCAACTCAATCAAGGAATAGTATCTAGAGTTATATATCTCTCTCTCTTGCAATTAGAACATTTAAAGAATCGAATCCGCGAACCTAATTACAAAGAGATTACTTAGACGATACCAAAGACCAATCTCCAAGAATCAATCAAGTCGTATCCAACAAACAAGGTCGGATGTATCTACTATGATTGATTAACGCACAACCTGTGATATTCAATTATAAATATAAACAATATAATGCGAAAAAAGAAATAACACAGACACCAGAGATTTTGTTAACGAGGAAACCGCAAATGCAGAAAAAACCCAGGTCCTAGTCCAGATTGAACACCAAACTGTATTATGTCGCTACAGACACTAGCCTACTACCAATTAATTTTGGAATGTAATGTAGTTGAGCCCGAACTCAGTCTCACAAAAATTCAGGTACATTGACGCTCCCTAAGCCTATTGAATCCCATTGGTACTCCTCGCAATTGATTCCCTTAGATGACGTCACACCAACTAAGAGTTGCTGCAACTCAATTGAAGACTTTAAACCAATATGCCTTCCACAGATTAAGCCTATATGTGATTTCCTTTACGATCAAAAAATTTGACCAAGGTGATGAAAATCGATAGCAATAGACTCGTCTAGCTAACCTCAAAAAATCCGGACTTATGCAACCCGAAGTGCAACCTAGATTATTATTCACCTCACAAGTATAAAACTTGTGGAATCAACAAAGTCCAAGAAAAAGAGAACTTTGATGATTACTATCTATCTTGATCAAGTGAGCAGCTCAACAATCGATCAAGATCAGGATACTCGAGTTATCAAGATAAAAGATAACTGGACCTGGCTTCACGAATCCTTATGAAGTCTTTGTAGTCGCTAAACCCTAAAATGGTTAGAAAGAGGACGACTCTAGTTACAACTAGGACACACCAAAGTAGTGTCGGGATTCAAAGATCCCAGTTGCTTGAAGTTCCCCTTTTATAGATATTCAAAGCATAGGTTGCTTTAGGTTTAAGCTAAGATAGCTTTGGAACCAAGCAATTAATATCCACCATTAAATTAATCTTTGAATCTGATTTACATAAAAAAGATATACACTCTGGTTAGGTGAAACTGTATCCCTAACCGTGTATAAAGACTATGTTCAAGGTGGTTAGCCGAAACTAGCCGATTTGAACTTATAAGCTTAATATTCATCATTATGAACACTTAAGACTTTAACCTTGAGTCAAAATCATGTGATCCAATAAGTCTAGTGTTTTTAGAGCATTGATCAAATGCTAATTATCTCATAGAAATAATTTTATTGCATTTGAAAATAATCGACATGGTTAGTAGATGTACAAAGTACAAATACCATAGCCGTTCATGAGTCAGGTCAGTCACAGTACGTGTACCGGTTTGTATACTATTAAGCATAACCAAGTTCCGGAGTTCACGGAACTATTTAGGTATGCGTACAGGTATGTGTACCTTAAGACTATAACCGGCTCCGGAGTCCGCAGATCTATTTTGGTATGCATACCGGTATGGATACACAAACCATGTTCCGGAACACATAAATTTTCTGGTACGTGTACCGGTATTGATACCAAACTGATCTGTGACCACAGTTCCTTTTCGATCTTTGCATACGGATATGCGTCCGATCCGTTCACGAGTTACCTTTTCGATTTGATTTTTATTGGATGTGCATAAGGATATGCGTACTAAGATATCTGCTTGTCGACATATAGCTACTCCGCTACATATACGAGTACATTTAATACGGCTTCAGATTTATAAAAGTTTTCCTAGTTTGTAAGACTGATAACATTGTCTTATATCTGAATCTATAGTAGTTCTATATTTTTCTCTAAATCGATTAAAAACATTCCCGAATAATATCAATGAAACATATCACTGTTCCAGGTGTAGTTACCTAAAATCTAAGAGAGGTTAAAAGTTGGATTCTAGGGTTTCTGAAAGTGAGTTACGGGAGGCTGAGCACGAACAGTCTCTGCCTAAACCACGCACAGTGGCCGTTCAAAGGCTGCTTCAGTCACATGAAGAGATTTAGGGATGGTCTTAGGGAGGGAAGCAGATGAAGAGAGATATCAGAAAATTCTAGGGTTTGAAGAATAATTACTCTGAGAGGTTATGAGAAAGATGATCCTAGCTTGGAGAAATAAGGGACCTATTTATAGCTGAATTCTCTAATCTCAGGTCGGTGAAGATAAGAATTGCTTTATGTAAATAGAGATAAACTTATGAGAAATAAGATAGGTATTTCTCAGCAATTCTCTCGTCTCTTCAGGAATAGATAGAGATAAACTAGGTTGAGTTTATCTCATTATTTCACCGCCATTACTCTCTTCTGCGGTGAGAAATAAGATGGGTATTTCTCACAAGTGCCGTAGACCGCCAGACCAAAACCCTAATTGTTATCCCCTAATTTGTGTGAAGCTGAGTCAACCTTTGTGATGATATGTTGAGAGAGAGAAATATTCTCTTTAGCCGAGTTGGCCAAGATAAAGAGATATTATCCGATTTGTAAGAATGACTTGGATGAGTTACGTGAAAAGGCATGGGATGCCTCGAACTCGTGTGGAGATCCCGAAAAAAGGAGACTCGATTCTTACAAGAATTCTCTCCTAAATTTTGCGAGAGAGATTTGAATCCCTCCGAGATTTTGCAAATGGATCAAAATCTCTTCTAAGATTTTCTTAAGGATCAGAATCTCTCTGTGGTTAGCAGGGACTCATCCTGAAGAGAGGGAAAAGGATTTGTACGCCCAATTAATGTCTATGCGAGACATTGGCTCACTTGTATTTGACCAGCGTATCTTGCAAAGATGTGCTAGGAATCAACTGTGTATCCATATGATGGGGCCAACAAGACCATTATATCTCGAAAGGATGTTCTAGGAGTCTGTCAAAAGGGCCAGAAGGCAGAATAACCAGCGTATCTCGTGGGGATGTCCTAGGAATCATTCGGAAACCTCAGTAAGTCGAGTCAGATCCTAGAGCATACATGACTAGTGTATCTCGCGATGATGTACTAGGAATCGGTCCTTGATCTCAAATAGGGTGAGTCGTGCTTATAGGAGACATGCATATCTCTGTTCTGGGTTATAAGTCCGTCGGGGATGTCTTTACGTATCTACAGAGCCTACATGACCAGCAGTATCTCGTTGAGGATGTATACTAGGAATCATGGCATCACAATCAGCTGCGTCTCGGAAGACATGCTGGAATTGTGGCTGTTTTGGTTCATAAGTCTGTCGGGGACGTTTTACGCTTTACAGAACCTACGTGACCAGCAGTATATCGTCGAGGATGTACACTAGGAATCACGGCATCACGACCAGCAGTGTCTCGCGGGGACGTATACTAGAAATTGTGGCTAAGAGTGCCTTGAGGACCAAGGGCTTAATCTCTCCCGTGAGAGTTGAATTTCGTCTACAGTCTTAAGATGACACTTTTGCCCCTTATCCAAATTTCACTATCTACATTTAGTCCCCTACTCAGAGTAGAACCTTGATTGTTCTATGATGAGTATATAGATGGTTACGAATCGTTCATGCGCGAAATTGCAATCCACTTGCGGTGTCCCCGAATTGATGCTTAGTCATTGCTTGCTCTGGATTTTGAATAACTTATGGACTTGGAAGATTTATGAGATTTTGTGCTAGGAGACGTTACTAACATAACAATTGAACCTTGATGAAGTAAAATTTCCATCTTGAGAGACTAGACTTGCGAATTAGGGTTTGTCTTGACCCTAATTTACTCTCTGTGTGCATCCTTGAGCTTCCGAGTTTGTGCAAGTGAGTATTTGGGGAAGAGAGGGATTTGAGCGGCTTCCTGGATTTCCGCGAGGTTGGAAAATCCAATGAGAATAAAGTGGCACTTACTTTTGAAGTTACAGAGTCCCTATCCCATGTAAATTCTGAATTCAGGCTTGTACTGCACCTAAACCCTAATTTCTCTTTTGTCCGCGCCTGACTCCTTAAAACAGTCTGGAGATGCTTGAAGAGGCTTTATAGGCTTGCATATTTCTTGAGGGATTAGCACCTTGTATGACGAGAACTCGTTCAATCCCTTATACTAATCAGACACTCCTTTCGAGAGAAAATACCTATCTTTGAAACCAAGGGTATTTTCGTCAAAAGCTAATATGAGCATGATTTTTGTGACATGAAAGACTTCGGGAGACTCCTTAGGCATGGTCACGTCTTGAGAGAGGGAGACAAGCGCCTTCTCGGTCTTGGTTTTAAAATTATGAACTCAAACTTCCCCCGTTTGAGCTAAATTCCCTTTATTTTCTCTCCGAAATTCAGCACTTTCTCGATTCCGTTTCAATCTCGTTCTTCTTAGAAAATTTAGAGAACTCAATATTCATGTGTATGAGGCCTTTGGAATGAGTAGATGAGAGCTTGGTTGGTCTCTGGCTGTATTAAGGCTTTCTTCATTGAAAATATTCAAAATTGCAACATAAGGGTATTTTGGTCAAAATCCCTTATGAGCTCGTTTTTGTTTAAGAGTAATGAGATAAAATGGATCGAGAGAGGCTTAGAGAACCGTCCAAGAGAATGGGAGAGGCTAGGTACCTTCTCTTTTAGAATAAATCCCTTTTTCACCAAATTCTTGAAATTAGGGCTATTTTTCGTCAAAACCCTAATTCTCTTCGACTTTGATCCCTCTGAAAAAATCCAGAGAGAATAAATCACGTCCCAATGTCCTAGGAGAGCATCCTAACGCATGAAAAGGGCTTGTCTAGGGCTTGGAGGAATTTCTTAGAAGAAAGAAAACCCTCAGTTTCCTTATTTGATCCAAATTCCTTTAATTTCCTCTTTTAGCTCTAACTCCTTTTCCTTTTGCTTCAAGGCTTCCCTTTTAGAGTTGAATCAACAAGAGAAGTATTTTGACGTGTGACAACACATGAAAACCGGTCCACCTCTTCCATGAGTTCTATTTCCATTATAATTCCATATCTTGGCCATACCATGCACATACACATGCATGCATATAACTCTTGTACGTGAATAATTCTCCTATTTTCTTCTCTTTTCTTGCCAAAAAAATAAACCAGCCTTCTGTATGTTTTGATCTTGTCTGGATAATGGTTCGTAAATCTCCTAATATGTGTGATGAAGATGACAACAATATGGGCGATTCCGCAACGAGCAATGGAGCTGCCAACAATAAAGAGATCCCTAATTTCAATGACGAATTCCACCACTTTGTTGAATTGGTAGAAAGTTACCCTAGTACCTAGGTAAGTGATGATCCTGTTTTTTGTAGTAGAATCACTTCTCAAAATCAACCACTTGTTCCTTCT
The DNA here is from genome assembly GCA_023531295.1 of Papaver armeniacum. Classification (NCBI taxonomy): domain Eukaryota; kingdom Viridiplantae; phylum Streptophyta; class Magnoliopsida; order Ranunculales; family Papaveraceae; genus Papaver; species Papaver armeniacum. The sequence continues at coordinate 43,261 of JAJJWW010010511.1, read as the reverse complement.
TCGGAGCTACGTTTTTCCATGGAAAGAAAAACTGTAAAGCCTTCAGTAGTGAAATTCAAAACTCGTCAGGAACCCATTGATTCTTGGCATGACTGTGTAGAATCCATGCTTAGGAGTAACAAAATTCAGCAAATCCTAAAGAGATCCGGCATATATCATGTATTTTTAGCTTCAGGGTCTTTGAAAATAAAGAAAGACATTGTTGATTTGATAACTTTGTTATGTCGATGGAGTAAACAGACTCACACCTTCGTTTTTTCTTGGGGAGAACTCACAATTACTCTCGAAGATGTAGCCGCACTTCTTTATCTTCCAGTCACAGGTATCTTCTTCTCTTTAACATTATACGACAATGAAAACTAAATATCTCTAGCTCTGTCCGAAGCCATTGATCAAACTCATGCTCAAGCAATTGTTAAAAAAATAGATGTAAGTTCTGGATCAGCCGTTGGCGTAGTAACGAAGGACTTTCCGGATTTTCATCATATTCAACCACGCAAATTGCTGCTTTCATATTGTTATGGCTATCCAAAGATATCTTTGAGAACCCGAATGGCGAAGAGCTAAAATCCGTATTGATTCCTATGGCGATAAAATTGGCTCGGGGAATAACACTTCCTATTGGCAACCTATTTTTAGGGACTATGTATTCAACCCTAGATAATTTTGTACATGATATGACATCTTCGAATGGTAATAAAAGAACTGATACCTGGGTGAACGTGTGCTTCCTCCAGGCGTGGCTATGGGAACACTTTGAGAAATACGCCCCCATCCCTCGTTCACTGAAAACTAGTGATCCTCCGATAGCTAGGATTTGTCGTTGGTGCAATAGATATCCGATTCAGCAACTCTTGTCTGCATTGATGGATAACGAAAAATATGTCACTTTTCGTCCCTGAACACAAATTCCCGAGGGTGTGGCTCAGCTACATTCATTTTCCTTAATGAAGGATGCCATATTACTTCCCGAAGGCCGTGATCACTTATCTAGGCAGAAGCTACATATACTTTTCGTGTCTTGAGTTTGGAAAGTCGCGGTGACTTTAGTATACAATCTTATAATGTTGACAGAACTGCTCGTCAAATGGGATTTGACCAGGATATCCCTTTTCGCAAAGGACCGTCCACGTTTTCTAAGATCCAGCGGAATATCGGTACTGTAAGCGGGTTGCAAAGAAACTTCCCTTTCTTTCATGTCCAAAGGACCGGCCGTGTATCTCCAAAAGATTGAACTTACTGGATAGAACAACTTGTGAGCATTAGTAATTTCATACAAGATATTCCAGAAGAGGATGTAATTTTCAAGTCCCGTGAGCCAAGTCCTAAACGTTCATCTCCTTGCATAAACCAAGTAAGTATTCCTCTATTCAACGATTTTCATGACTTAACCATGTCTATTTAGAATTTTAACTAAATGATTTTTTTTAGACTGGACGTTCCATTCATGCTCGAAGCGAAACTGATTCCCAGGTGGATGACATGGGAGCTGGCATAGATCGCCTTGAGGCTATCGTGACGGAAAACCATTCTTCGCCTTCTTCTGGAGTGCCACCGGTAAGAACCATTCATTTTTACTCGTATAAGTATTCTCATTCATGGTTGGTACAAAGGTGCTCATACCCTAGGAATATCCCTTTATTTGAGTATTCGTCAGAAACTTTCAGATCCGATAGACTTGCATAGAATGGACTGTAGAATCTTCATACGATGTCGGATTTGAGCTCCCGACCCCAATTTGAAAATAGAAAAGAATTATATATCTAACTCAAAAAGAATGACCTAATTCCGAGTTGTTTAGGTCAGTCAACCAGTCACGTACTTTTGTCATCAGGAACCCTGTATAGAATTTCAGGAGCGTTTCAGATTGCACTTACTTTGGTATTGGGACCACATCTCCTAGCTCGTTTGTCCGTTTGAAGATCCCTTTGGATATGTTGTAGCAGAGACATAGAGAAACATATTTTCTCAAGATAGTACCCCAAAATTCCCTACGAATTTTCATCAGTTAGCGTGTTTTCCCACGGCAGTGCTTAGCAATCCTAATTGTAAGAGGATTCCTGTATTCCTTGGGCCTTTGCATGTTCTGACGTCTTGAGTATGACTCCTGGGGTATTATGACTTCATTAACTTTGCTTATATCAGTATAAGACGTGGATTTGGCCTCTGTGAACCCTAATCCCACTCGTGAAACAAATTCAGTCGCTAAACCTTAATTTGCTTCTTACACTTTCATATCTAGATATACCTTGTTTGATTCCATCTTCTTTTTGTAGACTCATGACGTGGGAACGACTCAAGATTTACTTACTGGAAATACAACAGAAATATCCTCTCTTGACGATGCTTAAGCCACCCATCGGTCCCAAATTTTCGCATAATTCTCGTGTCGAAGAAACCTGAAGAGACGAAGCACATCCATCGAATATTGTTGAATATCCTACTGCAGTTTTTGATTTTGTTGGTCTTAGTGCAATCCTGGATTCAAATTAAATACTTATAGGGGGATTCGGTGTTGCTACCAAATATTCCGAACTGTACCGGTCGATTTGGCAAAGATATGGCCATATTGCTACAGTGGGGATAATAGCTTATGTTGTTCATCCTATGATCGAATAGTTAACGACTTGTTGGAGATCCTTGATGCCATACGAGACTTGACTCTGAACAACATCCCTTCTGGTTACTTCATAGATCTTGAAAAGCTCGTGACCACTTGTGAAAATCTTCGCCTCAACGTGAAATGGCTTCGAGAATGGCTCAACAATATCCAAGCTGTAAAGACCCTCAAACACGTCAATGTGAAATGGCTTCGTGAAATCACCAGATAAACTTCGAAAAGTTATTCGAAATGGGCTACTTAAACACGTAAATCGAATATCATACGAGTAAGATATTGCACCGGGAAATTGGAGTCCACATTTGTCAACCTTGACCATTGACCGAGCTTTGACCATTGACTTTAGCTTGATCGTATCTCGTTCCTACAAGGTTATCCCTTGGCAGTCTTTTAGATATTGAGTAATAAACTTATTATAATTTGATTTGGATAAGTTAATGAATAATTAGATTAATTAATTAGTATTAGCTTAATTGATTGTGTTTTTTTTTTTTTAGGAAACAAATATTTCTATTTTAAACTTATCTCGTAAATACTAAGGAGGTGGTGTTTCATTCTGGTTTAAAGAGAAATATTTCTCTTCTTATTCAAAGTAGCTGGGTGTTTCAAAAATAAAGATAGAGGGATTGGGATGGTAACTATTTGTCATGTACCACACGGTTTAGTATGCGTACTCTATATTTGAATTAGCTGTTAGGGGGTGCAGTTAACCAATTGTTGGGTGTACTCATCCTTAAGTCATTTCCTCGAGTTCTGTAATGAGTAGATGAGTTACTAGCCGTTGAGATTGTTAGTGAGATATTGGTGTATTAAAGACCAATCATTCTTCTCCCGAGAAGGTAATGAAAACCTAATTAAACTTCAATTGAAGTCCGTGCTCTGTTTATCGGAGAAGGTAGCTTGCTACCATTTTTGATCCATTTTCTCCTTGTAGTTGTACTAGATATACTACAATTGGTATCAGACTCCATCCCGGAACCCTGTAGCCATGGCCACCAAAGAAAAACTTCAAGAGATTTCCACAATTGTTACTCAACATACAGATTCAATCTCGGAGATGAAGACTGAGATTCTATCCTTGGGTGACAAGATGAATCTTCTTATTAATTTGATTCAATCATCTCATTCTACCCCTCCTGACCCTTCTGGATCGGCGATTCCTCAACAAAATCCGGATGAACATCATACCGACTTCCATGAGCTGATTCACAAATTCACCAACTCTGACTCTCGTAAATTTACTCGTACTCCTAAGGTCGATTTTCCACGTTTTAATGGCACTAATCCTCGTGGTTGGATCCTTAAATGTGAAATCGATTTCCTGATGATGAGCGTGTTGATATGGCTTCCATAGATTTTGATTCTTCAAAGTAGATTCATGGTTCTTAAATTACCAAGCGGGGTAAAGAGTTTATTTCTTGGGAATCTTTTAAACATGATATTTGTGCTAGATTTGAAGATATTGCTCGGGACAACTATGTAGGTAGTTTCAATAAACTCAACCAAACTACCACCGTAGAGGATTACTATGATCTCTCGGGAACATTATAAAAGCTATATGGTAACCAACAATCCTTATTTGCACGAGAGTTATTATACATTAAGCTTTATTAGTGGGTTAAAAGAAGAGATTCGTACAAAGGTGCAGATGTTCAAGCCTCGAGAATATCGCCACAGACTTTTTATTTAGCTAGGCTGCAGCAAGCTTCTCTTCAGCACCAGCCAAAGCAAACTAAATCATTCTCTAGACCATTTACACCTTCACCACTCTCGGTGTCCCACCCACCATCTTCCATCAAGCCTTTTTTCTCTACATCCTCTACCCTTACTAAGAACAATACCTCTTCATCATCCCCAATTGTAACTCACCCTCCTACTCCCACAAGAACTTCACCATACAATTCTCTCTCACCTGTTAAACGCCTCACCCATGCACAAATGCAGGTTAGGAAAGACAAAGGACTTTGTTATAACTGTGATGAGTTTTACAGACAAGGCCATAAATGTAAAACTCAACAACTGTTCATGTTAATTAAGTGATGATGTGGAGGAACCCGAGTCCTTACCTACTGAAGAACTCTCTGATGCATCTCCTTCAACTTCAGATTCTACTATTGAGATTTCTTTACATGCCTTGACATGGAATATTTCTCATGACACTATTAGAATTCATGGTCATCTTAACAAGCATCCTGTGGTTGTGCTTATTGACACAGGCAGTACTCATAGCTTCATTGATGCTGCTCTCACCTCTAAACTAGGCCTTCATGTGTCACCAACTCGGTCGATGCTTGTCACCGCTGCTAATGGAGATAGCACTATCAGCAAGGGTATTTGCCATCACCTTAATTGGGAAATGCAAGGACATCAATTCTCTGCAAGTTTACGAGCTCTTCCTCTAGGTGGTTGTGATATTGTTTTGGGAGCTGACTAGTTGCGCAAACTTGGCGATATTACTTTTAACTTCAGTCTACTGAGTATTTCTTTTGTACATCAAGGCACACCAATTACCCTTCAAGGTACTTCTTCTAAACCTTCCTTGAGCCTTCTCAGTGCTTCTTCTCTTAATAAATTTTTAAAGAGTAACACCCGTACACTCATTGGCCAGTTTTTCTCCATCTCTACTACACCTATACCACCACAACCACCTGCAGTATCCACCCTTCTCGACAGTTTTTCAGATGTTTTCGCAGAACCTAAAGGACTTCCTCCTTCTCGGTCTCTTGACCATAAAATCCCACTCAAAACTGGTTCTGACCCAACTTCTCAAAGACCATACAAATGCCCTTATGTTCATAAGTCTGTGGTCGAATCCTTAATCTCTGAAATGCTCTCCTCTCGGTGTGATACAAACCTGATCATAGCCCATTTGTCGCTCCTATTCTCCTTGTTAAGAAGAAGGATGGAACTTGGCGTTTTTGTATTGATTATCGTAAACTCAATGACATAACTGTTAAAGACAAATTTCCAATTCCACTTATAGAGGAATTACTTGATGAGTTGAATGGTTATATGGTCTTTTCAAAGATTGATCTTCGTTCTGGCTACTACCAAATTCGAGTTTATGCACCTGACATTCACAAGACGGCTTTTCGCACCCATCATGGCCACTATGAATTCAGAGTAATGCCTTTTGGGCTTACTAACGCTCCTGCAACTTTTCAGGCTCTAATGAATGAGGTATTTCAACCATATCTGCGTAAATTCGTGCTGGTATTCTTTGACGATATCTTAGTTTACAGTCCATCCATGGAGGCTCATATGGAGCATTTACAGCTTACCTTAGCTCTGGTAAGGAAGCACTCTCTGTTTGCCAAGTTCTCCAAATGTGCTTTTGCTCAGCCACAGCTTGAGTACCTTGGCCACATTATCAATGCCAAGGGTGTTGCCGCTGACCCTGACAAAGTCGCAGCCATGGTTCATTAGCCACAACCGCAAACACTAAAGCAACTCCGGGGGTTTTTAGGGCTTACAGGTTACTATCGCAAGTTCATCAAAAACTATGGAAATATCTGTAAACCTCTCACAGACCTACTCAAAAAGGATTCCTTTACATGGTCTGATGCTGCAACTCAAGCTTTCTCTGCCATCAAAACTGCTATGACTTCAACACCAGTTTTGGCTTTACCAGATTTTTCTCAGCCATTCACCTTGGAGACTGATGCATGTTCCATAGGGATTGGTGATGTACTAATGCAGAATAGTAAACCAATTGGCTTTCTAAGAAAACCATTGGGTCCTAAGGCATTAGTCCTGTCTACTTATGAAAAGAATTTTTGGCCATAGTCATGGCTGCTCGTATGGAAGCACTACCTATGCAAATCAACAATTTATCATAAACACCGATCATCGAGTTTGAAGTACCTCATGGATCGGTTATCAACTGCCTTGCAGCAGTAAATGGTTAGTCAAATTAATGGGTCTTGACTAGGTTATTAAATACAAAAAGGGTCGAGAAATCGGGTTGCGATGCCTTGTCCAAAGTTGCCCTCTCGCTTCTTGTTCATCATTGTCGATATCTCAACCTCGGTGGGTACAAGACATTATCTCCAAATATGAATCGACTCCACCGCACTTCAACTTATTACTCAACCGACTGTCTCTCCAACACAAGGCAACTATTCTTATGCAAATGGCATCTTGAGGTTCAAAGGGAGACTCTACATTGGCTCTGTGCATGACCTAAGATCTTCTATATTACACTTCTTACATGCATCAACAGTTGAATATTCTCGGCATCCATGGCACCTACCACAGAGCTAGAACTTCATTTTTTTGGCCCAACACGAAGACTGATATTATCAAGCTTGTAACCTCCTGTGATGTGTGCCAATGCAACAAGGGAGATAACTCTCTTCCAAGGGGCCTACTCCAACCACTTCCCATACCTGATACTGCTTGGAAACACATATCCTTAGATTTTATAGAAGGCCTACCAATATCATTTAAAAAGAATGTCATCTTAGTGGTTGTAGACAGATTGACAAAGTATAGTCACTTCATTCCTCTAGGCCATCCATTCACTGCCATGACAGTTGCTAAGGAGTTTGTTTCTCATGTGTTTAAAATTCATGGTCTTCCTAGTTCAATTGTGAGTGGCAGAGATAAGATTTTCATTAGCCAATTCTGGCAAGCTCTATTCAAATCATTGGGCACCACCCTGAAGCTCAGTTCTGCTTACCATCCTCAAACTGAAAGAACTAATGCATGTGTGGAGCAGTACTTGAGGTGCATGACAAGTTCTCACCCCAAATAATGGCTGCACTGGTTGGCTTTAGCTGAGTGGTGGTTTAACACCAATTACCACTCTAGCCTCAAGATGTCACCCTTTCGTGCATTATATGGATATACTCCTCCACATCCGGTTTTTCCAATTCCCTTTGTACTTCTGCTATTGTGGAGAATTATTTACGAAAAGAGACATTATGTTACAACTCATTGAAGGAAGAACTATCCAAGGCACAAAGTAGGATGAAACATTTTACGATAAAAAGAGGTCCTAGGTGAAGCTTTGAAGTGGGTGACTTAGTTTTCTTGAAGCTACAGCCTTATAGACAAACATCAGTTGCTGTGAGAAAGAACTTCAAGCTCTCAGCCAAGTACTTTGGGCCCTTTGAAGTCTTACAAAGAATTGGAGCTGTTGCCTATAAACTCAAGCTTCTTGTGGGGTCCAGAATTCATCCAGTCTTTCATGTCTCACAACTGAAGAAGAAGATAGGATTGCAAGCGGTGTCATCACCTCAACTTCCCCTAGTGGACCATGCAGGTCAGTTTGTCATTGAACCCATTGCTGTTTTGGACACTAGAGTTACTGTCAGGGGACCAGCTCAAATTCCACAAGTCTTGGTACAATGGTGCAACTCAGACCCGGCTGACTCAACATGGGAGGATGCTGCTCATATTCAAGCTCAGTTCCCAGACTTCATCCTTGAGGACAAGGATCTCTAAATGGGAGGGCGCACCATGTACCACACTCTTTTAGTATGCGTACTCTATATCTGAATTAGCTGTTAGGGGGTGCAGTTAACCAATTGTTGGGTGTACTCATCCTTAAGTCATTTCCTCGAGTTCTGTAATGAGTAGATGAGTTACTAGCCGTTGAGATTGTTAGTGAGATATTGGTATATTAAAGACCAATCATTCTTCTCCTGAGAAGGTAATGAAAACCTAATTAAACTTCAATTGAAGTCCACTCCAGGCTCTGTTTATCAGAGAGAAGGTAGCTTGCTACCATTTTTGATCCATTTTTCTCCTTGTAGTTGTACTAGATACACTACACTATTATTATTATGTTAGAGCTAAAGTAGAAGTTAGTGGAGATATAGGGAGGGAGTTAGAACAAAGAGAAAAAAAGATGAAAAAGAGATTGATGTTGAGAAAAAGGTTTGCTAATGATGAGAGTAGTAAATATCAGAGATTTAACTTTGAAGAGAGGATTGATTATATATTTCATCTAGTGAAATTGTTAGTTAGAAGGAAAATGGAAGAATGGTAGTAGAAGTCGGTGATAAAGATGACATATATATATGGTGATGATGAATATGGAAGCTATAGAAAACAGCTAAGGTAATCCTTATAATTGATTTGTGTTTATGAATGATGACTTGGGTTGTATTTAGATATAAAAATAGAGTAAGAACAATCAAGTTGTTAACGTGTGAAAATTATGTGTGTTCACGGGTCTCTGCCCGTTTTTCTTGTATAATTTTGATATACTTAAAGTGTTAGTTAGCTGTTCTATATATTTTATACTTATATATGACTCTCTCTTCTTTCCATAGAGCCTGAGTTTACTCAAATTGGACAACCATAGAATTAGTTATGATTTTTCAAAATTTAACCATTTCTGTCTCGAAAATCAACAGAGATGAGTGAGTGACTAGATCGACTTTTATAGGTATGTTCCGATCGAATCTGGTTTTCGATCATAACTACAAAGTTATAGAGGAGTCTGCTATCTTTCCAAAGAGCTATCAAGTGCTAAATTTGGATCGCATTTGAGATATATAGAGACCCCGAAACTTGACTCCTTATGTTGAGTTCAGGTTGTATGAGTTTTGAAAATACTTGAAAATAGTGTCTGTGTAAGGTGTTTGTGGGATGACCGAGTCAAACCACCGAGTCAGTACTGCACCAAGTCGACAAGCCGGAAACCTTAATTTAAGTTTTTGGACCACTTATGGTCCGAATTAGCTTTCGGTTTCTTCTGCAAAGTTGTAGGGTTTTCCGAGGGCTTTCCGATAATACCCAATTTGACCATATTTGGATAAGTATATATTATTTGATACCAAAACTACTTATTATCAAGTCATAGAACTATTAATAGTTATTTCACTTAGCATATAACTGTAGACTTGTATGAAATTATGTTATGAACTTTGTATGAGCCTATTAGCTAAATTCTTAGAGTGCTTGTGTGATTAACAGTTAGTCTATATTATCAACGATCGGTTCAAAGGATAAACAAGTGGATTGGGAACACAAGGTAGGCGTGGCTTGTCATCACATCAGGTGGGAACTCTGTAACCTTCTTGTAATCATTAAGCTTTCCTTTATCTGCGAGCATGATGAGACTTTACTATTTGAGTGAATGGTTGCATATACTGTGATGTTCCATTCCTGTATCTTTGAGTATGATGTTTATGTTGTATCTGTATGTATGAGGTTTGCCACGATGTGTTTGTGTATGATATGCATTGTGAGATTTCCCTGCGAGGAGTGTCTGTGTTTCCCCACGGCTCTTAGCTAAGTTAAGTAAGGCGGTAATTCATCCGTCGACAATATTATTTAGTAGGGCGGTAATTCATCCGTTTTAATATTATCGCTTATTAATATAGTAGGGCGGTAACTCATCCGTAAGCAATAATACTTAGTAGGGCGGTAATTCATCTGTTATGATATTATATCTACTATTTTATTTGAGGGAAATCACTCATGTGCATATTATGCTTGTTTGACTAACTTTCTGATCTTGATGGTAATATTCCGAATCATGGTTTGTATGGGCACTCTGTGTGAACGATGTTATTACTATTGATTATGGTTGTTATCGCGTCGTCTCCTCCAATGAGTTTGGCGAGGTTAGAGTGACATTTGCTTCATGCTGATTGATTAGTTTCTTCTTCTTTCTTTCAACTTATATTCCTTTAGAACTGTGAAGCATGTTAGTGATTATTTGAGAGTTACATGTTTCCATTGAGCATCCTTTTGGGATGATGTGCTCACTCATTCCCACTTCGAGCCGCTTATCAGAAGAAAGGGTGCAGTGAAGATATCCGTTTTCGTAGTTTAAAGCGTTCCCGAACTAAGTTATGTTCATATGTGTTTTATATATATGTTTTCTTTATTTATTGTAAAACAACACACAAATATATCTATATCATTTGAGAATTCTTCATCTATTGATATCCGAGCGTTTGAGTTTAACAGTTAGGGTTTGGTTTTAGTTCATTTTATGTAATTATGATTCTCATAATCGTTGATCTGGAATTGATGCTTCAATTAGGTTGTAACATATTAGCTAAGCAGATTTAGTAAATGAGGCGTCACAAGTTGGTATCAAAGCCCATCGTTAGATCTTACATGACAAATAGATAATAGCCAGTGTCGGTTAGTAAACTAGATTAGCTTAAAACTTGGTTGGGTTGTGAGATAAATCTTAATCACTAAAAGCTACCAAGAACTAAAAAGATTTTATGAATTGAATTGATTGATTGATTGATTGACCGGTTGTCAGCCGAGCAAAAATAATTTCACTTTCTCACTCTACTAAATATAAATGAAGTACGTGATAAGAAAGAGTTCGTATCCACAGAGAGGCAATTGTTGTTATGCGATTTCAGTTTCTTAGTAACCAAGGGGGGATTTTTTTGTTTTATCTAAACAATAAAAGGAATTGAAAGCAATAAAATAATTTGAATAATCAATAAGGAGAAGATATTGGTCACGGGATAGTATCATTCACAAACATGTATTTTCATCAATGATTAGAATTGATAGTTTAATCTCTCATTTACTAAAAGTCCTAGGATACCTTGATCGCAAGTATATCCCGCTAATTCCTGATTTTATCACAACCACATTAAAAGATGCATATGTGAATTCTTCCTAGAAAGCAACCTAAAGTGTAAAAGCACAATTAAGTTTAACTCCCTCAAAGCACTAAGTTCTATGGAATAAGACTAATCAAGGCAATCAAACGTGTAAAAGCACTAATTCAATTTAACCAAGGTTATGATTCATATGCAATTATAAAGATGTATCACTACAAGTAATAACCACACTATGCTACTTAGAATCGGGATAAACAACTATTTCGTATTGAAAACCCTAATCTAGCAATAGAGATGAATGTTAATCGGATTGATTCCGGACTCAACCAAACAAACAATCAAATCATATGACAATATTAATAATGAATCATAAACAATAAAGTATTGAGACAAAACTAATTCATAGATTTAAATAACATGTTGAGAAATCAACTTTATCCCATAACCAATAATATGTGTTTAGCTACTCATAGCTATGGAGTTCATCATAAAAATATTAATTGAATAAAGAAGATGAACAAAAGCAAACCCTAGTAGCGTAAACAAAAGCGGCTCTCTCCAAGTTCCAAGAAGAATACGTGATATCCAAAGTTGTAGAAAACTTTCTCTTTTGTAGCCTTTCATCTTTCCAAAATTAGGTCTAATCTCAAAGGTCCAATAGATAGAAGTCCACGAAGCCCATATGTGAGAAAATCCCATGTAGAAAATATGCCCCAAAAACGGTAGCCGGAAAACTGGTATTATGGCCGGAAATTGGCCGGAGGAGTGACCGGAAAATGGCTAAGGTGACAGGCAAAGTCCACCCGGTCACCGGTCAACGAGTCAGCTCGGTCAAACCTTGCAAAGATATTAGCTTGCACAAACCTTGGAATTCCAAACCTTGCAAAGATATTAGCTTGCACAAAATCTGAAACCACTTTAGAATCATTAGTTGGGGTGGCCTTAGCTTCCACCCATTTCGAGACATAATCAACAGCAAGTAAGATATAAAAATTCCCATGGGAGTTGACAAAAGGACCCATAAAATCAATACCTCATACATCAAAAACTTCAATAAATTGAATAAAAGTTTGTGGCATTTGATTTCAGGCACCTAGATTGCCTGTTCTTTGGCACCTATCACAAGTTGTACAGAATATATGTGCATCCTTAAACAAAGTTGGCCAATAGAAACCGCTTTCAAGTACATTGTGAGCGGTTCTATTACTCCAAAAATGTCCTACACAAGCATAAGAGTGACATAAAGACAAGATAGAATTAAATTCAGATTCGGGAACACACCTTCTTATTACTTGGTCACTACCATGTTTCCACAAGTATGGATCATCCCATATGTATTGGTTCCCTAACTTCTTAAGTCTGTCCCTCTCAGCATGAGACAAGTTCTTTAGGATTTGTTTAGACACCAAGTAATTGACAATATCGGCATACCATGGTTCTCCATAGGCAATTGAGAATAGTTGCTCATCCGGGAAACTTTCACGCAATGGGATAGCTTCCTTGTCCACAGCAAGATGGCTCAAGTGATCCGCAACGGTGTTCTCAATTCCTTTCTTGTCCTTGATTTCAATATCAAACTCTTGCAAGAGTAAAATCCACCGTATGAGCCTCGGTTTCGCTTCTTTCTTCATTATCAAGTACCTAAGTGCTGCATGATCAGAAAAGACAACAACTTTTATACTAATTAGATAAGAGCGAAACTTTTCCAAAGCAAAAACAATGGCTAACAACTCTTTTTCAGTGGTTGTGTAGTTTTGTTGGGCCTCATTTAACGTTCTAGAAGCATAATAAATAACATGAGGAATCTTCCCCACACGTTGCCCAAGCACCGCACCAACCGCATAGTCACTTGCATCACACAAGAGCTCAAAAGGCTTGCTCCAATCCGACGGTTTAATGATAGGGGCTGAAATCAAAAGTTCTTTCAAACGATTGAATGCCGCCATACACTTTTCATCAAAGTTAAAAACCACACCTGTTTGCAATAAGTTGCAAAGTGGTGATGCTATCTTGGAAAAGTCCTTGATAAATATACGATAAAAACCTGCATGACCAAGAAAAGAGCGTATCTCCCTCACCGTAGTGGGAGGGGTTAGAGCACGAATAAGGTATATCTTAGATTTATCAACTTCCAAGCCTTTAGAAGATATTATATGGCCTAAAACTATGCCATGAGTTACCATAAAATGACACTTCTCCCAATTCAAAGACAAGATTTGTTTCAACACATCGTTCAAGGATTAGAGACAAGTTGTTCAAGCAAAGGTCAAATGAATCACCAAAGACACTAAAATCGTCCATGAACACTTCGATTATGTTTTCAACATATTCTGAAAAGATACTTACCATACACCTTTGAAAGGTAGCTGGAGCATTGCACAAGCCAAAAGGCATCCTTCTATAAGCAAAAGTACGGAAAGGACAAGTGAAAGTGATTTTCTCTTGATCCTCCGGCGCTATCACAATCTGATTATAACCTGAATAGCCATCAAGGAAGCAATAGTAAGAGTGTCCAACTAAACGTTCAAGCATTTGATCAATAAAAGGTAATGGGAAGTGATCTTTTCTAGTAGTGGCATTCAATTTTCTATAATCTATACAAACCCTCCAACCGGTTTGCACACGAGTTGGGACAAGTTCGTTCTTATCATTTTCCACCACTGTCACACCTGACTTCTTTGGCACTACTTGTACCGGGCTTACCCACTTGCTATCGGATATGGGGTAGATAACACCCACTTCCAAAAGCTTTAGTATCTCCTTTTCACAACTTCCATCATGGGAGGGTTCAAACGACGTTGCGCTTCCCTTGTAGGCTTTGCATCGTCCTCCAAACGAATCTTGTGCTACAAACGGCAGGGCTTATACCCTTGATATCGGCAATTGTCCATCCTATGGCCGTCTTGTACTTCCTTAGCACCCTTAGAAGTTTTTTCTCCTGTACATCACTAAGCTCATTAGAAACAATCACATGTAACTCTTCATTATCACCCAAGTACAAGTACTTTAGGTGATCGGGAAGAGGTTTCAATTCTAACTTTGGAGATTTAACAATTGAAGGTACAAGCTTTTCATCACTGCATGGTAAAGAAATAAAAGAGATATTATGAGTTTCCAAGCATCCTTGTAGTGAATTAAGATCACCAAGGGCTTCCTTGACTTCATTACCACACTCTACACCATTATCCATGGATGTAGTTAACACGGTTTCCAAAGCATCTTCACCATTCAATTCAAACACTTGTTGTGCCAATGTATCCATAACATCAATGGAGAAACAAGAGTGGACATCACTAGGATATCTCATCGTCTCGAAAATGTTGAAACGTATTGTTTCTCCATCAAACTCCATAGTTAGCGTTCCCTTGTCCACATCAATAATGGTTTTCGCCGTTTTCATGAAGGGACGCCCAAGTAGCAATGGAAGAGACGAGTCCGGTAAACCTTCATTCATCTCTAACATGCAAAAGTCAGCTGGAAATACTAATTGATTAACCTGTACAAGAACATCCTCAACAATACCCATAGGGTAGACATTAGAACGATCGGCTAATTGCAATACAATTTCAGCCTTTTTAAGAGGACCAAGATCAAGTGAATTATACATTTATGCAGGCATAACATTAACGGATGCACCTAAATCCAACATAGCTTTGTTAAATGTTGTGTTACCAATTGTGACGGGAATGTCGAAACTACCGGGATCCTTGCACTTAAGTGGGAGTTTGTGTTGTAAGATTGCCGAAGCATTCTCCCCCACACTAAGCACTTCATTACCTTTGAGCCTTTGCTTATTGGTACACAAGTCCTTCAACACCTTTGCATACTTTGGAACTTGCTTAATAGCATCAATGAGTGGTATGTTCACATGGATCTTTTTAAGAACGTATAAAATCTCCTTTTCTAGTTCCGCCTTCTTAGAACTTGCAAATCTGCGAGGAAAAGGTAAAGGAGGAACATAAGTAGAAACCGGAGTTTTAGAGTTAGGAATAGGTACCTCAGAAGTTTGGGGAGAATCCTTATTCTTCTCCTCCAAAACAAGTTCCTTTGGTGTTTCCACCTTTCCCGAATCAGTAACTTCGGGTTGCACAAGTTGTGTACCACTTCTTAATGTAATAGCATTGACACCCTCTTTTGGGTTAATAGGTTGAGAAGGGAGTTTCCACTATTTTATGCCTTCAATTTGTTTATATCAATCGCCATGGAGCCCATTTGTGTCTGCAACTCCTTGATAGCACTATTTGTTTCCTGCTGACTTTCTTTAAACATGGTGGAAATTCCTTTCATAAAAGTTTGAAGCTTTGCATCGATATCGGAACCTTGATTTTGCATTGATTGTTGTGCTTGTGGTTGCTGAAATTGTTGTTGTTGTGGTTGAAATCCACTCGGACGGTTGAAAGTAGGTTGTTGGACTGCACCTTGCTTGTTGGCATAGCTAAAATTGGGGTGATCTCTCCATCCCGGATTGTAAGTGTTAGAGTAGGGATCATACCGTCTTTGTTGATTTGGAAAAACCGTATTAGCTTGCTCGTCTTCATAAGCTTGAGAGGAACTTGGTATCACCACGGCTGCAACTTGTTGCATCATTGCTGTCATGTTACCCATTTGTTGACGAAGTTCCTCGACCTCGCTCACTTCATTTACTTTCCTAAGAAGCACATCCGAACCACGACTCAAGAACTGTTGGGAGTTTGATGCCATGTTTTCAATCAACTCTCTAGCTTGTGCCACCGTCTTGCTCACTAATGCACCACCACCCGCAGCGTCAAGAAGATTCCTATCACTTGATTGGAGTCCTTCATACAAGTATTGGATGATCATAGCGTCACTGAATTGGTGGTGAGGGCAGCTTGCCACCAATCTCTTGTATCGTTCCCAAAATTCATATAAAGATTCTCCCACATTTTGCTTCATCCCACAAATCTCCTTGCGAATTTGAGTAGCCTTTGATGCAGGAAAATATCTCTCTAAAAGAGTTTCTTCACCCATTCCATGTCGTGACACTTCCGGAAGGTAAAAAGTACAACCAATCCTTAGCACTATCCATCAAAGAGAAACGAAAAACTTTCAACATTGCACCATCCGCCTCAACATCCGCTGGAAGTATGGCCATGACAATGGTTTGGAAGTCCATAAGATGCTTGTTTGGGTCTTCATTCCCCATGCCATGGAACTTTGGTAATTCTCTAAGCAACCCCGGCTTGATCTCAAAAGTAGAGTTTGTTTGAATACACCCCTGTTGTGTATCAAGCCTATGAGAAGCCAAGTCCTTGAGTGTACGATTTGCATCACCCATTGCTAATTCTTCTTCAACTTGTGGTTCGTCTACGAATGGAACCTCTTGTTCTCCTTCTAGTTGTAACTCTTGTTCCACTTCTAACTCTTGATCTTCTGTTGTGTCTTGACTTGGTTGGAGTATTGTGCCTCTTAGAGTAGCTATCCCGCACCTTGGATAGTTCCAACCTTTAGAATCCAGGGATTAGGTACCTGAAAA
Organism: Papaver armeniacum; assembly: GCA_023531295.1. Lineage (NCBI taxonomy): Eukaryota > Viridiplantae > Streptophyta > Magnoliopsida > Ranunculales > Papaveraceae > Papaver > Papaver armeniacum. Next base: position 26,595 of record JAJJWW010010511.1, on the reverse strand, counting down.
CAATTCTCGCAAACAAGTAAGAAACAAAACAAGAAACAAAAGGCAAAGATAAAAGCAGAAATTATAAAAAGAAACTAAAAACTTAATAACAAGCCGTATGCCTCCCCGGCAACGGCGCCAATATTTGACCGGTTGTCAGCCGAGCAAAAATAATTTCACTTTCTCACTCTACTAAATATAAATGAAGTACGTGATAAGAAAGAGTTCGTATCCACAGAGAGGCAATTGTTGTTATGCGATTTCAGTTTCTTAGTAATCAAGGGGTTTTTTTTTGTTTTAATAAATAAGGAGAAGATATTGGTCACGGGATAGTATCATTCACAAACATGTATTTTCAATAAAGGAATTGAAAGCAATAAAATAATTTGAATAATCAATAAGGAGAAGATATTGGTCACGGGATAGTATCATTCACAAACATGTATTTTCATCAATGATTAGAATTGATAATTTAATCTCTCATTTACTAAAAATCCTAGGATACCTTGATCGCAAGTATATCCCGCTAATTCCCTGATTTCATCACAACCACATTAAAAGATGCATATGTGAATTCTTCTTAGAAAGCAACCTAAAGTGTAAAAGCACAATTAAGTTTAACTCCCTCAAAGCACTAATTTCTATGGAATAAGACTAATCAAGGCAATCAAACGTGTAAAAGCACTAATTCAATTTAACCAAGGTTATGATTCATATGCAATTATAAAGATGTATCACTACAAGTAATAACCACACTATGCTACTTAGAATCAGGGATAAACAACTATTTCGTATTGAAAACCCTAATCTAGCAATAGAGATGAATGTAAATCGGATTGATTCCGGACTCAACTAAACAAACAATCAAATCATATGACAATATTAATAATGAATCATAAACAATAAAGTATTGAGACAAAACTAATTCATAGATTTAAATAACATGTTGAGAAATCAACTTTATCCCATAACCAATAATATGTGTTTAGCTACTCATAGCTATGGAGTTCATCATAAAAATATTAATTGAATAGAAGAAGATGAACAAAAGCAAACCCTAGTAGCGTAAACAAAAGCGGCTCTCTCCTAGTTCCAAGAATAATACGTGATATCCAAAGTTGTAGAAAACTTTCTCTTTTGTAGCCTTTCATCTTTCCAAAATTAGGTCTAATCTCAAAGGTCCAATAGATAGAAGTCCACGAAGCCCATATGTGAGAAAAACCCATGTAGAAAATATGCCCCAAAAACGGTCGCCGGAAAACTGGTATTATGGACGGAAATTGGCCGGAGGAGTGACCGGAAAATGGCTAAGGTGACCGGCAAAGTCCACCCTGGCCACCGGTCAACGAGTCAGCTCGGTCGGGTCAACCCCAGTCGGGACGAGTCAATGAGTCGATGGCTAATCGGACGAGTCAGTGCAGCTCGGTCCGATTCACTTTGGCCTAGGCCATTTGCATCACAACTGCGGTGATGCATAATCCTTGTGCTTCACCAGCTTAGTCACGGCCATAATGGCACTGCAACATCCTCCATCAAACCAACATCCCTGTAACACCATTGCAACTGCATCTGTTCACTGCCAAAAACTTTACTTCCCATTTCAGTCCATTACTACCTCCAGATCAAACCCAACAACCCATTTTTGTAACTTCTGCAAAACACAACCATCTTGCATATAAAACCCAGTGCCAATACCTCAAACTCCTTTGAGTCCATTCTACCAGATTACAGCTGCAACATCAGCTCAAACTCAGCCTTCAGCTTGAGTTCTTTCACAATCCTGCCTTCTCAGTTCCTATTTCTGCCAACTCAGGCCACCATTGCAATTGAGACCTGCACTCCAGCTGCAACCATCCTGTCACAATACTATCTAGCTCTAACCCAGAAACACCATACAATGGCACCATCTTCTTAGCAACCCACTATTCTTGACTGCAACAACAACACTCCCGTCTCAGCTCACCGCATAACCTAGCCAGCAAACCGTTGCATCTTTCCTTCTTTTACAGACTCACACAAATCAACTTCGTTTTGTCGGTCTCTTCTGGCCAACAGCTATTCACATACACAAAGCCTAGACATACATCCACATAGCATTCATTCATTCAGTTCTCTGCTAGTTCAACAACAAAATAGTTAAGTCTAGTTTCAACTCTCAGCTGCAGAACATTCCTATTTCACCTGCAACATCTCAATTACAGCTTCAATCCTCGCAACCACAAGTACCACCGGTTTGACTCATTCTTGACTGCAGTTCAGCTCATCAACATGGCTTGCTTCCTGCAAGTTCACTCACCTGCAATCTCTCCATAACTAGCAAACCAGCACCAAGCACCTGCAAGTCAGGTTCACAGCCTCATCAATTCCCCTGCAATCCTGACTTGCAATTCCAGCTTAACTTCAATACTGTCAGCTCCATACTTGCAGTTTTCCTACACATACATCTACACAGTTTAACCCATTCATCTGAATCCTTTCCCTGTTTAATTCTGAATCCCATACATTCATCTAATCCACTCAAATCACTTCAGCAGCAGCAACTCAGCAAATTCATGCCTGCAACTTCTTTTGTAACCCACTGCAGCACCACCACTTCCCCTCGTACTGAACAACATCAACATTTGCTTCTAAAACTGAAAACATCACCATTAACAACAACTTCAATCACTCTACGTCAACACAAGAGTCACCTCCAGTACTCAGCTCAAAACATCACCATCTGAATCATTTCAAACCCATACAACCACCAATCTCAGATGCTGCTTCAATTCATTAACCTGCAGTTTCTTGTTCAAACCCCTTTGCAGATTCAAACCCTAATCTCTCCTTCAGATCAATCCGCACCCAAATAAAGTGTAACCCATCTTCATACCATCTGTGATGTACTGATTTTGTAGCTTGAGAATTCAATCTCAACAACAGCAACTTCGATTCAGTCAAGCCCTAAATCTGCTCATCAACCATCTTTCATCACTGCAGCATCAGCCTGTTCTTCTGGATTCAAATCTTTACCTAAGCTTCCCAATCAAAATCATAACCATCTCTTCTCAATTTCTCCCTGAATTCTACTCTCTCTGCGCCTCTATTGCCTCCAGTCTCTGAATCTCACATGGTGTCGTCCTCACGGATAGGGTCGATAAAGAAGAAGGGCTAATGATTTTCTTCTCTAAAATTTAGGTATTTTGTAGGAATTTGGATTTATCCACCCCAGCTGATAGGATAAGGGCCACCTGTTTAGAAAGGGCTTGTCGGTTTCAGGAAACCGACGGCCTATTCGCTTCTTTGCTCAACTGTCAAGTTGCGAGGAATTGGCAGTTCATTCTTCACCTCCTCCTTGCGCACGTCAGCCCGATCCAAATATAGCTCCCATGTGAATTGGTCTCTTTGCCTTTTACGCCCCAAATAAACGTTTTCTCCTTCTTTTGCTCCCAAGGACTCCATTGCACCTAATAACTCAAAACTAAACATAAGAGATGCAATTCCCAAGAACAATAGCAAAGAAAGCATAAATACTAGATATAAAATTAGGTGTTTTACAACACCTATCATTGATTAGTATAACATGTTGATTGTTTACTTCATGTTCTGCATTTATATATATATCATGAAGTAAAAATTATAAGTTAAACCAGTTATGATAGAATTTAGGAACTTTTAGTGAAATTTAAAGATAAGTTAGTTTCAATTATTCAACACATAGATAATCCAGCACTGGGAATATCGAGGTTTGTAATTCTGGTGTGTTTGTGTTGTCTTTATTCGTAGGGAAGCAGTGTCAGGTATGATCAGCCTAGATAGGGCAACTTTATTCATGGATTACTATTCATATTAGGAGCATTTACTTCTATTAGAAAAATATATATCCCAATTTCATGTAGAAAGTTTATTAAGTTTCTTCCATATTTGGAACTAGTAATTTCTTGAATAAAAAAAACAGTATAGAGAATTGAGAGTCAAACGTTATTGAAACGTGAATTAATAAAGCTTAAAGCTAATCATCTGTTAAGATATAGATTAGTATAGGGTACCTAGAGTCAAAGACTTTAGATTTTTATGTAGAGAGCCATATAGATTTGTGTTTCATGTTTCGTCGAACTCATCCAAATTGGTTTGAATTTTCACCTTGGTCTGGATAGGCCCAACTTGGAGATCGAGTACAACATGCCCGTAGGTATTATTAGTATTCCCCTCAAAGTCACTAATCACGGTTGAGCAAGGATCAATCAGATTCCGAGGGATTCCATCCTCCTTCAATAGTTGTAAAGGGATGATATTAACCGAGGCTCCAGTGTCTACCAGAGTGCGTTTGAAGTCTTTTCCTCCAAGAAATGCTGGGACATATAGAGCACGGTTATGCCCTTCATCCACCATCATGTCATTGGCCATGAAAGGAATGTCTTGCACAGCAGCCATCATTGAAAATGAAACTTGAACATCTTCGGGCGGTGGAGCAAGAGTCCCCAGTGAAATACGACTCACAGCATCGAGAACTTCCTTTCGTTGTTTCTTGGAGAAATGGAGGAGTTCGCATAGACCATCTATTAGTGAGGCCGCTACTCCTTCGCCCAGTTTCTCATCAGCAGAGATACTTCTAATTTGGTGCTGAGGTAGAGGATTCTTGTACACACCCTCTCTGTCATCCAATATAAGCTCTCCGTCCTCAACCTTCTCTTTGAAAATCCACTTCAAGGCTTTGCACTACCTAGTTGGATGACCGGAAAATCTATGAAAGTGACAATAATTTAGATTGGCTATAGCTTCAGCCGTTGGCTCCTTTCGTATATAGGGAAGTTTGATTGTTTCATCCCTGATCCACGCATCCAACAACTCTAGCACTTCCTCATATTTGCATGGAAAGTCTGGAGGGCCCTTGACGTTGTTGTGATCATAAGCTGGGCGTTTCGAAGGTTGGGCGTCCTGGTTCTGTCCCTTCCTCTTTCCTACTTCAGTGACAACAACTAAGTGATGCAAATCGAAACGTTTTTCGAACGAACATTTTCCCCTTGTGAGATCAACTCGATGTTCTTCTTCCGCTTTGGTCATCCTTGGTTTCTCTAATAATGCGGGTGCTGACCAAGCAGGTCGCTTTGCAGCATCATGGAGTTTCGAAAAGGTCCGCAAACTGAGATTCTCGAGGAGAGCTCGATACACATGAAACAATTTTTTGATAAAAATTTCCACGAGATGAGATTATGTTGCATTCGGGTCATGGCAATCCAAATCCTGAAACCTAAATCTTAACACAAAATCACTGGGATGCTCATTAGCTCTCTAAACTATTCTTCCCATATCAGACAGGATAGTATGTTCAGATACAAAAAAGTACTTATTTTAAAAGATATCCACCATATCTGATTCCAGTTACCAACACCGGCCGTGGTGCTAAATTGTTGTGCCACGTATAAGCTCTTCCATTAGAGACTTGGAACGACATGATTTATCTCGTGATCTCCCAATGCCACTTCAAGAAATCGAGACACATGCTCACGAGCGTTTCCAACTCCATTGTATAGTGTAAATGATGGAGACGTATATCCCCTAGGAAGAGGGATACGTTGTATTTCGGCTGGTTAAGGAGGACGATGACTATGTAGCAGATCAACATTTTCTTTGTCTCTTTTTCGAGCATTCAACAACCTCTCCAGATCTGCTAGGGTCAAATATTCAGGTGACTGTTTGTCTTTCTGGAGCTCACGAGTATCACTAGTACGGTAGTTTACGTGGTCATGAATAGGGATTGGTGTACACAGGCTTCCGCTATCATTATTCCTGGAAGCCTCAGGTTCTCTGCGCTGGGAAGGACGAAACTGCCCTCGCGAATCGAGAATCACTGACTTCTCAATCAAAATTTTCAAACTATCTAATATTGCGATTTAAGTCTCTCTCATATTCTTCTGAGCTTCATAAAGTTGTTCCTGATTTGTAGCCAGGCTTTCCATAGTCGGTGGATCTGACTGGGCGGTTTCAATAGGGCGCTCGATGCTGGTAACAAGACGCTTAATTAATGCTTGTACTAGTCATATAAGGATTAACAGGATGCTTGGTACCAAAATCAATACCAGTAGTACCAATATTAGGACATTCAGTAACAACAGGACGTTCAATAACAGCGGGAGCAACATTAGGATGTTCCGTAACAACATGACGCTCAGTGTTTGTGTTAGTCCCAACAGTGCTGGTATTAACATCGTTCTTCCTTGAAGTCTCGACTTCCTTTCCCCTGGTAGTGACCATGATTAAGATTGATAACTGTGATCTAGGATTGATTTGGAACTATGACTGAGTGGATAACCTCCCACCGTGGTCGCCAAAATGTAGTTACCTAAAATCTGAGAGAGGTTAAAAGTGGGATTCTAGGATTTCTGAAAGTGAGTTAGGGGAGGTTGAGCACAGACAGTCTCTGCCTAAACCACGCACAGTGGCCGTTCAAAGGTTGCTTCAGTCACATGGAAGATATTTAGGGCTGGTCTTAGGGAGGGAAGCAGATGAAGAGAGAGATCAGAGAATTCTAGGGTTTGAAGAAGAATTACTCTGAGAGATTATGAGAAAGATGATCCTAGATTGGAGAAATAGGGGACCTATTTATAGCTGAATTGTCTAATCTCAGGTTGGTAAAGATAAGGATTATTTTCCCTGCCGTGCGAAGCAATTCACCCGTCACTTCAGGAATATATAGAGATAAACTAGGTTGAGTTTGTCTCGTTATTCCGCCGCCTTCACTCTCTTTTTCGGTGAGAAATAAGCCGGGTATTTCTCACACGTGCCGTAAACAGCCAGACCAAAACCCTAATTGTTATCCCCTCATTTGTGTAAAGCTGAGTCAGCCGGCCTTTGTGATGATGTGTTGAGAGAGAAAAATATACTCTTTAGCCGAGTTGGCTAAGATAAAGATATATTCTTCGATTTGTAAGAATGACTAGGATGAGTCACGTGAAAAGGCATGGGATGCCTCGGAATTCGTGTGGAGAGCACGAAAAGGAAGCTCGATTCTTACATGAGGCTCGTGCCTACTATGAGGAATATTCAGCCTTGTCTAAGATTTCTGAGAGATTTGAATCTCTAAAGATTCTGAAGAGAGATTTGAATCTCCCGGAGATTTAACAAAAGATTTGAATGTCTCCGAGATTTTGTAGAGATTTGAATCTCTCAGAGATTTTGCAGACAGACAAAATCTCTCCGAAGATTTTCTTAAGAATCTGAATGTCTCTGTGGTCATCTATGACTCATCCTGAAGAGAGAGAAAAGGTTTTGTACGCCAAATTAATTCCTCTGCGATACTTTGGCTCACTTGTCTTTGACCAGCGTATCTTGTAGAGATGTGCTAGGAATCAACTGTGTGTTCATATGATGGGGCCAACAAGACCAGTGTATCTCGAAAGCATGTTCTAGGAGTCTGTCAAAAGGGCCAGGAGGAAGAATAACCAGCGTATCTCGCGGGGATATCCTAGAAATTATTCGGAAACCTCAGTAAGTCGAGTCAGAGCCTAGAGCAGACATGACCAGTGTATCTCGCGATGATGTACTAGGAATCAGTCATTGATCTCAAATAGGGTGAGTCGTGCTTACAAGAGACATGCATATCTCCGCTCTGGGTCATAAGTCCACCGGGGACGTCTTTAAGCATCTACAAAGCCTACATGACCAGCAGTATCTCGTCGAGGATGTATACTAGGAATCATGGCATCACAATCAGCTGCGTCTCGCGAAAACATGCTGGAATTGTGGTGTTCTGGTTCATAAGTCTGCCTGGGACGTTTTACGCTCTATAGAACCTACGTGACCAGCAGTATCTCGTCGAGGATGTACACTAGAGTCACGGTATCATGACCAGCAGTGTCTCGCGGGGACGTATACTAGAAATCGTGGCTAAGACTGCCTTGAGGACCAAGGGCTTAATCTCTCCCGTGAGAGTTGAATTTTGTCTACAATCTTGAAACGATAATTTTTCCCCTTATCCAAATTTCACCATCTACACCAGGCTATTTTCGAATGATAAGACTTAAATCATGATTTTGATTGCGAACAATAAATTTTCCTTAACCGAAATTCATCAAGTATGAACAAATGTTCATTAAGCTTAGTCATTATATTTCGATAAATAATTACCAAGAGAAACTTGACTCGAAATTCTTGTATATGCATGATAGTCTAATTAGTTACACGACAACGTCTCAAAGATAGAAAAGTGACTATAACTTGAGAAATAGGTGGTTCAGTCTTCACCTACCTTTTGTTGATCTTCGCCTTCAAACGATAGAACACAATAATGACTAGTCCGTTTCTCAACTATACTTTTATCCTAGTGCGAGACTTAACTATTTGTAGACTAGAAATCAAGATATAGTTTTGACAACCAAATTTAACAACAAGCTTGAGATAGCAACACTTGTGAGTTCGACCGAGCAATGCTCTAACAATAATCTTCCCTATGAGACTTCTTTCACATTGTTTGATTCCCTTACTTAATTTAATGTGAGGGTATCTTATAACTCTCCGGACATTATCATCTTCATTCAAGTTAGTTGAATTGATTTTCCCAATTTACTCTGAAACTTCACCATAAGAGACTTAGGGAGACTCCTTAGGCATGGTCACAGCTTGAGAGACAGAGAGAGGCGCCTTCTGGTCTTGGTTTTGAAAATTATGAACTCAAACTTCCCTGTTTGAGTTAAATTCCCTTTATTTTCTCTGAAATTCTGCTTTTCTGGATTCCGTTTCAATCTCGTTCTTCTTAGAACATTTCGAGAACCCAATATTCACATGTATGAGGCCTTTGGAATGAGTAGATGAAAGCTTGGTTGGTCTCTGCCTGTATTAAGGCTTTCTTCTTTGAAAATACTCAAAATTGCAACATAAGGGTATTTTGTTCAAAATCCCTTATGAGCTCGTTTGTGTTGAAGAGTAATGAGCTAAAAGGGATTTAGAGAGGCTTATAGAACCGTCCAAGAGAATGGGAGAGGATAGGTCCCTTCTCTTTTAGGGCTATTTTTCACCAAATTCTTGAAATTAGGGCTATTTTTCGTCAAAACCCTAATTCTCTTCGACTTTGATCCATCTGAAAAAATTCCGAGAGAATAAATCACGTCCCACCGTCCTAGGAGAGCATCCTCACACATGAAAAAGGCTTGTCCAGGGCTTGGAGGAATTTCTTAGAAGAAATAAAACCCTCATTTTCCTAATTTTATCCAAATTCCTTTGATTTCCTCTTTTAGCTCTAACTCCTTTTCCTTTTGCTTCAAGGCTTCGCTTTTAGAGTTGAATCAACAAGAGAAGTATTTTGACGTGTGACAACACATGAAAACCGGTCCACCTCTTCCATGATTTCTATTTCCATTAGAATTCCATATCTTGGCCATACAATGCACATACACATGCATGCATATAACTCTTGTACGTGAATAATTCTCCTATTTTCTTCTCTTTTCTTTCCTAGAAAATAAACCACCCTTCTGTATGTTTTGATCTTGTCTTGATAATGGTTCGTAAATCTCCTAATATGTGTGATGAAGATGACAACAATATGGGCGATTCCGCAACGAGCAATGGAGCTGCCAACAATAAAGAGATCCCTAACTTCAATGACGAATTCCACCACTTTGCTGAATTGGTTGAAAGTTACCCTAGTACCTAGGTAAGTGATGATCTTGTTTTCTGTAGTAGAATCACTTCTCAAAATCAACCACTTGTTCCTTCTTCGGTGCTACGTTTTTCCATGGAAAGAAAAACTGTAAAGCCTTCGGCGGTGAAATTCAAAACTCGTCAGGAACTCATGGATTCTTGGCATGACTGGGTAGAATCCATGCTTAGGAGTAACGAAATTCAACAAATCGTAAAGAGATCCGGCATATATCACGCATTTTGAGCTTCATGGTCTTTGAAATTAAAGAAAGACGTTGTTGATTTGATAGCTTTGTTATGTTAATGGAGTAAACAGACTCACACCTTCGTTTTTTCTTGGGGAGAACTCACAATTACTCTCGAAGATGTAGCCGCACTTCTTTATCTTCCAGTCACATGTATCTTCTTCTCTTTAACATTATACGACAATGAAAAAAAAATATCTCTAGCTCTGTCCGAAGCCATTGATCAAACTCATGCTCAAGCAATTATTAAGAAGAATAGATGTAAGTTCTGGATCAGCCGTTGGCGTAGTAACGAAGGACTTTCCGGATTTGCATCTTATTCAACCACGCAAATTGCTGCTTTCATATTGTTATGGCTATCCAAAGATATCTTTGAGAACCCGAATGGCGAAGAGCTAAAATCCGTATTGATTCCTATGGCGATAAAATTGGCTCGGGGAATAACACTTCCTATTGGCAACCTATTTTTAGGGACTATGTATTCAACCCTAGATAATTTTGTACATGATATGACATCTTTGAATGGTAATAAAAGAACTGATACCTGGGTGAACGTGTGCTTCCTCCAGGCGTGGCTATGGGAAAAATTTGAGAAATACGTCCCGTCCCTTGTTCACTGAAAACTAGTGATCCTCTGATAGCTAAGATTTGTTGTTGGTGCAATAGATATCCGATTTAGCAACCCTTGTCTGCATTGATGGATGACGAAAAATTTGTCACTTTTCTTCCCTGAACACGAATTCCCGAGGGTGTGGCTCAGCTGCATTCATTTTCCTTAATGAAGGATGTCATATTACTTGCCGAAGGCCGTATCACTTATCTGAGGCAGAAGCTACATATATATTTAGCAGTTCTCCGGGTCGTGTCTTGAGTTTGGACAGTCGCGGTGACTTTAGTATATAATCTTATAATGTTGACAGAACTGCTCGTCAGATTGGATTTGACCAGGATATCCCTTTTCACAAAGGACCGTCCACGTTTTCTAGGATCCAGCGGAATCTCGGTACTGTAAGCGGTTTGCAAAGAAACTTTCCTTTCTTTCATGTCCAAAGGACCGGCCGTGTATCTCCAAAATATCGAACTTACTGGATTGAACAACTTGTGAGCATTAGTAATTTCATACAAGATATTCCAGAAGAGAATGTAATTTTCACGTCCCGTGAGCCAAGTCCTAAACGTTCATCTTCTTGCATAAACCAAATAAGTATTCCTCTATTCAACGATTTTCATGACTTAACCATGTCTATTTAGAATTTTAACTGAATGATTTTTTTAGACTGGACGTTCCATTCGTGCTCTAAGCGAAACTGATTCCCAGGTGGATGACATGGGAGCTGACATAGATTGCCTTGAGGCTATCGTGACGGAAAACCATTCTTCGCCTTTTTCTGGAGTGCCACCGGTAAGAACCATTCTATTTTTACTCGTATAAGTATTCTCATTCATGGTTGGTACAAAGGTGGTCATACCCTAGGAATATCCCTTTATTTGAGTATTCGTCAGAAACTTTCAGATCCGATAGACTTGCATAGAATGGACTGTAGAATCTTCATACGATGTCAGATTTGAGCTCCCGACCCCAATTTGAAAATATCAAAGAATTATATATCTAACTCAAAAAGAATGACCTAATTCCGAGTTGTTTAGGTCAGTCAACCAGTCACGTACTTTTGTCATCGGGAATCCCGTATAGAATTTCAGGAGCGTTTTAGATTGCACTTACTTCGGTATTGGGACCACATCTCCTAGATCGTTTTTCCGTTTGAAGCGCCCTTTGGATATGTTTTAACAGAGACATAGAGAAACATATTTTCTCAAGATAGTACCCCAAAATTCCCTACAAATTTTCGTCAGTTAGCGTGTTTTCCCACGGAAGTGCTTAGCAATCCTAATTGTAAGAGGATTCTTGTATTCCTTGGGCCTTTGCATGTTCTGACGTCTTGAGTATAACTCCTGGGGTATTATGACTTCATTAACTTTCCGTATATTAGTATAAGACGTGGATTTGGTCTCTGTGAACCCTAATCCCACATGTGAAACAAATTCAGTCGCCAAACCTTAATTTGCCTCTTACACTTTCATATATAGATATACCTTGTTTGATTCCATCTTCTTTTTGTAGACTCATGACGTGGGAACGACTCAAGATTTACTTACTGGAAATACAATAGAAATATCCTATCTTGACGATTCTTCAGCCACCCATCAGTCCCCAGCTTTCAGTAATTCTCGCGTCGAAGAAACCCGAAGAGACGAAGCACATCCATCGAATATTGTTGAATATCCTACTACAGGTCTTGATCTTGTCGGTCTTAGTGCAATCCTGGATTCAAATGAAATACTCGTAGGGGATTCGGTGTTGCTACCAAATATTCCGAACTGTACCGGTCGATTTGGCAAAGATATGGCCATATTGCTACGATGGGGATAATAGCTTATGTTGTTCATCCTATGATCGAAATAGTTAACGACTTGTTGGAGATCCTTGATGCCATACGAGACTTAACTCTGAACAACATCCCTTCTGATTACTTCATATATCTTGAAAAGCTCGTGACCACTTGTGAAAATCTTCGCTTCAACGTGAAATGGCTTCGAGAATGGCTCAACAATATCCAAGCCGAATTTGAAAAGTTGTTGCACTCTGGCCCTCGCTTTTCAAGAGATGCTCTCACCCTTGAGGAGAAACTAGTAGCCGAGGAGGTGAAGCGTGCAAAGCAAATGACCCGAGATGCAGAAGTCAAAGTGCAGGAACTGAACAGGAAGAAGGAAATCTTTTCCCGAGGAGAAAGACTTGTTTTGGATGGTTTTCTTTAGATTGGCTAGTTTTTTGTTGAGTGATTTGAGAGACTTCTAGTAGTGGTTTGGCTTCCTTATTGTTATTTCTTTAGGTTTTGAATTTTGGATATAAGATTTTTTAAAAGATTTGAGTGCATAGAGATTGGCACACAATTTATTGATCGAAAGATAGGAATACATATCGAAAGGAAATCTAACCAACCACTAACCTAGATACTAAAAAAAAAAAAATACCTAACAAAACACATCCTACTAGATAGTTCGTAGGCTTGTTTCCCGAGACCGAATTCCGTTCAGTCCCCAGTAGGGACGTTTCATCCATGGAGTTTAATAAACCTCATCTTCCGAGTTGAACAACTTGACTATTCCTAAAAGAGAGACTCACCATATATCCGACTGTGCTTAATAAAGACGCAAGTAAAGAATCCTTCCCTTAGGATCATATTCCTGCGTGAAACTTCCCTTCTTGTGACTTGAATGACTCAGAGTTCCAGTAACCAGAGCATTGATCCTCTTGAATGAAACCATCTTCTTCTGGTTCTTAAAAATTTCCTTAAGAGGCGTCGGGGACGGAAGACGATCGGCTTCTTGAATAGACGCCCACGTAGGGAGAGGAGTGTTGTAAATTCGACTAGGAGGGTCTGGGATCCTACTAGGGATAATTATCTCACTAGCCAGAACATAAGGCGAAGGTGATGCCGCAATTCGAAATTTTTTCCCTTCATGAACTACCTTAAGGCATTGATGATAGGTCGAGGGTATCACCTGGTTGTCATGAAGCCAGGGACGTCCCAGAATCATGTAGTAACCCGGATTTTTTTCAATAACATAGAATTTCATCTTGGTCTAGATCGTCCCAACTTGGAGATCGAGTACAACATGCCCATAGGTATTACTAGTATTCCCCTCAAAGTCACTAATCACGATTCAATAAGGATCAATCAGATTCCGAGGGATTCCAGCCTCCTGCAATATTTGTAAAGGGATGATATTAACCGAGGCTCCAGTGTCTACCAGAGTGCGTTTGAATTCTTTTCCTCCAAGAAATGCTGGGACATATAGAAAATGGTTATGCCCTTCATCCACCATCATGTCATTGGCCGTGAAAGTAATGTCTTGCACAACAGCCGTCAGTGCAAATGAAACTTGAACATCTTCGGGGGGTGGAGCAAGAGTCCCCAGTGAAATACGACTCACAGCATCGAAAACTTACCTTCGTTGTTTCTTGGAGAAATGGAGGAGTTCGCATAGACCATGTATTAGTGAGGCCGCTACTTCTTCGACCGGTTTCTCATCAGCAAAGATACTTAAATTTGGTGCTGAGGTAGAGGATTCTTGTGCACACCCTCTCTGTCATCCAATATAAGCTCTCCGGCCTCAACCTTCTCTTTGAAAATCCACTTCAAGGCTTTGCACTACCTAGTTGGATGATAAAAAAATCTATGAAATTGACAATAATTTGGATTGGCTATAGATTCAGCCGTTGGCTCCTTTCGTATAGAGTGAAGTTTGATTGTTTCATCCATGATCCACGCATCCAAAAACTCTAGCACTTCCTCATATTTGCATAGAAAGTCTGAAGGGACCTTGACGTTGTTGTGATCATAAGTCAAGGCGTTTCAAAGGTTGGGCGTCTGGTTTTGTCCTTTCCTCTTTCATACTTCAGTGACAACAACTGAGTGATGCAAATCGAAATGTTTTTCGAACGAACGTTTTCCCTCGTGGGATCAACTCGATGTTCTTCTTCCGCTTTGGTCATCCTTGGTTTCTCTAATAACGCGAGTGCTTGACCAAGTAGGTCGCTTTGCACATCATGGAGTTTCGAAAAGGTCCGCAAACTGAGATTCTCGAGGAGAGCTCGATACACAGGAAATAATTTGTTGATACATATTTCCATGAGATGAAATTCTGTTGCATTCGGGTCATGGCAATCCAAATCCTGAAACCTAAATCTTAACACTAAATCATTGGGATGCTCATTAGCTCTCCAACTATTCTTCCCATATCGTGCGGGTAGTATGTTCGTGAGACAAAAAGTACTTATTGTAAAAGATATCCACCATATTTGATTCCAGTTAGCAACACTGTCAGGTGCTAAATTGTTGTGCCACGTATAAGCTCTTCCAGTTAGAGACTTGGAACGACATGATTTATCTCGTGTTCTCCCAGTGCTTCAAGAAATCAAGACACATGCTCACGAACGTTTCCAACTCCATTGTATAGTGTAAACGACGGAGACGTATATCCCATGGGAAGAGGGATACGTTGTATTTCAGCTGGGCAAGGAGGACGATGACTATGTAGCAGATCAGCATTTTCTTTGTCTCTTTTTCGAGCATTCAGCAACCTCTCCAGATCTGCTAGGGTCAAATATTCATGCAACTGTTTGTCTTTCTGAAGCTCACGAGTATCACTAGTATGGCCGTTTACGTGGTCACGAATAGGGATTGGTATACACGGGCTTCCGCTATCATTATTCCCGGAAGCCTCGGGTTCTCTGCGCTGGTAAGGACGAAACTGCCCTCGCGAATCGAGAATCGCTAACTTCTCAATCAGAGTTTTCAAACTATCTAATATTGCGATTTGAGTCTCTCCCATATTCATCTGAGCTTCATAAAGTTGTTCTGATTTGTAGCCGGGCTTTCCATAGTCGGTGGATCCGATCAAGTGGTTTCAACGGGGCGCTCGATGCTGGTAACAAGACGCTTAATTAGTGCTTGTACTAGTCATATAAGGATTAACAGACGCTTGGTACCAAAATTAATACCAGTAGTACCAATATTAGGACGTTCAGTAACAACAAGACGTTCAGTAACAGCGGGACTAACATTAGGACGTTCTGTAACAACAGACGCCTCGGTCCCAACGGGGCGCTCGGTGTTTGTGTTAGTCCCAACAAATCTTGGCATTAACATCATTCTTCTTTGAAGTCTCGACTTCCTTTCCCCTGGTAGTGACCATGATTAAGATTGATAACTGTAATCTGGGATTGATTTGGAACTATGACTGAGTGGATAACCTCCCACCGTGGTTGCCAAAATGTAGTTACCTAAAATCTGAGAGAGGTTAAAAGTGGGTTTCTAGGATTTCTGAAAGTGAGTTAGGGGAGGTTGAGCACAAACAGTCTCTGCCTAAACCACGCACAGATGGCCATTCAAAGGCTCGTCACACGGAAGATATTTAGGGCTGGTCTTAGAGAGGGAAGCAGATGAAGAGAGAGATCGAGAGAATTCTAGGGTTTGAAGAAGAATTACTCGAGAGGTTATGAGAAAGATGATCCTAGCTTGGATAAATAGGGGACCTATTTATAGGTGAATTCTCTAATCTGCGGTCAGTGAAGATAAGATTGCTTTCCTTCCGTGCGAAACAATTCACCCCTCACTTCGGGAATATATAGAGATAAACTAGGTTGAGTTTATCTCACTATTCCACCGCCTTTACTCTCTTCTTCGGTGAGAAATAAGTAGGGTATTTCTCGCACGTGTCGTAGACCGCCAGACCAAAACCCTAATTGTTATCCGCTCATTTGTGTGAAGCTGAGTCAGCCATCCTTTGTGATGATGTGTTGAGAGAGAAAAATATTCTCTTTAGCCGAGTTGGCTAAGATAAAGAGATATTCGTAAGAATAGCTAGGATGAGTCACGTGAAAAGGCATGGGATGCCTCAGAATTCGTGTGGAGATCCTGAAAAAGGAGACTCGATTCTTACATGAGGCTCGTGCCTACTATGAGGAATATTCAGCCTTGTCTAAGATTTCCCGAGAGATTTGAATCTCTCTAAGATTTTGAAGAGATATTTGAATTTCCCCGAGATTTTGCAGAGAGATTTGAAGCTCTCCGAGATTTTGCAAACAAACAAAATCTTTCCGAAGATTTTCCTAAGAATCCAAATCTCTCTATGGTCAGCTATGACTCATCCTGAAGAGAGAGAAAAGGTTGTGTACGCCCAATTAATTCCTCTGCGATACTTTGGCTCACTTATCTTTGATCAGCGTATCTTGCAGAGATGTGCTAGGAATCAACTGTGTGTTCATATGATGGGGCCAACAAGACCAGTGTATCTCGAAAGTATTAACTATGAGTCTGCCAAAAGGCCCGGAGGAAGAATAACCAGCGTATCTCGCGGGGATATCCTATAAATTATTCTAAACCTCGGTAAGTCGAGTCGAGCCTAGATCGGTACATGACTAGTGTATCTCGCGATGATGTACTAGGAATCGTCATTGATCTCAAATAGGGTGAGTCGTGCTTACAAGAGACATGCATATCTCCGCTCTGGGTCATAAGTCCACCGGGATGTCTTTAAGCATCTACAAAGCCTACATGACCCAGCAGTATCTCGTCGAGGATGTATACTAGGAATCATGGCATCACAATCAACTACGCGTCTCGCGAAGACATCTTTGGAATTGTGTTTGTTATGGTTCATAAGTCTGTAGGGACATTTTACGCTCTACGTAACCTACGTGATCAGCAATATCTCTTCGAGGATGTACACTAGAGTCACGGCATCACGACCATCATTGTTTCGCGGGGACATATACTAGAAATCGTGGCTAAGAGTGCCTTGAGGACCAAGGGCTTAATCTCTCCCGTGAGTGTTGACTTTTGTCTACAGTCTTGAAACGACACTTTTTCCCCTTATCCAAATTTCACCTTCTATACCCGGCTATTTTCGAATAATAAGACTTGAATCATGATTTTGATTGCGAACAATAAATTGTCCTTAACCGAAATTCATCAAGTATGAACAAATGTTCATTAAGCTTAGTCTTTATATTTCGAGAACTAATTACCAAGAGAAACTTGACTCGAAATTCTTGTATATGCATGATAGTCTAATTAGTTACACGACAACGTCTCAAAGATAGAAAAGTGAATATACTTGAGAAATAGGTGGTTTAGTCTTCACCTACCTTTTGTTGATGAAGTTCTCCAAAAGCTTTGGTTGATCTTCGCCTTCAAACGGTAGAACACAATAATGACTAGTCCGTTTCTCAACTACACTTATATCCTAGTGCGAGACTTAACTAATTGTAGACTAGAAATCAAGATATAGTTTTGACAACTAAATTTAACAACAAGCTTGAGATAGCAACACTTGTGAGTTCGACCAAGCAATGCTCTAACAATAATCTTCCCTATGAGACTTCTTTCACATTGTTTGATTCCCTTACTTAATTTGATGTGAGGGTATCTTATAAGTCTCCGGACATTATCATCTTCATTCAAGTTAGTTGAATTGATTTTCCCAATTTACTCTGAAACTTTACCATAAGAGATGTCTTCTGACATATTGAGAAGAGAAACTAAAATGAAGATGATGAGAAGATTACTAACCACATTCCTTTTTATATTGGACTTGCATGATTCTCTTCCGCATTATAGTTTAGCGTAGATTTATTCTTCCAAGTTTAATTAGATGCAGACATTTTCCGATTAGTGTCCAATGACGGAGTTTTCTATGAACAATATTTTGATTTACTAACCAGCATTTTTTGATATCCTCGTTGCATGATGACATCCTTGCAGTGTTCGACATTAATAAAACCTTCGGAGATTGGGTCAAAACGTCTTGAATAAAAGACCTTCGATGACAGAATACCAGTTGAACGCACTGCCTGTTGTTCATGGAGGAAAAGACAATTTACATTAAATTATGATAACAGAGAACAAATGACAAAATTAAAAACTGAGAAACTATAGATCGAGGATAGAAAATGACAATGACGATTAGTTTGAAGACATGCAGATGACAGTTACCAATTAATGGTGAAGAAGAGGAGAAATTTTTTCCTACTAAGTTGACTTTTTTTTTTTTTTCTTCTTCTTCTTCTTCTGAGATACCTAAATGCAGTCATCCAGTCGTCTTACCAATACCACCTGTCATTGTTATTATTGGTTAAAGAGTGTTTTTACAAGAAACTAGTTGGAAACCTAGCAATAAATTGAGCACTAACAACGTACGTACTACATTAGTTAAACATGTTACCGTACTAGCTAACCAAATGAGCCTCATGAGGAACTGACCAACTAGCCGACGCAGATGGGGATGATTGTGTCCAGAGGGGGCAAGAGTAACTCCAAAGTTTGGTGCCCCCTAACCGTGGGTTCCCCAATAATGTAGGCGAGTGCCGGACTCAAAAGTTTGGTGCGCGGCTAACCGCAAAACCGACCAATAACGACCAATAAGCTAAAAATAGACATGCCGTCATGCCTAGTAAAAAGATCTAAAACAAAGCTAGATAACTTTTTGCCTAATTCGAATCATTTACTTCTTCTGGGTTATCGAGCTCAGCGACATTTGGGTGCGTAGGTAGAATCGATTGATCAAATGTTATCACATGTCATTTTAAGCATATAGTGACTTTTTCTTTATAAGCTAGCTCGTGGATATTCCACTCCTACTTGCATTGGATAGAGAGGCTGAGAGTTGCATTAGGGGAGAATATATGCATGAAACAAGTCAAATGCATGGATTTTTGTTACTACGCTTTCCGCAAGGCATCAAGCACGCTCACACCGGTCCCTCTGATAGCTCCATAAAGGCCAGTAATAATTAATATAAGCAAAATGGCCTTTCCTGAATAGATTTCATAGATACCTATAACATACGTATTTGACCGACTCGATAAAAAAGAAGAAAAGCCTTGAATAATTCTCGACTGGTCTAGCATCTTACAGCATGCTTTGTTCATAATTCTGCAATCTTCTCTTTAAGGTTAAATCCCTTATCTTCTATGGAAACTCGTCACATAACTAGATAGGACATCTGTATGCATATCCTTTTTGTTCCGACATTCTTTCCCATTACGACTTTTTTTGCTAATTTGAAATATCAGAAAGAGAACAAAGAAATATGGGGTCGGAAAGAATGATGGTGATTAAGTATATACTCGTCTAGATCAAACGCATGTTAGTGGGAGTACGTACCAAAATGGTCCTTAGTAAGACAAACGAAGTGTTGGGAATAAAGGTTGCATTAGAGGTCTAGTTTTGAACACATTACATCCTCGTTCATGATCAGAGATTTGATTGAGACTAACAAACATCTTAGAAAAGAAGCTAGTTGAGGACTACCGAAAGAGATAAGGTCCGTCCGTCCATGGAGAGTGATGCAGAAGAAAAGAATCAATCAACCACCTATATTGACTTATGCAATTATGGTGGTCCATCTCATCTAATCAACTATCAATCAATAATGAACCCTCCATTTTAGAGAACTAGGAGGGTAGGAGATGGTTGTGTGAACTCCATACCTGTTCTTTCTTTCCACTCTTGCACAAGTTGTCTCTGTGCACGCCTAAAACCCTACTAATCCCAAATTCCTAGATGTCTAAGGCCGTTCATTGTCCATTCTCCTAAATACTCCCTCTGTTTTAGGAAAAAAGATACTTTCACTTTTTCATTTTAGCGCAAAAATAGGCAAATCAAAAGTGAAAGATCTCTTTCCGTAAAACTAGTGGAGATCTACCTTGCTTCACTTTTGAGTGCAATTTTTCCTCTATTTGGAGGTGCTCAAGTAGTCGGACAGTAAGTATAGAAGAAAAAAAAAGTAATTTTCATCGTCTTGATCTGATTTGGGCTATTTTGCATTTCCTCCTCCCAAGATCGCTAATTAGCGTTTCCTCCCCAAATAGATTGAAATTAGTGTTTCCTCCTATCGTTAGAAATTCCGTCCATTGCTCGGTTAGCTGAGTCAGCATAATATACGCGTGGCAAATATATACACGTGTCATACAAAGTTACCAAAATACCCTCGTCCGCTTCATTAGATTGAGTTTCAGATCTGTTCATGGAGTATTCAAAAGAAAAAAACACAAACCCGTCACCTGTATTAATGGTAAGAGTGATGATTGCCAAACCTTTATATGAAAATAAGAGTTTTGGGTTTTACTGAATTAGCAAAAGATGGTCACATGGGTTTAATTAAGAAATTTTGGATTTTAATGGTGGAGAATAGATGGTCTAGTCAACTGTGAATCTTGTCTTTCATGGCAACATTCTTCTTATTAATCTCGTGTAACTCCCTTTAATTTCTTCTCTCTATGTCTCACACTATCCGCCGCCGTTAATTCTCACAATCATATTGCTAACCTGCTTCAATCGAACCACCATTAATGGAAGCAACAACTTGATAGGCTATTCAGTATCTTGTTTCTATGAATCTGATGTTGCACAGTTTTTCTTTTTGTTTTGATACAGCTGATGTTGCGCAGTTACATTAACGATATTAAAGAAGGAATCAAGGGTTTGTATGGGATTGAAGATTTCTGTGAAGGAATTAAGGGTCTGATAAGAAAGATTTTTGAAATTTTTGTTAAATTGAATTGGTACCTGCATCTTTTTCTACATATGTAGCATGGGTTTTCATAGATGGTGGTGGTGGTGCTTGATTTGAAGATGGTGCTGGTAGTTTTTTTTTTTTTTTTTTTTAAAGGGCTTTTCAATTTTGGAATTAGGGTTCTTCGATTTAGGGAAGAACATGATTTTGGTTTTTCTTAATGAATTTTTTTTTTAGCAGATTTGATTTTTCATTTTCATATCTTCCTTCGATATTATTTTTTCCCCAAATTTTCTTTATCCGTCGTCTACAGAGAGGTGGCGGAAAAGGCAACGGTGTTGGTGGAGAAGGAGGAGTTCATGTGGTGTGGCGTGGTGTTGTATTCTTAAAGGGTATTTTGGGAAGATTATGAAACACGTGTACAATCAATGCGACGCGTGTACAGGTGCTGAGTCAGCTAACCGGATAATGGATGGAAAAACTAACGATGGGAGAAAACCCTAATTTCAATCTATTTGGGGAGGAAATGCTAATTAGCAATCTTGGGAGGGGAGGAAACACAAAATAGCCCTTTTAGATTACTAGGTCACAACTGATACCAAATACAGGGTAGTCTCCAAACGAGTGTAAAAGCATCGACCGTGAAAGATAGGACCATGCAATCGCCCATGCATGTTATGCAAGCTAAGATTTTAAGGAAGGGTGCAAAATCCATACTCCGTCCGTTTTGAAAAAGATAGTTTTATTCCATGTATAATTTGTACATGGAAACAACCTATATTTTTGAAAGGGAATATTATCTATATACCCCTAAGATGAGACCCTTAAAAATACCCTTTCCAACTTAAATTATACCCTAAGTTTAATACATTACTAAAATACCCTCATTTATATAGTAGATTAGAACTAACCGTCAACTCAGAATCTTGGATGAGCATAATTTTCATTTAGCTATGCATTTTCCGATATATGAATATTAAATATGATTATTAATATCAAGTTTACCCTTCTTATCATTACAAAAGTAAATGAAAACCCGATAGATATTTTTATTCTTCACTCCACAAATCCTTTCTAGCATTTTCGTCTTGACATTCTCCCATACTATGCGTTTCCGTTTTCGAGTTGTATCCTCAAGCCAACCATGAAATTATATCTAATTAATTTTTACATATTTTGTCCCCTCATAAAAATATTATTTGATATGTTTTTTAGTTTACATAGATATCTTATCGATCCTTTGAAATGGTATTACCTTTCTGCATCTTCCTTATTTCAGTGAAGGATGTTAAGATCTTCATGTACCATAGGAACCTACTATTGGCCTGACCACATAGCACTAATGTTGTCCCTACTTGACCACCTTGGGATAAGAGGTGTGCGGTTTTAATCTAAAAGGCATCGGTGCTACGTAAGGAGATGCCCAAGCTTATTAAGCTCCACATGTACTCCTCTTTCTTCCATGTGTGACTATCCCTAGCTATACATATGTGGTTTATCGCGCCGCGATACTCCAACAATTTCCACCTTGGCGAGATTAAACCACTTAACCATCCAATCAGACTCCACTATATGATTACCATATGTATATGCTACCCATCGATCATGATTATTGTCATTATACACCCCCGAATCCTTCTTCACCTTGAGTTAATGAGAAGGCGAGCACTAACTCCACCTTGAGCATTTCCTTGCCCACCTAGAACCCTCGCTCCACTTGAGAGTTAATGTGTGAGACATTAACTCCACCTTAAGCGCCAATTCAACCTTGAGCATTGCCTTACCGATCTAGAACCATGCTCTACCCGAGTCAATGGGTAACTCCACCTTGAGCGCCATTTCAACTTTGGGCCTTGCCTCGCTCCACCTTGAGTCCGACTCTACTTGCGCCCTAAACCGAGTGACATCCACAACCAAGAGATCTACGTTCGAACAAGAGCCCCAACCATGGGCTCGATACCAATTGTTAGGATCTTCAAGGACCATCGGACAAGACTCGGGCCCGACCACATAACCCCCGAACCCCACTTGACCACCTTGGGATAAGAAGTGTAGGGTTTTTAATTTAAATGCCTCGGTGCTATGTATAGAGATGCCCAATCTTATTAAGCTCCACATGTATTCATCTGTATTCCATGAGGGACTATCCCTAGCTAGACATGTGTGGTTTATCGCGCCACATACTCCAACAACCGAGCAGAACCAAAACATTAAACTATGTAAGCTGTAAAAAATTAAAACACCCGAACTCATTCGTCTCAAGAATAATTGTGTAGATATTAACACTGCTCGATCCTTATTGCCTTTTCCCCTTTAAGAATAGTCTAAAAAGAGTAAAACTCGGAACTGACTCAACAATACATATCCTTATTACAAGAAACAAAGCAAGACACTTGTCGCTCCCTAATGGAGGGTGCCGCCCTTATCATCTCCTGGTTGCCCCTTCAAGGAGGCGTACATCGGCCGTACAAGGCTAGCTCCTCCCCCATCCGGCCTTAACAACAACCAATTGTTTTCAGCCTCTTATCCCTTATACCTATAGGGCTTATGGTTACGAGATCGCACCCTAAGTGGAGTTTTTTTCTAGCCGAGTGCAAGCATGTGCCAAGACTTGCCCGAATGGCCGAGACACTTCAAATGCCCTGCACTCTTCGCTCAACCGTGTACCTCGGCGCTTTGGTCATACACTAACTCCTTGGAAGAGACCCTCGGTCGTCCAACCAGGGTATAACCTTATATAGTTGGAAATCCAAGGTATCTCTCCTGGATGGGCTTTATTGACCCCAAATCTCCATGACTCAGTTCCGAGCGATGTAACCTTTTCCCCGAGCCATGTCAAGAGATGCCCTTATATGACGCACTTTAGGTCTTACATTTGCCTCTTGCGAAATATCATTCGCGAACTAGGGTGTACGCCATAAAGGTTCGTCCCGTTCGTATATATCATTGATTTTTGATTATTTCTTCTCATTATCTTTGCGAAATTATCGCATAGTTTTGCTTTGTTTGTCATGGATCTCATTTGTAATAACTAGATTTTCATATATTATGTCTCGCGAGACTTTCACGTATTCCTTCTTCGATCGTCATATTCTTTGTACTTTCGACATGTCTTTTTCACTCAAAATACTTTTTTTTTTTTTTTTTTTTTACACACATCTAAAATCAATTATTCATTTCTTACATTTCTTACTTTTGTTGCTCTCTCGCCTCTTCATTTAAATTTCCATATTTCCTTCCTTTTGCGAAACCATCGCAATTTCCAATTGTCTTCTGGCATTGGTTTTGTAATGTATCTTCATCTCTCACTTCTATTGCGTCCACCATCGGTCTTTCCCTTCTTTGTTCTTCTTTGATATTCTCATGTTTCCAGCTTCTTCTTTGAGCAGCCTTTCCTCACAAGATTCCACATCAACTTCATAGCACTTTTGTCCCTCAGCCCAATCTCCTTTTATAACTCCAACACCACTGGGATGAGGAAATTTGATGCACTGGTGGTAAGTCGATGCTACAACCAAGATCTCATGTAACCAAGGTCGCCAATTAATGCATTATAGGGGGACTCCACATCAATTACGCAAAACAAAATTTCAGATAATCCTTTCTGGTATTCGCATATGAGCTTCTCCTTTAGGTTTATTGGCAAAGACCATTAAAACCATAAATATTATAAGTTGAAGGTATCGATCTTAAATCTTTCCCTCCCATAGTCTTGTAAGTATGGTAAAAAGGATGTTTTCTGAGCTTCCACTATCAATTAATATTCTATTGATTGCCCATGAATTTTCTCGCCTCATCATCTCCATCATCAATGGTTTTGGGTTAATCTCCAATCTTACCACTAATGGATCATCATGCATCTCGCCACCTCTCAGTACCCTCTTCATCGGTAAAAGAGATAATCTGCGTTTGCCATTCTTTTTTAGTGGCGATGTCTTCGGAATGTTCATTACTTCTCTATTGTCAAAGATCTCTTGCGAAAACTCTACGAGAACACTATCATGAAAATCTTCAATTGTCCCATGCATTTAATGTGCGATAGAGTTGCGAGAACAAGTTTTTGGCATTCGCTCAACTTCTACTACAAATGTTTCTTTCCCTTTGTTGTGTTTACTCTGTGGATTTCTGGTGGTGGTGGCAATGGTTGAGTCTTTTCTTCACATTTTAAGAAATGATTTAGCTTCCCTTGGTCTATCATTCTGAGGATGATTCTTTTTATGTTTCTGTAATCATTTGTTAGGTGTCCATGAAAATGGTGATAGGAATGAATTCATGACTTCTATCACCCTGAGGCGGTTCTTTCCCATGTTCCATGGTGCAGGTATATTTTCCATCAAGATTATAGCTTCCCATATCTTCTCCACACTAGCATTCAGTGGGGGCATTTTGATTTCCTCCCATACTACCCTATGACCTCGTCTGTCCCCTATGATAATTCCCGCCTCTGGCCTCCGTAAGTCTCTTGCGGCTGATCGAGTCTTTGAATTTTGTTATTTCCACCACGATTATAGAAGTTCCTTTCTCTTTCAAATTCTTCCTGATCGCGACTTCCCATGGCTACTAACTTTCGTTGACTGTCATCCGTTATTATTTCTTGTTGACTCTGCGAGGTGCTCGCCACTGTGTTAATCAATTTAGGTAAATGATTTGCATTCGCAGCTCTTGAACTTGTATTCGCAATGTGGTATGATTCCATCTCATTTTCTTTTCCTCTAGAGCAATGTACTCCTCCTGGAAGTTCTCTCAACTCAGTCATTGTGATTGTATTATTGATTCTAAAAACTCCGAATGTATAATGATTGGTTGCTAACATAGCGTTAATGAATGATAAAATGAGATATCTCTCATCCACATGACCAGCCATATCGCTACACATTGTCTTCCACCTCACTACGATGTTTCAAACTTTCGCCAACCCTTTGTTTTAACCCAAATACATCTTCAATACCCGGTCGCGAGGAATTATTACTTATGTACGCACCTAAAAATATAGCTTGTAAATGATTGAACGATGTGACTGTGTTTCTTGGTAAACCTTCAAACCACTTCAACGCTTCTCCTGTCAAACTTGATGCAAAATACTTGCACAATATAGCATCATGATTCTCCCATTGTAACATACATCTCACATAAGCTTTGATGTGTTGTATTGCACAAGTTTTTCCATCAAAAATGCTAGTTAACGCAGGTAAATTACACTTTGGGGTATTCCTCCTAGCTGTACTTCTTGTGTAAATGGAGTTTTCGCATCTTCCTCGATGGCCTCATCCAGTTGTCTCTTTCCTCCTCCCTTTTTACTGTTCAGCATTCCTCTCATTTCTGCTAATTCTCTCAAGATTTGTTCATT
Source organism: Papaver armeniacum (assembly GCA_023531295.1). Classification (NCBI taxonomy): domain Eukaryota; kingdom Viridiplantae; phylum Streptophyta; class Magnoliopsida; order Ranunculales; family Papaveraceae; genus Papaver; species Papaver armeniacum. The sequence goes on along the minus strand of JAJJWW010010511.1, from coordinate 324 downwards.
TACATCAGAATTTGAATCCACTGGTCTTTTTAGTTCCGCCTCTCTTCTCCTGCGTTCATGTCTATTTTGACTTTCTTGTTCATCATTCTCTTCTCGTCTTTCTCTGCGATCTTCTCCTTCATTTCTTTCACGAATTCTCACACCGTTATATCTATCATTTTCTCTTCTTTGTCTTTATCGGTTCTCCTTTGTACTCTTTCATATTCTTCATTGATATTACCATTGTTGCGATTTTGTTCTCGCCTTCTTTCTCGATTATCATGATTATTCGCGAATTGCTTCTTCTAATTCCTTCTTCCATTTCTGTTCTTAATCTTTCTCTCT